>VWYI01046172.1:0-58611 GCA_013399455.1 Anthoscopus minutus | reverse complement strand
TTTGTTTTTTCTTTTTAGATATGCCTGAATAAACACAACAACAGATTTGCCATGTTATTGTAGTAATGCTCCTGGTGGGAGGTGTGTTCACTGCTTTTATCTTCATTACACTGCTACATGTAGTCCTTGAGTATGGGAGATGCTGAAAGGTTTGAAATCTCAAATGGTTCTCAATGAGTCCAGCGACTAAAAATTACCATCAACCTACTTGAAATTATTCAAATCCTTTCCCTGTGAACTGCTGAATCAGATGGATGTGCACAGTCCAGCTGCCAATGGCAATGGAAAGACCACAGATGGAATGAGCTGGCCAGTGACATCCCACTCCATCTTCTCATAGAGCAAAACCAGCAGTGGCAAATGCCAGATCATTGTGGGGAAAATTATGTTACGAGCATCTTATAAGCAGTAGCCCTAAATTTCCATGATTTTCAGAATGGCTCCTTTCACAAGTAACTTGAGATAAAGAGTGATTGTCCCCACATACCTACCAAATAGATGTGCAGAGGGTTTCTATAAATCAGTGCTGGAGAAAGGCCACTTTTAAAGTTTGTCTTTTGGTCTCTTGAGAGAGAGCAATCCAGTGGGTTTGTTTTATCATGCTCGCTGCTGCTTAAAAGAAGACAAAATGTGGCAAGCTGCTCATTAAGAGAGAGAGAGATTGGATCTGTGTTAATATGCAAATGCTAATCCATTAGGACCCTGCTCATACACCAATCAATCAATTAACTCGTCTGTCTCTGTATTGTTCATTATTTGAAAAATGCATTTAATCATTTTGCTATGCATTAATTAATAGCACGCCTAGTTAAAAAGAAAAAAAGAATTTTAGCATTCCTTGGGGCTTACATGTACAAATATTTAGTATTCAGCTGTGATTCCATGATTAAGACGTACCATATATTCAAAGATAGCACAGAGATTCACAGGAGCAGAGACACAGGGCAATTTGATTTCATAGCAACTATTTTATATATCTATATCTATATATATCTTTTATAAAGCGCTTGATAGATCAAATCATTATGTGCAATAGATTTTTACAAAATAAATACAGAATTTCAGAAAGATAAATCAAAGATTATAAAATATGTTTTTCATTTTTCTATCATTTAAGAATGCCAGATTTAACCCCATGGGACAAAATAGTAGCAAATGGACACTGACTTTACTGACTTCAAAAGAAATATTACAGGATATATGAATTTGGCTCCAAAATTCAATGAGGGAGCAATAAACAGAAAAGCTATTCTGGGTGGAACTGAATTTTCTGAACAACAGTGACTTTCCATTTAAAAAAATATATTGAGGAAGGAAATGGGTTGCAATATGGGAATGAAAATTCTAAACTGGGCAATAGGTGTGCAATGGGACAGGCAATTTGAAACTGATACAGAGGTATGTGGAATTATTTGAGAGTAGGATGAGCTGAGCTTCCTGAATATCCTAGAAGACAGGCAGCATTATTTTACAAATGCTGTGTGCTGGAGTTTGTGGATATTGTAGAAAAGGAAAGAGCAGCAGTCAAGGTGATGGAAGAGTGATATACATGAGAATTTAAACAAAGGTGACAGTCACAGAGAGTGTCTGAAGCAGATTAATAGATGCAGGAAAAAATAGGAGCTGAGGAAAGTTCAGGATCAAGGATGAAACGAAGGTGACAAAGAGGTAAAGCAAAATGTAAAGCCTGGTTTTGAAAGAGACAGAAATTATTTTATGGAGCAAAAGGATGTTCCTCTGCTGTGTGCAGAGCTTTATTTCTCTCTTCAGATGAGCATGGCTTTTATGCAGGTGAGTAATGCCATTAATTTAATTTTTTTTTATACCAGCTGTTGACTTCAAAGAAACCGTGTAACTGAATAGGGTTTGCAGAAGCAGTGATTTGCAGGCTCAGTGTTCATGCTGACCTAACAGTCAATTCCTAAGCTGCCCCAGGGCTCATCCTTGTCCCTGTGTCAGGGAGGCTTCCTACCCCTGTTTGCACTGTCAGGTACAAGTGGCTCCTCTATCTCTGCAGCTTTCTCCATGCAGACATCACTGGAGTGACCTCTTTATCCTGGGACAAAGAGAAATGCATTGCTGTGCAAGTCTTTGCATTTTCTGCCTGCTGTGTCTTAGGTAATTTAGTCAGAGACAAGGAAAACCCATGCATTATGGACTGCTAATTCTCAGCACACATCTGCCTTGTTAAGTATGACTCACAAAGCTCAAATTGCAGAGTGTTTATCCATTTGAAATCCTGAAGCTTTTACTGTTGCAGAAGGAAAATGACTGATCCCCTCACTTAGAGGGTTGTTTTCCAAAATGTTACTATACTAAGGATTTCTAGGAACATCACTACTTCCATAAAGCACTGAGATAGATTTTATTAGTGAGTATATGCCGAGTACTGTGCATACAGACTTGAAATTCTATGTATAGTTGTGATTTAACCCTTATTTTTATATTGCATGAGCTTATATCCTTTTTCTCTTTCTGACTTTTGTGAGTTGCATTTATATGTTCTATTTTGGGAGGATATTTGAGAATCTGTTCAAAAGCAGCACACGGAGTAGTAAAATAAGCAGAGGCAGGACCTTGCAATTTATAACTCAGGTCATGCCACTTATTTACTATTTATTACTCACATTATTTTATCTTAATGGTCTGAATATACTTTTTTGCTTCACTGTGGTTGTTTTCTTACATTCAAAAATCAGACTGCCCCTTTATTGGATAATGCTTGCTATGAAGCTCCTGAAAACAGAAAAAGAGGAAATGGTGGTAAAAAGTGCTTGTTTAAGGTCACCCTCCAAGAAAGGAGCAAATAAATAATAATAATATTGAATGGGAATAAATAAATACTGAGCTGGCAAGTGAGCACTGTGAAAATGCCAAGGGCCAAAGCATATGTTTCATTTTTAGGGGAACTACTGAGCATGTAAAATGGAGCTTTTTGAATAAATTAACCCATGATCTAACCTACTGTATGCCCTGTAATAATCACAATATGCCAAGTGCTGGGAGTGTCACGGAAGAGATGACAGCCTGTGAGCAGAAGTATGTTAGAAAAGCAATGGTTAGAATACCTGTGAGTGTGTACTTAAAGCCTTTAGCTGTTTTGAGTTTGGAAAGTTTTCAATGATTTCAGAGGGTAAAAGTGAAAAGATCAAGTTTCTTCAATTTTTTCAGGAAAATAACTGAAATTGAATTTTTTTAAGAAATAGGACTTGTGAGAACATAGAGAATATTTAAAAAAAAAAAGAATCAACTGAATATTTTTGACCAGCTCTAATTTTGAACACGAGACAAACACTGTGCCTTTCCGTGTTGTAGGAGGTGGAGTTTGGTAGCAGCTGCTGTGGGGACAATATGAGTAACTCCTCTGGAAAACCACCATGCAAATGTGATGGGAAGTGGCCTCGAGATGCAAGAATCATTTTGTTTATTAAAAGCCATCACTCACATGCTGACAAGTAGGACAAATAAGTTACTGTGGCTCTGGCCCAAGATGTGAAACCCTGACATTCATTCCTTACTCCACCTCTGTGCTCTGAATTTCGGATTGAAATTTCTCAGAAGTATTAAGTGCTGAGATGTTTTTATTTTACTTTGCCATCCATAAACCGGGAGTTTAACACTTCCCTGCTTCACATGGAGTATTGGGTGGAAAAGAGCACGTGATGTCTGTGGAGCTGTATGGCTACAAAAGCCACCAAGACATCCAGCGTTCTGTTGCTAAGGAATATTAAGCAGGAATTCTGGGGGCAAAGGAGATATTGTATCCAGCAGTATCCCAAATTCTGGTGGACACAAAGGAAATGAATAAACTTGGACTCATTCATCTCAGCACCATTTAAAAGATTTGGACAATGAGTTCTCACTGGGAAAGGACAAAAATCTGTAATGGAATTTTTTTTTTCATAGGCATTAAACAGGAAATTCCAAACAATGGAAAGCTTAAAACATTAAATCTACCACCAAGACTATGAATGTACTTCCTTTCATAGGTATTTGTTTAGATATGAAAAGAGTGAAAAATATTTATTGCCTTTTCTTAAGAGGCAAAAAGACAACATTTTTTTTTAAGGTCACAGGCATGTGATCATGGGGTATGTTTATATACAGCTGAAGCCAGATACGCTGCAGATTTTATGGTTTGGGTATGGAGAGGCAGAAATTGCACAGCTCTCCATGCAATGCTGATCTCCTCTGCATTCCTGGGAAGAGGGAACTGCAGAACTAAGCACTTCTGAGGCTTGAAGAATTCACCAAGAGACACTCGCCTAACCCTGTGATTACTTCTATCTGTGCCTATAAACATACTGTAAATCATTATGGTATGGGAAGCTGTCTCCTTGCATTGATTGCAGATAACAGATGACATTTTAAACAAGAGAAAAATGAAGTCCTCCCACTCCTGACATTTTCACCACTTCTTTTTTTTACTAATTTTCAATGTCAGAGGCAGTTTGTGCCAAAGTGCTAAAGTGTGGCTTCCATAGATTTGCAAAGTGAATTAAGCTCTCCATCCATCTCCTCTGAAGAGTGTATTGATATGCTCCTCTCTGTGTGTGAGGCAGAAGAGAAACAGCTTTTCAGGGGCACAGAACTGGGGGTAATAGTTAAGAGTTACCAGTTAGGCCACAGGTTTTCAAAAGATTTGTATCCTGGCTTAGAGTTTATCCTTTTTAGGTCCCTGGGAAATCTGGGAGTAACTGTTCAAAACAGAGACATGTCCCCATTAGTGCATTGCCTTGGGCCCAGCCCCCTCCCTGCCCCCTGTCTCTCAGAGCTGCTTGGTAGGTTTGCTACCACAGCTGGACACGGAGATCTGGACACAGGCTAATGAAAGCCCTGCACCTTTCAGTCAACCCTTTCAGTCACCATAAACATCTTGTGCCCAGGAAATCTGTTCCCAGCATGATTTTAATCTACCAGACCCGTAATTCTCCAGGAGTTTCCCATAAGAAATATAAAAACCAGAGCCAAAAACTTCTCTCTGGATCTAAACAGTTACTACTCCTAAGTCATCAAAAATGAAAAGCAAGATTTCCTAAAACAGGAAGTCTTATGAAAAATATACAAATAAGCAAAATCTTATGAAAAGTATACAAATAAGCAAAAGTGCAAATATGTTGGAATCTTTTAATTAATCCCTATTTTCAAGGCTACTAAATTCGCATTTTCTTAGTTTTATTTCCTAAACTAGGACTAGAATTGTATTTTTAAAAACTGTGATATAAATTACATTCTTTTCCCATATTTCCAGTTAATGGAATTTTAAAAAGGCTTTCCCAACACCTCCAAGTATTGCAATATCTTTGCAGATAAATTCCAGCCACAACCACTGACTTCAATGCTCTGCTTAAAAAATGTAATATATGCCACTATGCTTGGGAGTGGCTTTGCATAAGGAAATGGTTTTAAGTAGACACAGGTGCTTCTAGATTTATTAAAACTTGTTTGTCTCTGAAGTAATTTTGGGTGGGGAACAAAAAGTATTTGAACATGATGAGTGAAACAATGTCAACGATCTATCCCGAATTTCACCAGTTCTGTATCAGTGCCACATTTCTGTGTATAGACCTTAAAAAAAACCATCAGAGACCAAACATAGATGAGCAGAGGGAATGGATTAGGAACCCCCACAGCTAATCACTGGCCTGGGACTGTGCAGGCTTGTGTCTAAGTCCTTGTCTGACCTCAGGAGAGATCTCGCCCCCTCTGTCCCTCTTGTGCCTTATTTATCCTGTTTATAAGATGAGGTTAATGATTTTGACTTCTCTTGTAGAGAATGTTGAGACATGCCAATGAAAACTGTCACAGGAAGAAGGCTGAGGACTGTTACAATGACTGTAGTGGTCATTCCCAGGGCTTTTGAAATGATGAAGACGGTAACAACCCAGAAATAGATCCTTTCACTAGATGGGCACTCAGTGGGTGAAAAATATTGATTTCATCAAATGCCAATTACATCTCTTAGGCAGCAAATATATTTCTTACTTTATTTGGAGGTTAGCATCTTTCTCTGCAATTTCTATAGGTTCCCACTTGGCAGCTTGTGCCTGGCCAAGGAAAACATCAGAACAGCGATATGCTTTGCTGAATCACACCTTTCAAGATTATTTGCTGGGTCTTAACATTTTGTCTAATTCTTTCATGGAACCACTGGATCCCACTGCCTCATTTTCTCTTCCCTGCTAAGCTCAATTTGCAGAGCCATCTAAATCACAACCCTAATTTTTCTGGTGTGGTTTAGGTCTAAATCTTATCCTTTTCCCTTATCTCTCATAGCCATAGTAATGCCATTTTGGTTAAGCACATAATTCAATTTTTTTTTTAAGTGAATTTTACCACTGGGAACTTTGTGTGTTGGGGCTAGACCACTATGAAGTGATGAAACCCATGGAGGTTGCTTTACCTCCAGAGATGCCTTGCACAAATATGGCCCTCAATTCAATTCCCACTCACTTTATTGTTAGGTATTGCTGTGCCACCAGCACAGGTATTAATGGGTCTTCCTGGACAATTCTCCAGGATTTGTCCGCATTGTGACATCAGAAGTGTTTTGCCAGGCATTTTAAAAAACAGGCAAGCCAAGATTTTAGCACAGTACAAATATGAAACAAGTAGTAGGAAAAGATCATGGCATCGATACATATTTTTGGCAAAAAAATTTTTCTTTAAAAAAAAAACCTCGGGGGCAATTACATTACTTCAATTAAACCCCTGTAAAATTAGAGCATAGAATGCAATGAATCAGAGAGGAGTCTGAGGGTTTTGTTAGCAGGTTGTAGACCCTAGTGACGGACAGACAGATTAATACTGAAACTGCCTCCAGCAAAGGGATCCTGTATCAGGAGATGAGACCTGTGCATTACTCACAGAGGTCTCCTGGGGAGGCCCAGAGTGCTTTCAGCCTTCCAGTTTCAGTTTGACACTGGGTCAGAATGTACAAGCTTGGAAATGAACAGGAAAGAGTTTCACCTGCCTTGAGAAATTCAAGATATTAATATGCATAACACAATTTAATTCACTTCCATAGATTCCATCCTGTTAGCTCACAGCAGGGTCTAAATGCTATGCACTTAGAAAATGTTGTCTTGTTGTGTTTTGTTTTTTTAAAGAAACTTTCCTGCTACTCTCCTTCCCTCCTTCCCTCTTCTCCCCTTTCATAAATCTTTGGTAATCAAAATACTTTTCTCATTACAGGTTCTGTATTTGACATTAAAAAATGTTTTAAAATTCATAGCAAAAAATGTTTTAAAATTCATAGTACATTGCTTGATGTTAAACTTTGCTCAATAATAGACCATTAGTTTACTTGATACATGACTCTCTGAATACTTTGTACTAGTAAATATAACAAACTCATGATAATTACTGTGTGTAACATGTTTGCATTCGAACATGACCTTGAACTTACTTTTCAAACATTTCAGAAATGTCAGCTATGATGATGATCTTTGTTCATTACTGAAAGGAGTTTCTGGTTCTGAATTGTGTAACACACATTTATATCTATTAAAAATGACACAGTAGAGTTATTTTTATTGTTTTAAACTTTTAAAACACTTAAATCTCAGTAGCCCTCTGAGTCATGCAATCCTGTGACCATCTCGGCACTTTTCCAATCCAAAAATCTATTAAAAGCTTTGACAAAAGAAACCTTCATTTATTTCAGAAGCAGTGACAAGGCCAACCTGCATGGTTATTAACACCCTGCTAAAACTGTCATAGGCATATTAGCAGCACATTTTACTGAGAGGTATCTTGTCCTACTGTGAAAACCAAGCGCTATTTGTTTGTGTAAAAATTGATGTTACAGCGTGTTTATCAACACTGGAAAACAACTGCAGCAAGTGAAGATGGTGCAGTGATACAACCCCTGGTTGTAGGTGATTTTGTAATCACCTAAGCTTGGTGCTGATCCTTAGGTTCCAGCAGGATCAGCCTCTCTGCAGCAAAGGTGAGTCCTGTGATGTGATACCCGGCATTGGGATGGGGCTTTAGGCTGCAGCTCACCAAATGGTTCAGGCAACTTGCCATGGGAGGCAAAACATTCCAGCAGGATACACCATGATGTTGAAAATGCACAGCTGCTGGTCCACTGCCCTCCAGTAGATGACAATGACCTTTAATTTACAGCTGAGAAGTGACCCACACCTACACTGTATTCTGCAAATACTGAAGAGCTCTGCTTCCAGTGGGATGGGGGGGAGGGGGGAATCTCATACGGAAGAAATTATCTATTGCCTAGGAATGGGTGTGGAGAAATGTGACTGCTTCCAAACCAGAACATGACACCATCTCAGCTGGAGCTGCCTATATTGAGAGAATGGGGAGATTGGAGATTCTTCCCTGCTTCGTAAGTCTAATTGCTCAAATGCTACATTCATGAAGAGATAAAATTAGAGGGTCTCCGTCCTTGTGCTAAAAGCAGCAGCCAGTTCTACTTCTCTGAATCCTGTTTGCTTTCAAACTATTGAGGCTGCTTTAATTAACAAAGTGAAAGTGACACTGGTGCTAGTCATTTACACTCCCTTATGTACATTTACATGCAGCTCCTCCCAAGCCTTTTCTAATTTAGGTACTGTCCACATTAGAATTCAAGCCATTCCAGCCACAGTTATGTTTAAATGTGGTTGCATACCAGTTCAAGTTCCAGCATACCATTTCTGACCACAGGGGAACCAGGATTTTTAAACTGTTGCGGCTGTTTTCCTTCCCTCCCAAAGCAGAGCAAGCTGTGCTGTGCTGTTGATGGCAGCTCAGGCTTTCACTCAGTTATGTATTGTGTGATTTTGGTAGAGCCTTATGTATTTTCACCTGTCTAAGCTCTGCTCCTCTTTCTCTGGATAGACTATAAGGTGTGTGATTTGGTACCCACTATTCTAGCAGGCAGAAAACACAGAAAGAAAATCCTCTAGAACCAAAATCATTGCATGAAGCTCTGTTAAACAGGAATAAAAGCAAACCCACTCCTCATAGCATCTTAGTAGCAAGATTATTCCTTTCTTTTCAGAGGAGAACTGCTGCAGTTATGACTAAAACAGAACCATTTTGAGCAAGGGTCTACTCAAAAAGGTGCTTTGTATTCTGCTTTTTTTAAACTACGGTCAAAAAATGGAGATTTTAGATATCACTGTGATTTGATTTGTAGCTCTCAGTGAAACAATGAACTGGCGTAAAATTGACCCATGTAGGCTGAGTAAGGCTCTGGGGAATCCAACCCTCTGGACTTCTGTTTGAATAGCTATTAAATTCTGTGTTTAAATGTTGGTGGACAAGTAAATGCCCTGCAGCTCACTAAGCAGCAGTGCAACAACTTCATTTTCAATTCTGATACAATGTGGTCCAAAACCTGATGTCTCAGAGCAGGGACTGGGGCTAAAATTCATAAATCAAACTTGATTTAGTCCACCAGTTTGCCTATTGCTGTTCCTCAAATGACGGAATCCTCATGCAGAAGTCAAATTTAAATCCTTGCCTACATCTTAGTTCATATTGTTGAAAACCTGGCTGTGGTACACATTTAAACTCTTCTGTATACCTATATAGGGTAGAGAATACATTTTCAACTCTCTAAGGTGAGAGCAAGATTGCAACTTAAAACAGAAAGTTGCAATTTTTTTTCTATGTCATTAGGAAATAAAATCCAGGAATTGTTACAAAAAAAATTCTGACAGGGCAGACAACACAGTTTTTAAAACAGGAAAAAAGAGTGTCTATATTCTTAATACTGTTTCTCAAAAATATCTTAGAAGCTTTTAAGGGAAAACTTCTCAAGCTTCAACTATCATGAAAGACATGGTACTTTTACCCAGGCCTCGAGTGAGAAACACCACCTTTGATTCACCTGTTAAAAATCTCTTACTTTTTTAAGATTGAAAACCAAAAGTAGTAACGCAAGAGATTTTACAGTAAAAAATAAAATGTAAAAAAGTAAAAATGTATCACTTTGTCCCATGGGAGGAAAGCCTTTAATGAAAAGATATCTCAAGAATATTATCTCAAAAATGTCTCAAGATCATAATTAAAATAATCTAATTGGACTTACCTCATTTTTATACCAGCTAAGAATATGACCCTCTACATTTATCTCTAGAAATCTTCAGTTAGAAATTATTCTTCTTTATAAAGTGTTTCAAAGTCTTTGATGAGCTGTCAAATAGCAAATTTCAGTGCTTTAGGCCACCTTTAACTTAGTGGAATATTTGTGCAAATAAAGATATATTTTTGATGTGGTGTACAGTTGAGTATTGCTGGTTCTGTCTCTCTGAAGAAGAAAAACTTTGTTTAGTGGAAATGACCCAAAGCAGTAGGTGGATTAATTTGTGTTCGGGTACATGAAGGAATTTTTATTTTTCAAACAGAAACATATTCTTTTGATTAATGGACTTTAAGTCTTCAAAATGCCTTTGTTATATCCCTTTTTGGATAAAAAGCATTTGTTCACCTTTTAATAAACTGTTACAGTACTGCTGGCACAACTTCTTACCACAGATTTGCCACAGGAACCATGATTCACACTATCATATGTTCTTGACTATTTCAAATTATAGTTATTAAGCAGTTCTGAGAAGGCAAAGCTCTCAAAAAAATGTGCACATCCTGCAAGGCTCCAGCTGTTCTGCAAACATGTCAGGTATCTCATCCCTGACACCCACCCCTCTACGAATACAGACATGCATTTGTATAGGGTTAGGTCCAGAGCTATATTCTGCAACAATATCTTTTGACCCATTCATTCTCTGAAAATGCTCTAATTCTGAATTCCTTTTATTTTTTATTTTTTCCACTTCATAGTTCAACTTTTTACTACTATTTACGAGTTTGTGCTTTTGCTTCCCTGACAGTGTTTCAGAGTTTTACTAGCTCTCTTTCCTGCTCAACTTCTCACCAACCCTTATTTCATTTCACACTTCCCCATTCACCACAACTACTGTGCACACAAATAATAAACCTGGGTCCTACTATGACATTAAACCAACATGCAACAGAGACATATTTGGGTTTCCTTCATTGTTGGTTTTGCCAGTATATTTTGTACTGCAATTTTTTTGGCCACTTTTGGGAAAAAAGAGTTAAGGGGAAAAATGTTAGAAACTCCTGTTGCAGATAACAGTAGTGGTGGTGGGGTTTTTTTGGTGGGTTTTTTTGGTTTGTTTTTTTAAATGGGTGTGTCTGTCCATGGGGCTCACAGCTTAAAGTGAATAAACCCCTGGATGACTGTGCCGGCTCGTTTGCAAGATAAGCCTTTTATGTTGGGATTTTGTCTGGACAAAGTGGACGGGCTGGAGAGCTGAACACACAGACAAACCACTCAGCAAGCCTCTTGCATCACACTCAGCATAAGTGATATGTTAATCAATGTTCAAACACAGTCGCCAGATATGATGCCAGAAATAACTTCTGACTCTGTTATTTCTGATGACCTACCATATTTCTTCACTTCGGACTCTCGTTTCTGACCCTCGCTCACTTTTGGTTTTGAAATCAGTTTCATAAATGCCTTCCTCCCCCAGCTTTGCCCATGTGCGGAGCAGCCTCAGGCACAGCCCCCAGAGCTCCCAGGGGAGCCGCGGGCCGCTGTGCCCGGCTGGCACGGGCGCTGCGGGCACAGGCTGAGTCACCGCTCCAGGCAGCGCTCGGTCAATTACATCCCCGTCATTTGAGCTAATTCAGTCAAATGATAGCGAGTCACAGGACTTACTGTAAGGCCAGGGGATTTCTCCTGCTGCCTGGGCCGCTCGGCCTCAGCCGTCAGCAGTGAGGGCGCCGTGGGTCGCTGCCAGGGCCTGGCGGAGCCAGCCCCGCCGCTGGCAGCACCCCCTGCCCGCGGGCCGCCCGCCGCCCTCAGTGACCGGGCCGCGGCCTGCGGCTCTCGGCAGAGCGACGGGGAGCCCAGGAGTGCAAACACAATTCTGTGATTCCACTGAGGCACTGGAGTGTGCCCGGAGAAGGGCAGAGAAGCTGGGGAAGAGTCTGGGGCACACCGTCCTCTATGAGGAGCTGGAGGGCTCAGCCTGGAGAAAAGGAGGCTCAGGGGACAGCTCATTGCTCTGTATCAATACCTGAAACGAGATTATGTACAGATGGGGATTGGCCTCTTGTCCCGGGCAACTACCCACAGGACACGAGGAAATAGCCTCAAGTTGCACCCGGGGAGGTTTATATTGGAAATTAGGAAAAATGTCTTCCCCAAGAGCATTGGAGCCCTTGGAACAGGTTGTTCTGGGAAGTGGTGGATTCACCATGCTTGGAGTTATTTAAAAGACTTGTGGATGAATCTCTCAGGGATATGGCTTAGTGGTGGGCTTGGCAGTGCTGCATTGACATTTAGACTCAAAGATCTTAAAGGTCCTTTCCAACCTAAACGATTCTATGATTTTTTTTCTGAGCTTCACATTGGTACCGTAAGAGATCACATATTTGATTCTTCACTGCCTTTTCCCATGTGCAATTCCTTGGTTTTCTGTGGGATTAGTCCCATTTGACACCAGAATAAATGACAGTAGCATTTACTCCTGTCTTGTAATAAAGCATTGCATTTAAATGGGCACGTTTTACTTGGATTGCAAAGTATTTTGCTGATGTAAATTAAGTAAACCTCCTGTCAGCCCTTGGAGATAAACACAGAACATTATATCCTTTTTAGAGGCAGATAATCTGAAGCACAAAGGACTTGAGACAAGAAGCTTGGCTGCCTAAAATTAAACACCTCAGCCCAAATGAATAGATTGCAAATCCATTTTTCATGTTAGAAAACAGCTCTTCCCCTCCAACAATGTCAGGAAAACAGCAGTGTGTGAAGTCTTCAAACCACACTTCACAGCCATGCATAGTAAAACCTTGGCGGATATTTAGACACTGAGTTCCCAAAATTAAGCATAAGAAAAAAAATTGCTGAGATTATTTTCAAGAGAAAATATGACTATTTATCAAATTAATTGTTTTGGATTGTAAAAAAAACACTCTTTAATCAAACATTGCCTTCAACATAAGCAAAAAAACCTGTTTTTCTTTTGAAAAGGGATTACTTTATCACTTGAATGCTACAATAGAGAAATTATGAGAGCAGAACAATTTTGAAGGTGCACTCTGAAGTGTAGTCTAGAGACATCTTTCAGATACCTTGCTTTTAGATAAGGATGAACCTCAGGAAATCTTCCTGTGCATGTTCCAGAAACAGGGACTGAGATTCTGCTGGAGCTTTCCAGTCATTTCACAAAATTATTCTGTCATTCATCTGCACCCAAACTACAAGAAGTGAGTCCCTTACTAACAGAGAGCTGGTGGGGCTTGGGATAATCATGGCTCAGGACAGGTCCTGTGCAAGGTCTTGGAAATCCTCTCCAAGTCCTAGAAGAAGGGATCTCCTGAAGGAGACAAGGAGGGAGAAGTGCCAGTGGTGGTTGGGCTGAAGGTTGACAGGTTCTTCTGGAATAACCTTTCTCTCAGAGAGTCAGAGCCCAGAGTGACTGACTTTTTGCCCCTCAAGATGCTGCACTTTCTTTGGAACTCAAGTGGTGACTCCTTCCTGCTCTTCAAACCACTGACTTGTAGAGGATTTTTAATTTACTGAAACAAGCTTAATTTAATCAGGGTTTTTTGGTTTTCTTTTCCCCTAGGTACCAGGAACTGATGTGTTCCCTTTATAGTAGAACTGACAGTAAAATGCATCAGTGGTAAGAAAAGTATCCATTCTTCCTGTTTTATTTCTGTTTTTAAACCCCTGCTATAAAATAACACTTAGTTTTATGCTTTGTTCAAATATCACATGTGATTCATGTTTGGTGAATGTATACATAGAAAGTATAGCTTTACCAGGTGAGATTTTCTTATTCAATTCCTTTGACTGACTTCATATTGCACTGACATCCCTGTAATATAGAGAGGTCTGTTTTTTCAATGTAAAACACCTGTACAAAAGGTCAAAACAATGCAACATTGATTTAGGTGCTACACAGGGACCATTTGCACATAACTAGTTTCAGAAGTATGTATTAGATCTTCACTTCAGATTGAAGTTTAAGATGTGTGCAGATTATAAATGCTGGCTGATCAATTACTTTCCCTTGGCTACAAATTGCCCTTGTGCCAGTAGGCACAGGGGCACAGCAGTGCTGCTGCAGACATCACTCTGCAAGGGCGGATAACCAAAGGAGAAGTTCCAGTCTCACACCTACAAAATTTGTTTTTCATGGAGAGGCATTTATAGAAGAATGCAAAACACACATCTGTTGAAGCATTTCACTAAGAGCCAGAATATTTATTACGTTTTTCTGAATGAGATGACCCAACTGACACGCTGATTTGTTTAGCATCTGCTATGATAGTGGAGGAAGAAACCCTCATTGATACACAGAAATCACAGAATGGAAACGTGTGTGGGAGGGGATCTCTGAATCACTTCAATCTCCTGCTTGAGGCAGACCTGTCACCAGCACTAAATCACGTCAACAGTGGCTTTGTCTACCCTAAATCGTTAAAATGTCCTTGGATGGAGACTCCATGGCCCTGTGAACTGCATATTCTAGTATTTCTTCCTCCTTCCAGTGAAAAAAACTCTCTTTTTCACAAAATGAAACTTTCTAAGATGCTGTTTGTGGCTGCTACATTTTCTGTTACAGCTGAGAATAGTTCAGGCCTCTGTCATTATAGCTACTCTTCAAGCAGCTGTCAGAAGTCCTGCCGTAAATAAGTGCATGTTACCATACTTACTGTTACTTTTGAAAAGTTATGTTTTAAAATTCACCAGCCCAGTTCAGGCTTCATTCATATGAGCCATTCTACATCTCCCAGCTGGGATTTGTCCTACAGAGGTGAGGCGCTCCCATTATGAAGACAGTCCTGCACTCCCAGAATCAGTGAAAAGATTTCAGGTTACCAGAACCAACTTCTGGAGGTGCCTGGCTCTCATCACTGCTGGTGTTACTTAACTCAGCAGCTGGGAACTGCTGCCTGAAAGTAGGTTGGATGGCTTGCTTAACAAGTTCTAGACTGTGTCCCCTATGCCACATAAGATTTTTTTTCTGTGTAGAGGAGCAGGTAGAACTTATTCTGCCAAAAGTGTTAAAATAGCAAAAACTAACCTGAATGTCTCCTTATCACTTCAAGAAAAAAAATACATACAATTCTCCCTTCCTATTTCTTAGTATTTTTATGTTCCTTAAAACTTACATCAGGTTTTATTTTTTTCTAAAATAAGAATAAGATCATCAGAAACTAATTAGATCTGATTCTAGTGTAAAACCACAGTGGAAACCTTTCTGAAATGTCAAAGCTGCTGTAGTTATTACTTATCCTGGCCTCTAAGGGAGTCAGTGATTTCCAGGCTTTGTGTGGTTTCTTTTCTTACAGTTTATTTTTTTTTTAATGTTTTTTTGGGGGGTGTTTTTGTTTGTTTGTTTTGGTTGGTTGGTTAGTTAATTGGTTATTATTGCCTGGTTGACATAACAATTGTAAAATACAATGGCAGTTACTATTGTAACTATTACTATAATGGCAGTTACTATTTAGGGTGTATCCCTAAAGCATGCATACTGCTCTCTTTTTTTTTTTTTGTTCCCCTTATGCTGACTGTGGTTATGACTGTAAGAAGCTGGAACTCTGTGTAAAAAAAACCTGATGATCACATCTGTCTTTTTATTTCACTCAAAGATATATGAATGTATGTGTCCAGACTATCACAATGAGATGTGATTCTAGATTAATATTTCTGTGGTCTCTCCAGTTAGTTCACATTACTTAGTTAAGGGTTTTTTCCTTTGTCTGGAAAATGATGACTTGGAACAAAAGAAGCTTCTGGGAATTGACTAGTTTTGATACAATTTTTTCTTTTTTGAGGTTTTATTGCCTTTCTCATATCCTTGATGAAATTTTGGTCAAAGTGGAAGTGGAAGGATTAGAAATATGTGTTAATAGTGAGGCATAAATTAAGCCCCCTCTGGTTCTCAGGATGAACCTGAGCTATGCCTTGAGTCAGCATCATAACCACTAGCACTAGAGTGCTTTGTCCTAGAATTCCTACCCAGCTGTTGAAGTGCCAGTTGGAAGCTAGACTGTGTCCCAAAGAAGGGCTCTAACCACCTACCAACAGACTCCTAAAGCCTCAGGAAATGATCTGCTTCTGCCTTCTCCCTTTAGACAGCCAAGCTGTGTGAGGCTGCTACTCACAGATGTTACTCTAATCTGTTATTAAAAGTATTCACTGTGGAGAGTCCACACCTGTGGGTGGTTTCTGTTTAAAGCTCTAAAAATGTTTAAACTAGAATAAGTATAGTTTTTTGTAATTTGATGGTCTTTTAGGTGTTTTTGGAAGTAAGAACCAATATTCCCACCTGCTTCATGGGAAATTTCATTATGGATAACTCTGGGCTGATTATGATAATGCAGAAAACTCCATCTTCCCATAAACCAACTATTCTACACAAAGGATATATGCTTTAATTCTATCTAGATGAATATAGCAACAGTCTAAAAGTGTTGGCATTTTCTCTTTAATTAACCTCTAATGTTGCTATTTACCTCAAAGATAATAGTGCATTGTTTGCTGTGCATGCTCTACACGAGGTTCTCTCCACACATAGCACCTGTTTTCAAAGTTAACCAAATGGTTGCTTGCTTATTTACTGTGATTCATTTAAAAATCTTGCAAAAGGTTTAGCACAGAACAGGAAAGAATTAGCAAAAAACTAGAGGGGATTCAGTATTCAAACAAAAAAGAAAGGATCAAAAAGGCTTGCAGATGTTCATCTGATTATTTGAATTTACATTTAGATTTCAAGAGTAAAAAAAAAAGCAAGACAGGTTGTAAATTGAGTAAATTTCAGTGCCAGCAGTTTTAATGATTTTATTACAAATCTTGCAATATTGAGTATTTGCTTTGAGCCCAAACCCTCTGAATACACAATTTTTGGGTTTTGTTATAAAAAAACCCAAAAGCCAAAACAAACCAAGAAAAGCCATAGCAAACCAAAACAAACTTGAGTGTCTAGTGAAAAATTGTGATGTAAGTTGAGAAATTATGTACTTGAACTTTTCAGGACCATGAAAATAATCAGAATATATATTTAGCATGAAGAAAAATAAAGTAATTTCTACCTCAGATTTGTTCAGAGGGACTATGTAAAACAGCATAGACAGCTGTAGATTTGCCCCCAGGCCTAGAATAAGGAGGAATTTACAAGACCTTCAAAAGTCAAAGAGTAAATTAACTTAAAGAGTAAAAGTATTTTTGCCACTGTAACAACTGGTATTAGCAATATGAGCAAATTAGCTGTTGTCAGCCTAGACTGACTTCTGTCTGAATGGTTTTCTGGGATATATAGGCTGACACCTCTTCTTGCTGTTTAGATAAAGCTAAAAACTTTGAAAAAATATTTTTCATTTTCTTTACATGAAATTAGGCTTGAAGTTGATGGGAAATGTTTTATGAGAGAAATTGAAATTTTTCTCTTTTCCTCTCCATATCTCCCCTAAGGAGAATTAACACTCTTGCCATAGGAGCTTCCTGATCAGCAAATTCACTTCCTCTCACAATACTCTAACATAAAAAATCACTTCTGCAAATATGTCAAATTTCCCTGTAGCTGATTTTTTTTTCTTTTCCCTACTCACTTCTCTAATGGAAGGTTGTTCCTGGTCTTGCATGAAGTGACTGTTTGAAAATTTAATTTCCAGACTATGTTATTTTCTAGTAATTTGCTTTCATGTGGTAGCTGTCTTCTATCTCCATTTTGTATTACTATTTATCCTGACAATATACATTTCTATCTGTACTGCAGTGCTAAGACTGATTGGTATTCTTACATCTGACTTTGTAAAAAGTATGAGGTAATTTTGATTATTATGGTTTTTACTCAGTAAAGGGCAAGTTTCCCTGACTTCCGCACAGTCCTTGATTGCTAGGAACTTCTTACCTGATTGCCTCAATTATTCTATTTTAACTCTTTCTCTAACCTGCAAGAACACAGAAGAACGAGGTGGTTTCTGTAATCACATATTACTACCTGTTTGAGTTTTATGGTTTTTGGGCTGTGATGTTATGCAAAATTGTTAAAGACCTCCAAGGTGAACATCTTTGGTTGAATTCAGGAAATTAGAATTATCTTTAGTTACTCAAGCTCACAGCAGAATCCAGTAGAAACATAAGTCTTCTATCCATTTACACTTTTTCACAACAAAATACAACCAGGATTTTCACCTTCCTCATCTGGAGTGTATTCTTTTCTTTCTCTTTGATGTAAATAATTTGCAATGGAAAGAAATAAAAATGCAAAACAAGTAGTAGGAAATCAGATCTTGCAATTAATTTCTAGAAAAACCCTAACACTAATATTTTATAACCCCAGCTATGATATCTATTTGTTTATCTTGAATTCTGCTTTATATACAGACCTGCTATTTTATCTTCTATCTACCCATGCCTATTTTTCTCCTGGAGAACACCTTTGATACGTTTATTATTAGGTTAATTATTCAAAAACATCTTAAAGTTTTAAGTGCTGAATTGCCTGCTTGATAATTCTACAATGACTTCCTAATATATTTTATTTTCTTTCAAAACAGAGTCAAACAAACATTTTCAGGGTTGCCATAGACAACACAGACCATAGCAAGGAGTCCTTGTCACCAAACAGAAAGTGAAAGAGTATTTTTTAAAATATCTATTTCATAACAAATTGGAAAAATAGCAATTATTTTTGCTGTTGCTAGGAATTTAGGAGTATGAGAAATACAAGTATTTGATATTTTGTCTCCTGTATCAATTATCTAGATACACACTGGAAAATTATTCTTCTAGTCTGGCCACATTTAACTGTTACAGACAAACAAATGCAGGCAAGAATAATTTTGTTCTGACTTCTGTACGTATGATTATTTATGACAATTGCAAGTGAGCAGGCTGTGGCTGCTCAGAAAGTTGCTATTTAGAAGCTAAAATATGCCAGCTGGTAGTGTGAAGTGCTCCAAACCTTTTGCAGTCAATGACTAAAATAGTGCTTCAAGCAAAGAGCCTGTGTTGGGGCAGCAACACAAACTCACTCACACACAGTCCCCGGGCTCAGCAGGGAAGGGAAACTCCTTAAGCTGCCACCCTTTGGCCATGTCCATTGTGAGTGAATAGATGCAAACAGACATGGTCCAGTGAAAAATGAGTTATCTTTAAAATCACAGATGTGACCATGTGCTATAAAATTGTGTTTTCTGGGATTTAGTATCAGAAGTTATCAGAAACATTCCCTCTCCTCCTTTTTCCATCCACAAACCTACTCATAAATAAGTGACTGTTCATTAAAATGCCTTGGCTGCATTGCCTGTTTTTGTTACATTTTTTTGTGGGTTTTTCTTTCCTTTTTTTTTTTTTTCTACTGGCTTTCCAATTATGATTTTCCTGTAATATGATCAAAAACACTGTCTTTATGATTCCTACAGTGGTACAAAATTCTTTCCCTTCAAGATTTATTGGTAGATCTTGTTCCAATGACATCTGAGTGTATAAAATGCATGTTCCCTTCATTAGTTTGCTCTTAATCTTTCTGTTTATTTGGTCAGGGATCAGAACTGTATAGAAATGCAATTACTATTTTTTTATTAAATATTTACTATTCTGATTATCCTGTGATGTGGGTAATTAAAATAAATAAATAAATAAATAAAGATATCAAAACTGTCCTCTTCCTCCAAAAACAATTATCACAATTTTTCAGATGTCTCTAAGACTCTGTGACCTGGGTGAACAACTGTGAATAATAAAGACCGAGTGATGAATAGCTGGAATGATTAGTTTGCAAACAAATCATCAGCTGAGTATCACTTCTCCAAACTATTCACCAAATATTTATCAAGTAAGAAAGTAGCATTGCTTCATGAACAGTCTGATTAGATGTGACGTGTGGGGTGAGCCAAGGAGATAGGGTGGAGATGGTGAGCCAGATTTAGTGTGATACCCAGAAATGGAGACAAGATGTGCTTCCCTTGGGGGCTTTCAGCTACTGATGTAGCAATGACCCCAAATATCCATAGGATGAAATCATCCAACTCTCATGGACCCATAGTTATGTAGAAAAAGGCAGTCTCTCATAATGCAGTACAAAAACCAGTGAGGTTTCAGAACTGGCACCTTAATGTGAAAAGTCTTTTATGATTTATTTTTCCATTACCAATCCCAAGTAATTCAGGCCTTGATATCATCTGGATAATATGCCTCTTATTTGAAATTGTGTTTTGGAACATTTTTTCACTACTTCTGGAATTTTGGAAATATTTCGATATATAATAAGACCTTCAACCTTAACTGATATGTTCTTTTAGATCATTAATGAAGATATTGTGAAAATGGAATATAATACATGTCTCCAATGTGTTTGTAGGAAACTTCCAAGAGATTGCAGTAATTTATATTGCTATCCTGATAACGTTGCATAAATGCTGCAAAAATATTTTTCGCGCCAATTTAAGATCTAATCTGAATTGGTCAGAGTAGCACAGCTGCCATAATCTTTTTAGTTAAACAAAGCTGAACACAACCAAAAGTAAATTTCTGCATATCGCTGAAAAGCTCAACTTTTAATTGCAAAATTGAATGACAGTATGTTTTTCACTGAAATCTTGACTATTTTGATTAAAACATTTTGCCACTGAGTTTCTTGGGAATCTTAGCTTTGATGGAAAAAAAAGAGCTAGTATTTCTAAGGATTTCAGATTTTGTAATACATTTTGCAAAATCATTAACAGAAATATTAACATCTGGTCATGAGTGTTTATTTTGTTTCCCCAGGTTTCTGCCAGTATGGGGATTTTGAATTCCATAATTCCATGGTGGTATAATGGCACAGCAGAACAGAAAATTGTGGTATAATCTACTCCCTCCTGACCACAATGTTTAAGTTAAGCACAATTCTGCTTTCTCTTGCACATCGCTTGTTTTATGATATAGAAAAGGAATTATGCAACTGCTGTGTAAGAGTTCTCAGTAATTGCTTTATGGATGGCCACGTGTGCTCCACCCAGTTAAAATCCAACTTTGTTCTCACACCAGGTGTGGATGGGTCAAATGTGCACTGAGGCACAATCTCATTTGGTAAGAATGGGCAAGAGTCCATAAAGTTTATGGGGTTACATAGATATATACAATTCTCTCTTTGGAGTTTCCTGTTAAAAACATTCTGTTCCTTGGAGGGATTCTGTCAAGAGACAAAGCTTTTGCACCTTTTGTCCTGGAAATTGAGTCACTGCTAGGATTAAGGTTAGGAAAAATGCTTGTGGAAGAAGGATTTAGGCAGGAAATCTGAAAACACAGGATCACATCCTTGATGGACCATAATTCATGTAGGGCATTTTCACTTGCTGGACCAGAGCCAGTGCTAGAAACAGGAAATGATACAAGCTTTCATGATCTCTGACAGAGTGGCAAACACCAAATGCATGATTTTCTCTAATACATTTATTTTTGTCAGTTGTGACCAAATATTTTTTCAGACATAAATGTATATTTATTTACACATAAAATTTTGACCTGTTTAACTTCCTTCTGTGATTAGTTTTCCAGTAAGAGCTCATAATCAGGGTGCATCTATACCGAAATTCAAAATAAAAAAAAGTGTTGAATTTTTGAACTCAAACAATTAATGAAGTAGTCTTCATGAAGGAATGTTCTGGTTTTTAATTTAAGAAGAAATACACACAATTTGTGATCAAATGGTGTACTTGTTTTGAATGTTTGAAGTATGGTATTTATAAAGGCTATTTTGAGCATTTAACTATTGTGAAATTCAGTTTACCGAAGCCTACAAACTTAAGTCCTCCCTGCCATTAATGGAGAGAGATCAATATCTCCAGATGGTGACTCTACACAGCTTTGGAAAATATTAGCGTAGGATTATGTGGATATCTTCTACTGTGGCAAAGCTTTGTTTGTTTTTTAAATGCCGTAAAGAATTCTGGTAAGTAAAATACAGAAGAAAACAGCCAGAAATTCTGTGTATTTTTTGTGTAATGTAGGGAAAGCAGGATATTTTTAGGGGCTGATGAGCATTATCTCTGCCGGTGACTTGAATGAAGTTCAGCCCCTGAGGTAAGAGAATGTGCTCACCCCACACAGACCATGTTCACAACACCAGCAGAGCTGCACATTTGAGTGTCTGGGATCTTCCAGCAGATCCGAGATTGAAACAAGGATTTATGACAATCACCCAGTGGATTATAACAGATTTTCGTTACAGGAAGTATTCCATTTTGACAAGTTCTTCTTAGAATGAGTAACTTGAGCTTGCTAACTTCCCCTCTCCGGTTTCAGTTTACACCACTGTGCCTGTTACCGTGGCTGCAGTGTGGCTGTTTCCATGGCAATACGTGGTTGCCATAAACAAACAAACTACCGAGCCATACCTTCAGAGGCACGGTTCTATGCTGCGCTTAGCTAAATGTAAATATGAATTGAAAGACAATGTGAACAACATTTAATATTTTTTTTATCGAGTATCCAGGTTGTTATTTAAATACATATTTTAATGAAAATCCAGCAAGGCAAAGCCACCAAGTCTTTACAGAAGTATGAGATAATAGTTTAAGAAGCTTAAAATCCCGGTTCAAGCTCTTCTTTTTTTTTTGTATCCTGTAGCTTTGCCTCTGTGTCTTAGATTTCACCTGTATGAAAAAAGAATAATAATATTTACTTTGGAAGTCAGATTCAGTCCGCTTCAAGAAATTGTTTAAAGTAATTGCTGTTCATTATTATTGCTGTTATTGGGGGTTTTTATTATTGAAACTAATTGTTTGAATGACAAGAAAAAATCCAGAATATATTCCTCATAACAGAAGATCTGTTAATTGAAATAATAACAGTCTCGCCTGAAACCACTCTTGACTTAATATACAAGTTGTATATGACCCTAAGCTTCTGATATCCATAAAATATCAGTCTCAACATTTTAAATTATTAGAATATTGTGATTTTAATAGCAAAAGGAAACACCTTTTTTTTTTAATCTCAGCTATGCGAGTACAAACTGGACCTGATTCCTACCACAGTCCATTTAATGGAATTTAAAATTGTTCGTATCTTTGAATTTCAAATTAGAAGAATCTGTTTTTAAGATGGTCCAAGTATTGGTGTCCAATTCTATATGTGCACATGGGCTTAAAAAGTCAGTTTTAGTTCCTGTGTCTGACTTGACAAAGCATTATGTAACATAAGGTGTAAACCTACATGGTTATTGAGGCTGCATAAATGTCAGAGACATGAGTAATATGAGAGAATTTACAATTAAAGAGTGAATTTACAGGTTGGAAACAGAAGTAGAGTAACAAGAGCCTTTATCTTTCAGTGCTCATAGAAATGTATAGATTAAACCCCACCTAAGTAAATAAAAAAGTGTGATTTTAGAACTAAGCCCCACTGAACATCCATGAAGCCATCACTAGATAGTCCAGAGTGTGAAAAACTCATATCAGCTTGAAAGTCCAACACTGGGAACATCTGAGATCCCCTATCAACCAGAAGCAAAATCAACCTCCCCAGAAGCTGCTCTCTGAATCAGACAGGAAGTGCTGAGCAAGGATGTTGGGGACTTCCAGGGGATGTGTAAAATTTACATATGTGGGCCAGCCTTGGCTATTGAGAGAATCACAGATCTTTCCATTCAACTTCTCTATGACTGTGCTATTGCAGTGTCAGATGATTCTCTCTATTGCTGTGGACAAAAGGCTGAGACCTGATATTCTCTCTCAGACCTGAGGGAAGGCAGGCTTGAGAATATCAATCTTGTCCACTTTCCTAAATATGATGGAGATATTGCTTTGTTTCTGAGACAGGATATTAGCCAAAAGCTGTCTCCCAAGCAGCCTCCAGAGACAGCTCTTCCAGAAAACCCTGCCCAAGACACTTCCTTTTTCCAGTGTGGTTCCCTTTCTAAAACTTCAGGAACCTGCCTCTCAGAGTTACTGTGTGAGGCACAGCAATTACTGTTCACTGCAGTTAAACTGCTTAAATGAAGGCTGCAGTGGTGTGTGGTTACAGCTCGTAAGAGGAGAGTGCGTTTTCACCCCGTTTCCTGGAGGCTGTGTTCTCACGTGGATACAATGACACCTGCCTCCAGGTGATACAGCCAGAACCCAAGTCAGCAATCCAGGAAATGTCACTTTGAAAGATTCTTCAGTGACAAACGCACAAAAGAGTCTCTTATGTCACTCCTTTACTTAGCTGACCCAAATTAATAACTAATTTTTTTTCTGATTTGGTGTGGTGTCTATGGGGATAAAGATACTCAAAGCACTGAAGCAGAGCTGTGCCATGCATGTTGCATTATTCTTGTCTGGAGAAAGATAATCTTGGTAGCCACTGCAACTTGCTTGGCAATTACACCAAGCTGGAAGTGACTGTGTCTTATTCTGCTTTCCTACACCACCATAATATCTGAGGTGGCTGGGTGCCTGCTTTGCTTCTTTTTTTTATTTGTGCACTGCAAGAAGGTCAGTAAACTGATTTAACCCATGTTCCACTTTCAATTCCTGCACTGCTATGACATTTCAACTTCTTTTGTCACAGCTGAGCCACATTTCCCAAAGCTGTTGTATAACAATAGCTGGTGGCCAGTTTAAAATTACCTGTATGCAATGTATTACATTGGCCTAAACTTTGTAAAATATTAAAGACTAAAATTCACATAGTTTTTGTTGCTGGAAATTTCAGGGAAGTGAGTGCTGAGAAGCTAAAATGCTGAGGAAGGAGAAAGAAATCCCCAAAGTTCTCAAACTGTGCTTTAAATCTCATGAGTCAGTGTGAAGATTCTTGACTTACCTGAGTACTGACCACTGAAACAACTTTTCAGGTTTTCCTTTGTTATTGCACCCCATAAGATAGCCCTGTGAAAAATAGAAGTGCTGAAAAGGAATTTTCTTAATCACAACAGGCAGGGAAAAGAAAAAAGAAAAGCCATATGTATTTGCATTAAAAGCCTAAAAGAAGAAAATACTTTTTTCCTTAAAAGCTCCAAAAATGCATTAGATAAATGTGTAACTCATGGCAGGATTTGGTAACACCATGATATACTTTGTTTGAATGCCATGTAGAGCAGTTCCCCATGATGAGAACAGCCCCCAGAAGATGGTACCACAGTCACAGATGGCTGAAACAGGGGCCAGGTCTCAGCTTTTTCTCTGGCCAGCCATAGAAGGGAGCTGGGAGATAACAGAGCTAACCCTCATCATCCCTGCCACATCTTACTCATAAAATATTATGTACTCAAGTGGCACATTTGGATACTTCCCCACCTCTTTCCCTTCTTCCCCACAGCTTGGCTCTGATCCCTCAGAACTGTGGGAGAGCACAGAATTGTCCCTTTCCACTGCCCAGGTGCATCTGACATAAAAAGCAAGCTTCAAAGGCGATGTGGGACTTTTACCTGATGCTTCCAGCCAGCTGTGTTCCAAGCTTGTAGAGGCATTAGGAGCGCATTGCCAAGCTTGGAGTGCCAAACTTCTCTCATCATGTCCCAGCACAGGTTGGTAGAGGCCAGCTCGGTGTGACCCCACGCCCAGCAGGAGGGCAGGCACTGGGGATGGTGCTCTCAGGGTCATTGTGATCCCAGCCAGTGCTTGTCTGCCTGTTTGCCAGCTGGAATACACAGAGGCTGAAGTCATAGCTTCAGAACAGGCACTGACATGCTTTTACTGTCATGTACAATCCCAAAGCAGTGTCAGTTGCCCCTAAAATGGATTTTACTGTTGTATATTAATCAGTAAAAGGAACCTCAGTCAAGACGTTAGCTTTGAGATTGAAATGAAAAATTGAAGAGGTGATAGTGCTGAATAAAAGATGATATTAGCCATAAGGCATTTTAAAGAGATAAGAATACAAGGCTGGGATGTCAGGCTTTAGTGTTTTCTGCATCTTGGGATCTTCTACTTTTTTTGATAAAACACCTTTTCACAGCAGACGGAATCTGATGTAATCCTGTCATCTGACTGAATATGCTTGTTTTCCTCTGCTGCCCAGAGCCTGTGATTTGCCCCAGTCAGGATCTAGTTGTCCTAATCTGCATAGGGGGATCAAGGTTCCTTTGCTCAAGGATCTTGGATGTTTCTTGCATGACTCACGCACTTCAAAGCAGCTAAAGGTAAAGACCTTCTAAAAGACAAGGACTGACCCTCTCCAGAGAAAAGCTAACTGAGAAAAATTTAACTGAAGGTGTCTAGGCGTTTTTAAAAATACATATACATGGGAAGGAACCGTTCAGTGCTTTTGTCATGAGGAGCACTGGTCTGGCAATTCATTCTTCAGTTTGGGCTGCTCTTTAGCATGAGAAAAACCTTTGTCTTAAGAGGAGGAGAGGACTATAAAGGATTAGTGTACAGCTGTTTACGTGCACTTGGGCTTAGTCAGTATTTGTATAGCAGTGTGTGGACCAACATCCAGCTCCTGCAGCTGAAGCACAGTGGAGCTCTGACTTCAGTGGGTGCTGGGTCAGACCCAGCAGGAGAGTAAACAGCAAATCAACATTAATTGAGGTCACGTATGCTTTGAGTAATTATACAGCAGTGCAAATGGCAGGGCAAAACAAACATTGGAAACACAGCAGTAAAACGGCTCAAGGAAAGAGGAACTGTTCATTCAAACTAATGCTGTAACTGCTAGGCATAGTTTTCAAATAAGCTGTCCCTCTTGAATCTGGCAGACAAGATCTTTTGGTTTCACAGGAAGGAGCAATTCTCATCGGAGCAGCTGTAGCCCAAGCTGTAGCAGTGATGAGACATCTTGACAAATCAGGCCCTTTTAAGGTTACTGCCATTAAGTTAGTCACTTGAAAACACAAAATATCAGCTTGTAAGATGATCTTTTTAGTAGGCAAAGGCCTTTTAATTTTTATTAGAGCAATTAGTCCTTTTACAAGTCTCAAAATAAAATTAATCATTGTGGTAATACAGCATGAAATAGCTCCCCTAATTTCATTCAGGCACAGGATTTTCAAGGAGTGTTTTTTGATGCTGTTCATTTACTTTGAGGGGGTGGTGTCTTTTTCTTCTCCATTTGCAGCAAGCTTTATATGTAAGCATAGGTTTGGAGGCACAGGTCTCTGAAGGCAGTGCTGTGCTCAGGAGGGAAGCTTGCCTAAAAGGGAATTCCTTTGCTTTTCTCAATCACACCTTCTCCTTTCATCTGAATACATGTACAGCCCCAGTGCAGTCTCCCATGAAACAGTGAAATGACACATCTGTACAAAAAAAAGAGATGTTAGAAAGTATTGTTATAACACAGTCCCTTCACTGTCTCTTTTTCTCCTCCAAGACTAGTTCTACTTGGATAAATAACATATTATCCCTTCATTTGCATTTTTAATGTCTGGTTTGCCTTTTCCAAGCCATCAGGGTACAGAGCAGTTTTAAAATACTTTCTCAACATATTTTTCACCATTTCGGTATAAAATGTTTTTATTTTGCTGTTATCTTTGTTTTTTTAAAAATTAATCCCCTAATTTGTGTATCAAAACTTGTATACTTTTATTAATGCACATCACCTGTACAGTACTCCTTGTGTAAGGACAAAGCATCAAAGTCACACTACCAAATAAAAATTCTCTGATGTCTAAGGAATTGATTTTAGTTTACTTAACTGCAGAAGTTTAAGGTGTTATTTAACCACAACACTTTGTTCTGTGTTTCTTCTTGACCTCGGTAAGTGGCAGTAATCCTCATTCTCAGCCACTTCACAGCAAGCTGGCATTCAGCTCAGCCTTCAGGTGGCTGTTAACTTAATAACCATACTTTTCCCCAAAATGGGTGGAATAAGGGCACCGTTTCCCCAACTATCCAGTGGGGATGGTAAGCCTACAAAAAGAAACAGTGAATGCTGCTGGGCCCAGGAACAATAAACCAGTGCCATGAGGTTTTTCAGTGTTCAGCTGTCAGAAGTCATGGCCTCTGTGAATCCAGACATGTGTTCTAAGTTCTTACAAGTGAGGAATTGAATGGGATTAATCAAATTCATACACTTAAGTATGTGGATGTTCTTCCAGATGCATGACATAATAATGTTGGCAGTATAA
This sequence comes from Anthoscopus minutus, assembly GCA_013399455.1. Taxonomy (NCBI): domain Eukaryota; kingdom Metazoa; phylum Chordata; class Aves; order Passeriformes; family Paridae; genus Anthoscopus; species Anthoscopus minutus. The sequence goes on along the minus strand of VWYI01046172.1, from coordinate 30,577 downwards.
TAAAATGGAATTATCCATTCCAGAAGATCTCACTATTTGGGAGTTAAAAATCCAGCAGTTAATCATCTCTATTTTAAGGATTCTTTAAGAGCGTATCAAACAACAAAACTAAAATAACAGTCAAAGACAAAGCATCATACTGTGACTATAGTAATGATATTTCCATTTCAATATTTAAATCATCATTTAAATATTGGAACAAATTGAAATATTTATGCACATGCACCCCATTTAATAATTGCATCACCGAAACATCAGTATGAGGTTAATTTTATTTTACTACAGAAAGCTCAGCTAGCCCTCAGCTTGCTTTATGATTACTGGAAAGAATTATCTTTTGGAAAGCCTTTAATGAATATGCTGCCATAACAAAGTAGGAATCTGGGGTCTTCCCAGGCATCTCCAATGTAATTATCAGCATCTTGTCAAATGAGTCCTGACCTTATTGAATAGATATTCTTTTCTATATCTCTACATTCATGAAAATAGTTGATATCTTCTAGTCTTTAGCAAATAAAATCTTAATTAGATTTTTGTTAATGATGATATATACTGCAGGGTAAGATTGGCTTTAACAATACTTTCCTGTTTTTCTGCCACATTTCAGCTTGAAAACACCCCCTTTTTAGCTGATTGTTCCAGTTTTGCCTCATAGAACTTTGAAGTCTTCCATTTTGATAAACAGAAGCAACTTTTTTGTTGTTGTTTTGGCATTTCCAAAACAGTTGTCTGAATCTTCTTTCCTCACTTTATGTCTGTACTTGTGTTGGCTTCCTGCTGGACACAAATTCCAATATTCTGGCTTGCTTCAGTACCAAAGGTAGTCTCATGATCTCAATTAAAAATCAAAGCACTTGATAGGTATAGAATGGCCTTCCTAGAGGAGTCTAGGATGCTAAAGCAATTTTTTTCTTTTTTGGTATAGCAGAACTTTATAAATTTACTTGAAAGTCTGTCTTATGTGGTTGCCTTCAATGGCAGGGAACTTGGTAACTGAATAATCCATCTCTGTGTGCCAGGTTCCATTTCTGTGTGCCATGTCCCTGCATCCCTCAGTGACAATGACATCATTGATAAGCATGTGATGGATTAAGGAGGTAACTGTATTTCAATGTGATCAAGAGGATTTGATATTTTTTATCACATACTCAGAACTTGTTCCAAGAATAGAGAACAAGAGCTATTAGAAAAATATGAACCAAGCTATTTTCCTTTTTTTTCTTTTTTTTTTTTGAATGCTGATCACATGAGCAAAGGAAAATGCTTGTCAGTATTTGCTGATTAGCAGGAAAATTACAGCTCTCTGTGCACTTCTCTATAGCTTTGGGGAAGAAAAGGACTTTTGCTCTCCTTTCTTTAAACTGTGCACTCCACACAGGACAAGAGATTTCACCTCTTGTTTCCTACCACTGGTTGGATTGCATGGTTCAAATACATGGCTTTGAATTAACCATACAATAACCATTTAATTGCAATTATAAGCAATTATAACTTATTAACAAGCTAAGCTGTAATTTTACTATTGTAGTAGAAGAGCCATGTCTTGATTCTAGGAACACTAGGGTCATTTGAAAAATAACTTTTGTGTTACAATTCTGTGCTAGTTTGGTAATTCAGTGAAAGCAGCTGTCCTCTGGTGGGAAAACATTGATCTGTTCTGTGATGATTCCATGATCTATTCAATCAGCAATGTAAAGTGAGAAGTTGGCCCCCAGGTCCATCTCATGTCAGCTGCCTAATGCCATTGATTTACAAGCCCCTGATTCTCATTCCAATAAATATAGCTGCTCACATCAATATAATAGGCTCACATATTGTTGAAGATGCAGTGCTAAATAAAAATAATATTTAAAAATGTTGGAAGAAGTTATTAAGATTTGTATGAAGGAATCATGTTTGAGTGAGGCAAAGGCAAGAGCGTGTGTGGTACAAAGGGGTTGAACATCTAGAGCTACGCTGTTTGTTCTTGTTACAATGTGTTGGATGTGTTCTAGTAATCAGTGTTGTCTCATGTATGAAAACAACATTGTGATGCAGATTGTAGCTGTCAGATGACTCTCAATTATAAAATAGTCTTTGGAGACTGAGAAATGGAACCATGCAGTAAATGACACAATTTATTAATCAAATTTATCATCTTATTCTGCTTTTCCTGAAACTGAGAAGTTATTTGTGAATTCACTGCAGTCATTACTCCTAATTATAATCACATGTGAAGAAGTTGGCTTCTGGACACCAGCTGATGCTGCTTGTGTTTTACTGAATCATATAAGACACATGACCCTCCTTGTGCAAGCATCAGATCAGGGCATGTGTTTTTGTGACTGAATGCAATTAATCTAGTAGTTTTTCTGAGCCAGTGGAGTTTCAGTGACTTTGCATCTCTCAAAAACCTCAAGTAAATTAAATCAAGAATTGGATTTGATTGTAAGGAAAAAATTTTTCCTTCTGCTGTTAAGAAGTGGCTATGATTTCCATTAATTGTACCTGAACTGCTATTAATTCAAGGCAAGGCTCTGAAATGGAATGACTTGGTAAGATTATCTGATGTATTGTAATTAGACAGGATTTCTAAAGAAATATGGAAACCGTTCAGCAAATTCTAGGTACATAATGTTTTTGCTTACTATTGGAGAAAATCAGTGATCATGTGCTCAAACTTTTAACAAATGCTCCATAAACTCACAATTTAGACAATGGTATTGTTCAAGTGGGAATTCTCTACCACACCTCACATTGGAGAGTTTAGAAGTGTTTTCCTGATTTTATGTAAAGAAATACCTTCTGGTTGAGATGAAAAGACTTCCTGACATGAGGAGATTAGTTCTCAAACTTATCTATGTCTTTATTCACTTTTACTGAACAGCTACTGAAAATTATTTTTCCTTTCCACTCGTCTAGTTAACTTAATCAAACAGTTCAGTCTTCCTACAGTGGAGTAAGTCTTTCTACATGCATACTGGTTCTTTTATTTGGATAAATCCATTCCCCACACACACCAGAATAAGACCTCTTTGAGAGTCATGGGGTAAGGCAGTCATTAGATGGATGAGCCTAGCTGACTGCAGCTCATAGGCCAATAAATACTCAGAGATCTGAAGACACTTTCATTTTATAATTTAGTAGAGGATCATATATTTTGTGAAAAGAATTTTGCCACCCCTTAGTGAATATTGTATAGGATATTTGCCAAGATTGTAATCTAGCTTCTGAAAGTAAAGCATTAATTTCAGCAGTGTTACTCATGATCTCTGGCAGTTCAAGGGATGTTAAATTTAACCCCTCTGTATCTTAAGCTAAAAATCTTCCATCAAATGGTGGAAAAGCTAAAAGTTCTGTTCTTAGTTCTGGGAAATAAGCTTTTATGAAAAATTGAGTCAAACCAAAGCAAAATGTTTTTGTAAAACCTTGTAAAGCCTTTTGTAAAATTTTATGAAAAAAAGAATCAAATGCATCTATCTCCTCTTTTGAAGGGGATTTTATTCTGTATGAAATTATATTTTGCAATGGATCAGGGATTCCCACTTGTGGTTTGTTCTATTTCCCCCTGTTATAATTGCTGTTTTGCTGTGCCCAGCACTCTGGAAAGTGAAGGTGACAAGAATTGCTTAATATCCTTGAGACTCAAAGTATTTGTTCCTGTAAATTTATGAAAAGAGGGAAAAGGAGACTAATGACCAATTACTTTAGCTCATTTTGATCTTCTGATATCAAGGATAAGACTAAGTCATAGATAATGAAAGTTCACAGTACTTCATTTAAAACAAAGATTAAGTAGAACATAAACCTTACCCTAAATCTAACTTGTAAAAACCTATTTAAAATAATGCAATTTATTAATTAGTCAGACTGAGATCTGAAGCAAGAAATATGTTTATGCAGTTAAACTTGAGGCTCCAAATAGTTCCAGTGAATCCTAACAGAGGGGCTTAGGAACTGGGAGCAAAATAACTTGAAGCTCTGGTAGTAAAGTACTAACATTTCTGTTAATTTAAGACTTTAAAGTTCTCTGTGATTTCCACAGCTCAACACTGAATTTTATACCACAGTCCTGGACTGTGAATTTTGGTGATGGAAGTATGCCAAAATCCACTTTTCTACCTTTTGGTAAAAAAGGATAGCAATATAGTACAGAAATTAATATCTTTACTTTTACCATTAAATCAGACCCCTTCCTGGAAGGTCCAGTGTAGAAAAAACACAGGTTTTCATGGAAGTAGATGAGGCAAGGAATCTGTTATAATAAATTGCAGTAGTTACTGAGGACTCATCAGAGACAGATTTTTCTGTTATTTCTGAGCTTGGGTCTCTCTTTTGCCTTTAAGAGGCATTTGCATTACGGGATGTTTCCACAAAATGATTTGGCACTTCAATTCATTATTTATCCTTCTAAAATGAAGCTGACCTAAAATCTCCATGCTGCAGAGTGTTGCTGTAGGAATGTTAATATTAATGCTGTTTTTTTAACTCCCACAGTGATGTGTTTGGGTATTAGGGATAATTGCAAATTCTAAAAAACATTATGCTTTCTTTTATCTTCTGAATTTTTGGTCACAGCAGTCACTTTAAAGCACACAACATTAGATGCTTCTACCTGAGGTTTTATTTTGGCCTGAGTGTTGTTTAGATATGGAACCATAGCTAAATTTTAGCCCCACTAAAAAGAGTAGCTCCTCTCTAGAAGTGAACTGATATCTTCAGAGGGAGCAAAAGAAATGTAGACCCATTTTAAGCCCTCTGTTGCCAGTATATCTGAGAAGAGGCTCCAGTTTCTGAATTCTGCTTACTCTTTATGATGAACTGTTGGTTTCATGAAAGAAAGCTTCTGTTGAATGTTGTGCATGCTGTTGAATTCCTGTGGATATCAGTACAACTGAAGTGCAAGATTAAATTCTAACATATGCTTTTCTTACAGGAGCTGACCAAGTCAAATCAAAATAATGTTACCAACTTCTTTTTGGATTAATTTTTCTGCTTGTTTAGTGAGTTAAAACAGCTCGCTGAGTACTAGATTTGAATCAAAGACAGAAACATCAGTTTCAGATTGGTGGTAAGGGGAAAGGATTTGAACTGTCCCTTCTGATATTATCAAGCCATTCCTGTATCTTAATTATGCAAGAATTTCAGAGTTTGTCCTTGGTTCATGAGTTAAGGTTTATTTTATCTACTGTGTCCTATAGAAAATGATTCAACTGGAACATTTTTAAATGCATACTGATATCCCTAATCCATGTAAATATTTTTAAATGATTTTGTCTTTTCCTGACTACTCAATAGCATTGGATTAGTGTGACTACAGGGGAGAAGTAAGAGCGCCACACTTGTTCAAGGTGTAGGTTCAAAAAAATTCCGCTAGAAATAATCTGTCCCAAATAGACCAACCAGTTCTGTTCTTATCTGCATAAAAGGACTTGTGTTACTTCTCATGTGCATGTAATGTAACTTCATCTTTCTATTTTCTATAATCTCAGCATTTCTTTAATATATAATTTTTTTTCCTCTTTTGGCCAGCTGTAAAAAAGTGGAGACCAAGCTTAAACCTATGAATCAAGAACCAATATAAACATTTGGGCTTTAGGTTTGGACCTGTGCTTTGGGACTGCCCTTCTCATTCTTTCTTTCCCCATCACCTGTTTCCCTCTGGGTGGAACCATGCCCCAGGACTCAGAGGCACACGTAATCAGCAGTGTAGTGCATTCTTCACAGATGGGACATTCTTTGGTGTGGGACTGAGGCACTTTTCCTGGAATGAGACGATGTAGGTGCTGCAAAGTCATGAGTGAAGTGATGTAAGCATTGTTATGGCATGAACACACAAAGGAAGCATCATTGCTCACTCTGCTTTTTTTTTTTAGAACCAGGAGAATGACAGTAAGGTAAGTAAACCCCCAAGCTGAGTGATCCTCTATTGTTTCACATCCAGGCTCACAAAGATATTAATTCTTGCTGCCCACTATCCATGTCTGTCTGCCAGAGAAGCCCCAAAATTTTATGTACAGGATACAAATATTTGCAGTCTACAGTTTTCATTCCACATGTTAGGAACACTACAATATGAAATTATGAAATATAATGACTTCTAGTTACCATATAATATGGCTCCAGGTGCATGTAAAGCAGAAAATTATACAGACATTATGAAGCATCCATATCCATGGAGTGCAAAGAAAAATTATATCCCATTTTCATGCAAGGTTTAGATTTTAAATTCTTTCTTAAGATAAAGACATTAATATTTTGATAGTAAAAGGTCATTTTTCAGTAGCATTCACAGATTGCCAGTAAAAGATAATACTTCCCTAGTGGACAAGCTTTCTTACAATATGTCTTCCACAAGCTAATGAAATCCCCAGAAAGCAATGGCTGGTTCTGTAGTTTGCTAGATAAAGAAAAAAGGGGAAAAAAAGAGGACTTGGGAGAGTACTTTGTGCTGAATAATGTATCTGATTTATTTCACTCCTTTTTCTGCTTGCAGAATATCTAAAAATCCATTTAAATTTCAGATTTTTATGGACTTGTTTGTTATTTAGAAATGCTCAGTAAGCTCTTACTTCATTTTTGTATTCTTATTGAAATGCCACAATATCATCCAATGGTGATCTAAGTGATACACTATTGTTTTGTTTTCCTGATTGGATAACTTAGGTACTATTAGAAACAGGTATGTGAAAATCTCTTAAAAACATATAATTATGTGAGTGTTATCACCACTTCCAGACCTACAATTAGTGGTTGCAGCACCTTAGGGCTCTTATTTTTCCCATGAGAAATGCCTTTTAAAGTTCCCAGGAGATACAGCTGTTTTGCATTGATACAGAGAGCTTGGAATCCTCATGTAGCAGTGCTTAGGGAGCTAATTTAATGCAAAATAATAGCAGAAATAATTGGGAATTTTCTAATGATGAAATTTCACTCGGGAAATTCCACTTTATTGTAATGGGAACTTCCCACAGTAGCACAACAGTTTTGAAGAAATTGAGGGATTGGGAAGTGTTAGAGAAGAGCAAGGCAGATAAAAAAGACTCACCCGTACCCTAAGAGCCTGGTGATTTGGCTGTTCTGTGAAAAATGGGAAGGACACCTTAGGCTGAGTTTGTACAGCACAAAGCTTTATCTTCCACTGGGGACCCCAAATAATGACTTTGAGTCACCATAGATTGGCAGGGTGTGTCTTTCCTGTTGGATAAATCCTTCTTTGCATATTTAACTGCCTATTCAGCATATGATTTTCTTGAAACTCAATAATCTCTATCCTGAAGCAGTAGTGAAACATTCAAACAGATTTTGATTCTGGAAAGTATTTTCTTTAGTAGTTCTTATTGGAGCTGGAGATAAAAAATTGCAGCGTTTCGAGTAAGTCAGTCTAGATATCTCTAGACTACAGGGAATCACTCTCCCTTCTTCCTCCCCAAGTTAAAATTTGAGTGTATATTGTATAAATTAAATACATCTATTCAAAACAAACTATTTGATTAGAGAGTTAAAAAAAAGATTGAAGAACTTGAAATAGCAGCACATGCCAGGTATTGAACTATTCATCCATCATCTTCTGTGAGAGATTACTCATTTTTCAGATTCCATAGAATATTAATTTTAAATCAATTTTGATTTTGTATATCACTAAACCACTATTTGATATGAAGAATTACAGATAGCTACAGAGGTAAGAAATAACTAGTAAATAAAGAAAGCAAATAAAGATAATGGTTACTAATAATAGATAATAATAGCAGCAACAAAAAACCAACAACCTAAACCAGTAGCTGTAAATGAAAATATTTCATTAGAGTTCAGTACTACAATATTTTGCTTGAAGATAAAGCCAGGATGGGTGGGAGTTAATACTGAACAAAGAGAGTATCATTATTTAGAATGTGGTGTTTTACACAGCCACGTGGATATTTATGATGATGGCTATTTACAATTATATTGAGCCACTCTAAAGCTTCTAGTTTTGGTTACTCAGTGTAAATGGAGAGGGATTCTCTGAAAGGAGGTTCAGATTCTTTCAAATAGCTTTAAGTTGGGTTTCATACTGCTGTTTGTTTGAAATCATGGCCTGTACAAGACAACAGCAGCTCTGCTGTTGAGTTCAGCGTGTCCAGCATTTTATCTCTCATTCCTTGTGCTATTGAGTGCACTTATCAAAGGCAAAGTGGGAAAACTTTTCATAAGGGAAAATTAGAGGTCCCTTCACAGACTCATCACTTCCTTTCTTGTACCATTTCTCTGTCCCACAGAGGCCACCCATTGCCCCAGCCTTTATATCAGCTTTCCAAAATAGCAGCAGTGACCTTGAAGTGTCAGCCCCCCATATCAGATATTCTTGTCTGCAATTCTGACACAGCTGATTATTTTGTTTGTTTTGTTTGCTATTCCAAAATAATGTCACTTAACTGTAAAACAAAATAAAACTCTCCTACAAGCACAGTTGTGGGGATTATGTTATAGAATGGTTTGTTGGAAAGTGTCTTTAAAGATTATCTAGTCCAACCCCACTGCCATGGGCAAGGACATCTTTCACAACTGCTCTCTATGATATGTTACACTCTAAAATGATATGTTTCCCTCTTGTGCCCTATGGCACCTCTTTGTCTAGAGAACAATTGGTGCTGGAATACAATGCTATTAAGCAGAAGGATTTGGAGGCTGATTCTGTAATGTTTTACACCATGTGTATTCAGCTGTCTGTGTGATAAATGGGTGAAAAGTGCCTTTGTTCTAACTTGGTAACACGGTGGAGCCGCTGTTCAGAGCTGTAAGTGACAGCAGCAGCAAGAGAGCCAAGGGTGGTTGCCTTCTGACCCACATAAACCAAGATAACATCCACAAATATGACAATAGAAACAAAGTCAGACAATCACTGGGGTTCTTTATCTATTCCTCTATCACAGTGTATATCTTCAGGTAGAAAAAAAAACAGCTGTCACCCAAAAAAAGAGCTCAAAGGGCTGAACATGTAAGTTCCTCCATGCTTACTAGAATAAAAACCTTATAAGACAGAATCTCACCCACCAAAAGCTATTTTCCCTTGCTATCTTTCTCTTCTCCATCACTCAGCAGAGGACCTAGAGGACTGCATTTTTGTTTTGGTAAAAGGATTGTAAATTGAAAAAGAATATTGAAAAAGAAAATCACTAGTACTGCTACTACTTCTTTCAGGTCAAGATGATATAACTCTGCAACAGAAATGCAAATTTAATTTTAAGTTTCAGGTCAAATAGAAAGCATTTTATGTTCCAGGATGAAATAGGATTTTCAATTATGAATTACTTAATGTTTTCTGAATCCTCTTTTCTTTGTATTTCCTTCCTTTAAAATTTCGTGGAGTTTAATAAGAAAAATATTACTTATGATTATGATAAAAATAATAGCATGAAATAGAATTTCAGTATTTCAAGATAAGTTTAAACTTTTAAAAATCTTGAATATAAAATATTGTGTGTATGTTTCAGAGTGGGTATTTTTTCTTTCTTCCTTTCTGACTGTAATAACTAGCTTAATATTATTGTAACTTCACTGTTAATTCATGGTTTCCTCCACAGACTCCCCCCTTTGAGAATTCTCACTCATCAGAGATTCCAAAACCAGAGTTAAGGAGTTTTACTTAACAGCTCCAGGATTTAATTTTTGTTCTCAAGTCAAGGTCTCTGAGGCATCTGTTTAAATTTAAACAGTTAACCCTTGTGTCCCTATTGACTTCTGTGGGAATAGTGGCCATCTGAAAGGTAATATGAATAAGTGCTTTTGTTGGTTCAGGACACTGCTGCCATTCTCACTGGAGTTCAGCAGTGAATGTATGCAACAGAAAATATGTGTGGCACTTGAACCAGAGGGGGGTTTAAAACGCTGCACAGCCAGACCCGTATGCTGTGAAAATAATTCACAATGCTGTATTTTTGATGCCTTCCTCTTGAAGTCAGATAAGTTTTGTAGGGTGGGAAAGGTTACATAGCTGCACGCAGGCACATGCCAAGAGCTCTTATCATCTTGTTACCTTACCACACACTGAGCTGATGGGCTTATAAAATTAAGGATTAGTTTAACAGCACCTTTGAAGGGAAGTGTTATGGGTGGTATAGAACAGTTGCTGGTAGAAAAAAAGCCATCTGGAGTGCAGTTTAAGACAAATCAAATGCTGAAAAAGGTCAGGAGATCTTCAGAGCCCATACAGGGGTTTATTTCTAAAGAGCAGTGATTGTAGCACTGCCACGAGGGATCACCATCTCAGACTACACTGCTGCAGTTTAGTAGAAGCAGACTACTTTTTAAGCTGCCTATAATTAACCATAGTTAACTCATCCTGCACAAATATGAATTAGTTTTTTCAATGTAGGTAGTTCTCACAAAATCAACACTTCAGCCAGCATAACTCCCTGCCTGCATTGCCATCACTGGAGAACATAGGTACAGCATTAAACTCTCTATACTGGGGTTGACCAGGGATTTGTAAACCACTGGTTTAGAGCTTTGTAAACCACTGTAAATCTGTCACTAGCAGAAGATTACAGAAAAATATAATGATTAAGCAACTATGCTTATATGATGAGATCAGGAAGCTGACTTGGCTGACATAATTTAGTTTTCAATTGAAACTGTTTCCTGGGCCAGCTGGATAAAGGACTGAGGCTGGAGTTACATGCCCAGGGCAGGAGGAAGTGCAGCACTTATATCATCCTGAGCTGCTGTGAAACTGCACTCTAAGAATGAGGGCAAGTACAGCATGTCTCTCAAAGTCACACTGCTCTTCTTTGGCTAATCAGTGATGTAGAGATCCTCTGAGGCAGAGGCTGGATTTGGAGTGTATGGTTAATTGGCTGTAATGACACCATCCTCTATGAATTTGGCTTGGGTTGCAAGGGACCTTAAAGGTCATATAGATCCATGTGCAGGGACACTTTCCACTTGATCAGAGCTTTAAAGCCCATTCTGACCTTGCCTTGTTTGTCTCCAGGGGTGGGCATCCATAACTTCTTTGGACAACCTGTTCCAGTGCCTTGCCACCCTCACAGTGGAGAATTTCTTCATTATATCCAATCTAAATTTATTGTCTTTCCTTTAGAAACCATTACCCCTTGTCTTAATCTCTCTTTCAACCTGTTTGTATATCTGGCATCCCCAGAATCCTAAGGCAGTTTGTTCTACAGCCTAAGTGTTCCTAAACAAAGTACTTTGCTTTGAATAGGAAAAAGGATATAAATCCTTGTTCTTCTGCCCAGTCACATAATGCAATCAGAACTGAACCCCAGATCTTGTCACTGAGTTGTTCTGAAAACAAACAAGAAAAGAAAGTATTTTAAATAAAACTGAAAACTTCATATGTAAACCTCTCTTTTATCCGCAGTCTCTCATTTTTTAATGTAGTACTGTAATTTAAGTTTTTAAAAACTCATCAGTTCCAGCATCCCTCCCCCTTCCCTTCTCCCCCCTAGCAATAATCACCAAAGAATAGCAACAAAAAAATTATTTCAGGATTTTTCTCAGAGCTGAAAGAAGAGTATTATGCTTTAAACTACAATACAAGAAAATTGCAAAATGGGACTGTTCATTCCATTCTTAGTTTAACAGACAGAAGATATGAAGGCTGTGCCACTCTGCTTGCCCTTTAGCAGCAGAAGTAAATTATTACATCTTTTCACACCTCAAAAGTATGTCCTGACCCTATGTTTAATAAGCTCCCTTCCTTGTATCCATAAAAAACACATAGGAGGACTTTTATTCCAAACAATAAGAAGAAAGAAAAATAAGAAGACAAAGAAATAGATAACCAAATATGCTGTCCCAAGAATCAATCAATCAGTCTCATCATGTATGTTAAAAATCCCTTCTTATGAAAATTTTTTAATGACTAATATGGCTAAGGAGGGAAAAGTTAATTTTTGAAGAAATCATAAGCTCAGTGCTCTCATTGAAAAATCTGGATTGTTGCTGTATTTGCTGCAGATTTGACAAAGGAAAATAAAAGGTCTTTCTAAGGAAAATGGAGATTATATTTATAATCTTTTTGCATCTGTGAAATATAAGCATTTTAAAGTCTCTGCACTGGAATTTTATCATCTCAGTTACTCAACTGCAGTTACTGTAAAAACAAGGATAAGCTTAGCATCATTAACTAATGTGTTCTTTCCCAGACTAAAACAAAACTGTTTCCTTTGGCATATTGTCACTTTGGTTAATCTTAAACAAGGGAAAATCCTGAAAATACTCTTACTGTTCTAATAGGCCTGGTTTTGATTTAAGTTCAGGGCTCTCATCTCTCTGCTGGCTCTTCAACACTCTTCACTCTGTTCCAAGTCAAAGCTCCTCTGCACACACGTGTGTGTTTGGTTGTTTTTCACTGTTACAGTCACTGTCACACTGTAGTGAGGGCTCAGTGGAGGGGGTCTCAGTGTCATTGCTAGAGGACCTCAGTTCACATATGTCTGTGAGATTTTGGAGACGATTAGGCTAACACAAGAGCAGATGTGCTACAGGCTTTATTATGGTATTGGAAATAGAGCAGCAAGTTACAAACCACTTAATGGCAGCTACTAGAGCAGAGAATCACAGGAGGTTAAGAATGTTTCTAAAAATAAATACAATATATTCACACTTGTATTACAAAAATTAAATATCCAAAGCTTTCTATAATTTCCTAAAAAAAAGGCTATTCTCAAAGTTGGCAAGCTGCTATGCCTGCCACCAAGTCAAAAAGGTCATCTGGCAGTTCAGAATTAATCTAGTGAGTACACTTTTGGTATTTGGGATCTTTCTCCTCCTCCATCTCTTTCCAGTTGCCTTGTATTGGTCTCAATCCAGTTTGTACAAAAGTAATTGCTCCATCTTCTTGATCCTCTTCTTTTTGGATACTACTTCAAACCTCTCCAGGCACAGTCCTGTGATCAGGATGTTAAAATATCTGCATTGTCAAAAGCTGAAAAGTTAGCAGATTTCTGTGGCTAAAAGAATGAACCAGTCAAAAGTAGCCATGGAAAATTTTTTTGTCAAAATTTGAAAACAAGGTCAGCTTCCATTTAAGTTCAAAACCAATTAAACTAAAGAGAAGATAGGAAGCTGCTGTTTTCCAAACATGTCTGTGTGCCTTTATAGCCTATGACCCTTGGCATCTTTAATGAGGCTCAGGTCAGGTCTGTAATACAAAATTTTGCTGGAGCAGCTCTGTTGATGAGGAGGGTGGTAAAGTGTGATGTGTGATTGACAGAACAGTGCTGGTGAAATTGCTGGTGTAAGCACAGTCATATTGGCAAAACTGCACTTTTGCTGAGGCTTCCTTTTATTCTGAGGAGTGTAGGGGGAGGGAGAAGGAGAGCAGTGAGATTAAATGATTCCAAGCAAAGCACAACTTTATTTGTATAAAATGCTAAGGCTTTGCTGCTAAAATATATCAGTGATTAGAATCACCCAGTCAGTTGTAGCATGCCACGCTGGCACCCCAAATCTTTATATTGGTGCCAAGGTAGGATAACTAGGTGTCATACAAAGAGCCTGCACTTACAAAGGGGTCTCTGATACCCCTTTTCTAAGTGAAAGTATAGCTAACAGAAAAGAAAGGATCTCACTGTACTGGAGAAACATTCCAGATTTTAAGCTGGAAATAAGGCACCCCCTCATTTGGCACCCAGGAATCACAGAAGTCTGTGATCACTGAAGAATCTTTAAAAAGCTAAAAAGTAATAGAAGTGGGAGAAAATCCTAATATGTTCTTGATTATACATGTAAACCTTCTTAAAGGAATGATGCAATCAGATGGTTTTAATCTGGGCACCACGTACCCAAAGAAAAGTAGTGGCTCATTTAGAACCAGCAGCTCTATTGGGTAATTACTTCAGGTAGTTTTTTAAAACTGCACATTAGCTACATGACAGATCAGAGTTGTTTTGGTCTATTGAGTAATTATTTAATTAGGCCACATTTTAAAAACTGTTTATCTCCCATATAATGGTTGGAACCAACTCCTTCTGATTTATTTTGTAATTATTTAATGGGGCCAAAGGTATCCATTGAAAAAAATCCTATCCAAGCATAGTGCTAGTCTGTGCTGCAGGGGAAATGGAACAAAAAAAAAATTCTAAGGTGTTTTAATAAGAGTTTACTGCATGCAAGAAGCAAATGTCTTTCATTGGTGACAAGAATTGGAGCTAGGAGGACAGAAACGCTACAGCCTTTGGGCAGAAGGGCCAATGCAAAAGTCTAAAAATTTATAAGAAGGTAAGTGTTAGCCACTTTTGTTAGACCAGCCATGCAAAGGCAAAAGTGGAAAACAGACAAGAGTCACCTTTTTTAATCTAGCCAAAGGAAAATGAATCAGGGATACAAGATACCCTGGCAAGGTAAAAATTAATCAGAGTTCTTAATTAAGCAGAGATAAAAGATCAAAGCAGAAGCATGGTCTAAGGAAACTTTGTTTCTTTGTAAGAAAACAGTTCGGATTAGCAGGGAATGATGATCCAACATAATTTTTTAACTAGGGAGATCTACGTACAAGGTATGACCCTGTCAACACTGAAGTCAGTGCCACAGCTTCTAGTCCTTTGAATGAGAGAAAACCTGAATGTATGCCACTTCAAAAATGAATCATATTTTTCAAAGAGCCTTCTTCTATGGAAAATGCTATTCCAAAACATGCTTAAAATACTTAAAAAGCTCTCCTGTTTTGGTGGTAAATGCATGGATGAATGTGTATTTTGCTAAGATATTTGATCATACTATTCTTAAAAAGACTTTAGAATAGTATGGAGAGACCTGCAAAACCTGAGTCTTAGTGAATTTTTGTATATACAGGAGGCTTTTTCTTGCCAACCAACCACAGATATGTGATTAAATTTATGAGTGCTGGATTTCACAGGGTGATGGTGTTTTTAAAGAAACCCGAAAAACAGAAGGGATATAGAAATTCTGAAGATAGGGGAAATACAAGACAGCAGCAGCATGTACTCACTGCATCCCATTGTGAGGAATGACGTTGTTCAGATGCCATTGCATGATATTTTGCAGGTGGATAAGGGAGAAAAACTTTAGGCTGAACAATGTCAAAGTAAAAGGAATGGAATGGCAATAGTGATTGTGTTGCTGTAGCTGTTATGTCCAACCTTGCTTTTCTGAAATAGAAATAGAATTTCCAATCAAAAGATAAGTCTTATTTCTGTAGCTGTAATATGTTAGACCTTTGCCCTTACTCCATACAGAATCATGTCAATTTAACAAATTGCTGCCCATCAGTAGAGCTTCAGGGACTGTGTGCACACTATGAGTGGTGTCTGACAGGAGGTCTGATTTTGTTCAAGGGAGACTTATTTTATGCAGCATTATCTCAAAACCAGGAAGAGATTTTGAACATTCATAGGAGTTCCATGCTTCCCTAGCAGTGCCATGGGTCTGAGCCAGTCAGCTTCTGAATTACTTGGGAAAGCTTACTTGGCTTCTGAAGATGAATGAGTCACAGAGCTTAGAGGAAGAAGGTTTGTAAATCCACAAGGCATCACGAGCTTATCATACTTGAACTCCCATAAACTATTTTCATCTGGTTGGTCTGTATGGGGACCAAAGTTTATTATTTGTCTATATCTCACACAGTTGAAGCCTCAAGGAAAAAATAAAAAGAGAGAGAGAGAGAAAAAAAGAGGAAATAGGCAAAAGCTCATGATGCTCAAACTGCTGCTAATCTAGATTTATGTGGAATCTGAGTGATTCATATTAATTCTTCTATCTACTCCACTCCTTGGCTCAGTGGCTACCTAAAAGGATATAGTTAACAGTTTTAAAAATTCCCCAGACCTCAGTTCCTGAAAGTGTAATGTTTCTGGACAGAAGTCAAAAAATTGCCTTTCTTGGCTTCATCTCAGGAGGTCCTTCAGACATTCTTTCTACTATATTCTCTGATTCTTTCCAGACTATTCTCTCATGCCAGAATCCCCTCTAAGCTTTGCTGGAAAAAAAGACCTTATATACTTCACTTGACTTTATTTTTCCTTTTTTTGGTCTCTGAGTATTGGGGCAGATTTCTCTTTCCAAGGAAAAATCTGTTTAAGAGTCTAAGAGTTGGAAAGTTCAAGGAGTTTTACTGTTTCCTTCACATCATTCTTTGTGTCAGGGTGCAGAGAAAGCGAGGCAAGAATGGGGAGAGGCAAAAGGACTCAATGGTGACCTTTAAGTTGAACATTTTAGTAGGTTTCTCAAAATTTTGAGAATCCCTGAGGTCTGTACCTCCTTGGAGGACCTCAATCCACAGCTCTCTAGTCAAGTGTGTCTCAGACTACTTAAGGCATTTAGAAGTGACGCTGAGTTGGCTGAACAGAGAGATAAAATAGAGGGCTCCAGAGAGAGGAGGAGTAGCTTTGCACAGAATACTTCTTGTGAATCTTCCTAAGTTTTTGTTGCTTAAAGAAACAAGTACTTGACCTTCTTCCTTCTAAGCCAGTGGCTCAATACTAAAAGGAAGGGACAAAAGGGCCTAGGTAGGACTTCAGTCAGCACAAGCTGAATCAAACTTAGGGCTCATCTTCCACTCTTTTGGCTGCTTCCAGTTCCTCGTGTCTCTGGCACAAATGAGAATTAATCTCTGTGTGCCATAGGTAAATGCCATGGGCTGGGGTTGTTATGCCCCCTTCAAAGCATTAAAGCAATATATAACTGGTAGGAAGTTCAAATGTGATTTTTACTGCATCTGGAAAAAGAAATGGCTTGACATAATTTATTTTTAACTAAATTTTAGCTCCTTTTAACCTCTCTAATAAAAGACATTGATATGAACTTTATGGTATTTTACTTGGATTCATCCCATTTTAGAATTACACAAGTGCAAAAAATATGTTTGAAAATATGTAGTTGATTTTTTAATATAAACTAATAACTCTGAGAGCCTCTGTTTATTTGTATGTAAAATTTGAGAGAGGAAGGAAAATGCTTTTTGGGCAGTTCTTATGGCAGCCCATCATATGCCAAGTTTTAAATTTTGATGCCAAGTATATTTTTACAAGTCAGTTTTAAATCTTCAGTAAATATTTTTTCTATTTGTTTACTAACATAAACTGAACTGTAGAACCAAAAGGATTCTGCAGGGAAGCTCATCAGTCCCCTCAGCCCTGACAGGGTCTGCCAGAGGGAGACCTTGCTTCCAGCACTGCCATGGTTCTCAATTGTGGCAAAACAGGATAATATGCATGAAAATCATCATGGATTTATAGAGATCATGTCATATTCTGACAAAAAAATGCCTAAATCATGCTTCAGGAAACCCTCCAAAGCTCCTATTTAGTGCTCTGAATTTTATTTCCAGCATAGCTGATTGCCAGATATTTGTGCATGAATTAAATTTTATTGCCTTATTATACTTGACTGATTTATGTAGAGGCATTTGTGTAGCGATGAGCAAACCATTAGAAGGTTTTAAGGCTTTGGTTCACTGCAGGGAAAATTTCTGCAGTTTCAATCTCTCTATTGGTTTGGAGTTCCCAAGAATGGGCTTTCTCATCACATTTTCCCCAGTATTTCCTAGTAATAAACCTGGCTAAGGCAACATGCTTGTGCTCGGTCAAGATTTACAGAGATTTCTCAGAAGTGCTGTGGTAGTCATTCTGGAGTAGTGGAATTTCCTTTACTCGTAAAAGGAAATTTTAGGGCAATGACAGCTTGTTTCAATACATTTGTAATGCTGCTTTTCTCTCTGAGGGGTGCAGTGGAGCATTTTTCAAGCTAGAGAAGGAAAACAGACAGTTGATGGAAGCAGATGTCTCCTTACTCTCTGTGCCGGTTTTGTATCACCAGGGATTTACAGAGCGGTGGAAATGGCCAATGCCATTTTCCTTTGAGCTGGGAGCCTGGAAAATGCACAGAGACTGGACAGTGGTCAGAGGCAGAGGAAGCCCAAGTACAGAGAGGTGAAAGGGGCCCTGCCAAGACACCCCATGGGATGATGACTCCCCATGGAGATCAGCTGTGGGCTGCAGAGGCTCTCTGGGGCTGCAGTCAGGAGCAGGACATCCTCCGTCCTGGGCACTGGGGAAGGGGACAGGGCAGGATGTCAGACAGTGGGCAGAGAGCACAGGGGAGCCTGGGGTTCCAGTACAGGGGCTGACAGCCCTCAGGAGACTAAAAGGGTGTCTTGAGCTATGGCTGTAGTGAGAGGAGCCTGAAGGGCTGGGCAGGGACAGGGAAGCTCATCAGTCCCTTCAGCCCTGACAGTGTTTTCCAGAGGGAAATCTTGGTACCACGCACTTGGTATCATGCAGCACTGCCATGGCTGCAAAGCTGCAAACTGAATGGGTACTGGATAAGGGGCATGCAGCTCCAGCAAAACCCTCAGGACAAAGGTGGGCAGAGGCAGAACTGCACCTCATCCCACAGGCTGGGTCCTGCACATCACCACAGTGGCTGTTCCTTGGGATGAACTCAGTGCTCTGAACTGGCACCATGACACTGGCAGAGCTCAGCTGTAGGGTAGACACATGGTCTCTTGTCCCCAAGAGACTGAGGAGTCAGGGTAGGAGCTGGACACGAGCACAAGCCTTTGGAAAGCATCTGGGGCTGAAAAGGAAGGTCATCCTTCCTTTTTGGAGCATCAGTGTCTGTTGGGTGTGACAACCCCTTGCTGTACGTCTTTCCTGGATCACTTTCTTGGACTTCACTGCCTATGTTTCATCCAACTTCCATTTCAGGCACCAAGTAGGCGCTCTGGAACTCATCTTTCAGTCCTCTCTCCATAAGAGAGCTCCAGAAAAAGGCAGTGACAATACACAAAACCCACCAACCTGCTGGGAAGTGGTGCTCAATATGTGTTTCCGTGTGTTTGGCTATTTTGAGAACAAGACTAAACTTTTGTTTTGTGTTTTCTCAATTGTTACCACTCATATAAAAGTGACAAAATGAATGCTGACTGAAAGAAACCTCAGTCTCTGATTGAAGAATTTCTAATGTCAGAAACTTATTATTTTAGGGCTCTGATGTAGAGGAGAAAAATGTTCTCTTTTCTCCTGCCATTGTGTCATGTCATTTAGGAAGCTTCTCCAAACAGCTCTATTTTATTTAAATGGGAAATTAAAGACAGCACAAAACTTTTAAAAAGTTTTCCTCAATATGAGCGTAAACTTATGTGTTCTCTAGAAAGTATGGTTAGTTTGGCTTTACTTCTGAAGATCTGAAGATATCTGAACTGGATTTGCTCAAGTTAATTCCAAAGCTGGTGCTGGGTGAGGGGATGCTGTAGGTAGCTGAACTCCAAAATCAGCTACACAGAATTTGTGTTGTCTCTTGGCTGCAAAGTGCTCTGAAGATTTCATAGACTTTGCCAATACAAAACACAGACCTCTGCTGTAGCCTTTTTTGCAGTTCAGATTTGTCCTCAGTCTTAGTGCACGTCACAAACCCATATCACTCCAGGGATGGATATCTTCAATTTAAAGCCTAGGTATAAACAATGTGATTATTTGGCCCTCTATCCTCCATTTAGAAAGAAATACAGTTACTTCTGTGTTAAAGATGTAATTCTCCCTATAGAACACCAGATTGTTATAGATTTAAATTATTAGTAATAATATTGGCCCAAATTCTCAGAAGCCTCATATGTTCATCCATGAGGGGTAATGAGGCTGCATGACATGCAGATGCCACCCAGCATCTTTGATATCCAGAGCATTCAAATTGTATTACTTTCTGCCTCTGGGTTATTTGTCATATAAAATATATAAAGAAAATACCAATACTCAGTATCATACCATATTTTGTTTTCTACTCTAAATACCTTTCTTTCAGATAGCAGTTCAGATTAGAACATGCTAAAGGTTTGATCTTGTATACTGGTGATGTGTTTCGTATTTAAACTTTCATTTTATTAAGAATGTAGCTGTATCTCCTGCTATCCAAAATTTAAGAAGAAAAATTCCAACTCTGATATACTGGAGTTTAATTATTTTGTTTAAATTTCTCCCTGCACCTATGGCTTTCTATCAGTATGGAGTGGTAAGACCAATACTTAATCTCAGTCTTTTGTCTCAGAAGGAACAGGAGGGTCCTGAACAGCTAACTATTCTCATAAATTCTCGAGTTTAAAAATCTCACAGCACCCCCTTGGCATTAGTCTTGCCAAGGGTGTTGATTTTTGCACATATTAGTATAGGATGTTGTATTAGGTATTTGCTTTTGGTGTGTGATAATCTGTTGAGTATCTTGGTTTAATTTTAAGATAGTCACATTTATTTCCTGTTTGGATATCCATAATTTTAAAATAAGAGGAGTGCCTGAGGAAATTTCTGCAGTCTTCCCTTCCACGAAGGAGAAGTAAGGGCAAGAAGAAGGATACAGGGAAAAAAATACTTCTTTTTTATTCTTGGCTCACACAGGTTTAGCTGAAGGCTTTAATTGTTCCTAAGCAATTAAGCTATGGTTTTATTGACTAGGCCCAGAACTTACATTTGGTATTCTCTTATCAGACATATACAATTCCAAATCCTAACTTGTAATAATGGCCTTGTCTACATGCTTGTCTAACTTGACTACCTCCAAAGCTGAGCTCTGTTGATGAGTTTTAGGTTCTGTGTCATTTAGGGGTGTGAAGATATGACCCAGTCCTTGATGCTACAATTTGTCTGAATGTGACTGAAACTCAGACAAATGATAATTCTCTTTTAGAAAAGAAAACCAGAAGGAATGTAAATAAAAGCAAAGAATATTCATTCATAAATAATGATAAATGCTTGTCAAAAGTTGATCATGATCCAAAAACAGACATGCCTGTTCTTTCATGTATGTGCAAAATTTTCACCAGCTTCACAACATGTTTGGAATTAATCAGGGTACAGTCACTAACCCAGAAGCTTTTCTCTTCAGAATGTTATGTACGTTTATCTGTTAGTCTTTTCCTTACAAAATGGGAACATGCTTTAATCATAGTTTATAAAATTACTTCTCTCAAGGAAACAGATTCTTTAATGTTAACCTTAATAAAGCAATTACTGGATTGTTTTGATTTGTAGTACAAATTAGACTTGAGTATGAGTTGTCCAATCTAGAGTGATTTTCTTTAGTCAAAGATACCATGATGATGTCCTTATCATTCTCAATGCAGGTGTTCAACCTTCTGCAGAATAAATCTGCCCAAATAAGTTAGAGTTATGTGTGCTAAAAGGAAGGCAAAATATGCTTAATACTGTATAAAATTACTGAAGAATAATTTTCACGGAATAATTCTGCTCATATGCTTTGCAGATTCTGAGAATTTAACTGATGAAACTGGAAATCAGGTGAGACCACTGAATGTCCTGTTAGACCCGAGGCATATCATTTTGCCTAGTTACTCCTAACTGGAAAATGAGAAATTATGTGGGTTTTTGTGCTTATTTTCATGTCACATTTTTATTTGAATGTTGAAAGGAAGAGAATATGTCTTTTCCCTTGAGATTTTATTCTGTTAATGTGTCCTTCTCACTCTCAAAATCTACTTCCTGTTTTGAAGAGAGTTAGCTTTCCTTCCAGACATTATTTTTTGCTATTCCTTAAATGACCGAGCCCATATTTTCACTATTAAAGTCTGTCATTCAAGGTACCTTTAAATCTTCTGTCTGATTAATTAATCAATCAGGTAGAGGTCTGTAAGACTTGAATTTTAAGGTATTTTGTCTATAACTTGAGGTTTTATTGTGTATCAGTCATACATATCCAACATAAGCATAAAGAACATTTATGCTTTTCAGGAATCACACTGCATCCAGGTTTTGTACTCATACTTAAAAATGGCTTCTGAAAAACGTGAAGTGTGCCACCAGAAAAGGGTGCCACCAAAAATAGTGTCACTTAAACAACTATATTATATTTTTTTCCTTTATGAATTCTTCTGAAATCACTGGAAACCATCAGTATGTACTTTGAGATGTGTTCTTTATTCATACTGTTTGCTTTTTTTATTTTCCAAATGAAAGCTTAGCGATAACCTACTGTGCATACCAAACACAGATCTTTTAATGATAAAAGATTTGTTGCATTTGCTGGTTATCTAATTATTTTATCACCTTTTAGATGGTTTAGCAGGTATTTTCATGTTCTGTTTTTGCTCTTTTGGTAGAAACAAATTCAAGAGGAAGCCTCCCTGGAAACTGGGAAATGCTTACTTGGATATGAAACATTGTATTTATTAATATTACACAGATATATATTTAAATGTGTGTGCGCGCGTGTGTGTGTGTGTGTGTATGCACACACAATGTTTTTCCATACAGCTTTAAGCTTTCTTTCTTCATTGTTATTAATGATATTTAACACACAAAGAAATAACATTTTCTTCAACAACCAGTGACTGTTGAGATTGGACCAAATGTAACTTAATAGGAGCGACATTTCTCCTATCAATGCAAGGAGAGGACTATATGTTCAGTTGTGCTTGGAGTTTTCTTGCACTGTGTCTTGCAGAGAGCTCACAGGGTTCATTTTGCACAGAGGGACAGAATTCTTATCAAAGCCATCCCTTAGACCCATTTGCCACTCAAGTACCATGAACCTGGTACATGTTGGGACAGCAGCTACACCAGAGCCTGCAGGCTGAGCTGGAGGCCATCTGGAGGTCTGGCTGAAGTTTCTTTGTGTATCTGAAAATTTGGATTCATCATTTAAAGACTGTGAAGGTCTGAGAGGTTGCTTGGCTGGAATTTTTTGGTTCCTTAGAAAGAAAATTGAGTAAATTTGTGATCAATTTGACTCTGTGAAGTCCAAGCAGTTATATCAGTTTTCCCAAGACAAGTAACTACTCTCCGTTCCCCTCATGCCTACTGATTTACTGAGTTATTCTGCATGTCTGTGTATGCACTTTAAAGTCTTTTTAAATATCACTAAATACCATCGTGTATTTAAAGACAGGATTATGGGCAGATCCTGAAGTATGCAACCTACCAAATTTTGCCTGACTACCATGCACTTTCTCTGACTTATGCTGAATACTTGAATTTCTATTTACTAAATAATACATTTTTTCCTTTTTTTTTAACATTCCCTTTTTAACTCCTACCCATGGTATTTCTTTACCCTTGAGTTTCCTTGGTGTATTTGCTTTCAGGGTGCAATTTATTTTCCCAGAATAGTAAAGATTCAGACATGTCAGGCTTTCACTTCACCTGCCTCTAATAGGGGATTTTCACTCACTACTTGCAGTGTTTAATAGCTATGGAGACAATCATACCTCCTGATGAGATCTGTCCATCTGCTTCTAAGGTATTCTGACTAATGGGACTGAAAAGTGATGTTCATCATATAACAACAGTTTGAATGGGCATCAAGAGCTCTGCAATATGAGCAGAAACAAAATTTGAATGAAAAAGACAGGTCTTTTGGTATATACCCTTGGTTTCATTAATTGCTCAATATCAATCTTTTTTCTCCTAGTTCTGCTTTCCTGCTGAGTTCCCATGTCCTAATCAGAGTGAGAAAGTGTGTCAAAACTGCCAGGAGACTGTAGATCACACCAGGGTCTTCCTGCTCAAAGCAGGGTTCTCTAATTCTACTTTCCAATGTTCTCATAGTGGAAAATATACATTATAAAGATGTTGATATCTTAGTATTTTGCTAATACATTGTTTAATTAAAAATTGATAGTAATAAAATTCCAGTTTTTACTGGCTCAAATTTGTCTGTGTTCATTGGTTTGAGCAGTTCCATTGGCAACTGTGAAGGTGCATTCTAACAGTAAATTTTTATTGGAGGTTTTTTTAATCACATATGGGTTTCAGTTCAGTGAAAAATATGCAGGAGAGAGAAATACTTGATATCTTATGGTAAGTCTGTTTATTGAATGATAATTTCTGTGCTCTTTAGCAAAGGTTGTGTCAGCCTTCACGGTGTTTGTGCAGCCATCTGAGAGAGCAAAAATGCAGCTTTCTTCCTCCTGGGGCAGCATCATTGGTATGCTGGAGCTGACAGCTCAGCTGCAGATTGTGCTCAGGACAATGTCACTAAGCACATTAGGCATCTACCCTTTTCATTAACGGGTTTAAAACAACCTGGAAGCACTGTTGACAAAGCTTATTGCAAATATGTTCCAGAGATGAGAGCAGGTGTTAGTACTGCTGGAAGTGAGCAGAGCATCAGATCTTTCTAACTTTATTACCTGTCTCTACTACTATTCTATTCAAACACTTCATGGATTTTCACATTATTCACCCTCAAAAAGCTCTGTAGTAGCAGCTGTGCCTTTATCTCTGGTTTACATTGGAGGAAGTTAGAATATAGCCAAACAACTTGCCTGAAGTCATACAGGAAGTATATAGTGAATAGAGAAGTTAAATTCTAGATTATTTCACTGTTTGTTAGACCTTTCTTCCTCATTAAATAATTCTTGATTTTGTACATGAAAATGAAGGAGTTATTTACTGTGAAATGTAGTGTAGAACACATATTCCAATGCTTTTACATGGCTAATCATAGCATAGTAGATCTATCTGAGCAATTGCTTAATGTAAACTGGAATTCAGCAGGAAAAATAGCAAGGTTTTTCTTGGAAATGCATATAGCCTACATAAAAACTGAAATTATTTATATATAAATGATTCCCAGCAGTATTGGCCACAACTGTCATAAAACTTGCTTGGTATGGAGCAGCAAACCCACTACAAGTGAGTAGATTTTAAATTAATGGAAAGCCTTTGCTCTTGGTTCGTGTTGTGTCACCACAGAATTGTAGTCACTGAGTCTTATATGTGAAGAACTAAGAGATGTGATGTGGATGGTGGAAAACATTTTGGTATTTACAATTTGTTATTGCATACCAGAGCAACTGTGGATAGTGAGGTTAAGAGTAACCACTTGCCAGATAACATCATTCCAAGCATCTTTACTGAGGTTGCACATCTGAGTGCTTATCTCAGAATTATCCAGGGAGCTATCCAAGGGACTTGTTTCACAAAATTCCCTCTTCCCTACATTCAGAGTGATTCAGAGACGGAAAAGGGGGGAGTCTCTGGTAACAGACTTGCCACAAGGCATCCTAATGAAAGATTAGTGAGACAGGCAGGATGAGACTAGAATACTTTTGTATAATCATATACAAAGAATCTTGTGCCATCCTACAAAACAAACCACTTCAAGTTGCTTTGAAAAGCCATTTGATTTCCATTAGATCCAGCCATCTGATTCTTCTCAGGTTGCTATTAATGGCCCCATCTATCACAATCTAGTGTGATATACCGTTCATCATCATTTCAGTTTATTTCGGTGAGCAGAGAGTTTGTTATGGTGAAGTGTTGCTGGAGGGTACACTAGATGGCATTCTTGATAACTGTGCATTCTTCTATACTCTTACTGATGCTCAAATATGGTTTAGGGATTCCTGGAATAATTTCAGCAAGTGTGCTAAATTCCCCATCTGTGGCAGATGCTTAAATGCTACACATACAGTTCTGGCTGTATGTCACTTTCCTGCATACAGACGAGTGGATAACTGGTGTTTAGGCTTTGACAGCTCGTTAACTAGTCGTCATGGAATTGCTGGGTACCTGTTCAGAGACAGGAGCCTCTGCAGTGCAAATCAGCCTGCCTCTACTGACTTCAGAGGGAGCAGGCTTCTTTATGTTAGCTTTGGATCTGCCCCACTGCCTTTAAATCTCGTACCCCTTGAAAGCTCTACTGTGCAGAAGCCTGGGGCACACAATTATGATGACCTTCTTCATGATCTTATTGTAACACTCATCCACTTTCCCTTATAATACTTGGCACCAACAAGTTGTACTTAATATTAGATAAAAACTAGCTTGAGGCAAACTCGTTTCTGTTTACATTTTAAACTGCAGAACATTCTTTGGGGATCTGTAAAAATAAAAGCCAGCAGGCCTGGCCTGATGTCCATCTTTTCAAGGCCCTTATCTGCACCATATAAATTAGCATAATCAGTATTTAGAGTTCTTGAAGAAGATAAATCTATTGTATTTACATTTTTGTTAGCAACCCAGGAATAACAAATCTTATTCTTATATTCATATAAGATTTGTTATCAATAAATATTTATGAATTCAAGATAATGTTTCTATCTGACACATATGTAGCAGTGGGAGGATTTTTTACTGCATTAATGTGAAAGAATGAAGTGAGATCAAAATGTCTGTGTTAGTTTGATTCAAAATGTCTAAGAAGGAAATAATCCATCAGTCAAGAATTATTACTCGCTAGAGGGGTATTTATCAATCATTCTAACTGAAAAGAAAATCAAAGAGCAGACTCAATCTAAATATTCATCATTACTCTAGCTTTTGAGATTTCAGATATGATCAGATATGATTTCCTGGTCAGTGGCAGTTTTTTCCAATGAACTACTACAAGGCACAAAGTAAACAGTCTGTTAATGAAAGCAGCTTCTTGTGTCTGTTCTTTACAGTCATCAGACTATGATCATTAAGCATGATCTGAAGTTTTTAATCATCGAGCTGAAAGAGATATTAAACCTTCATCTAGAGCACATGCATGCTCCAAAACAGGATGTAGTGTTTTCAATCTGTGATATAACTTCTGACCAGCACTTGGTCATCACTGTTTGCATAACATTTTGAACATATGTAAAACTAACAAAATAAACAATCTAATCCAGTTAGAGATGTAAATATTATATATGTTGAACATTAACTTGAGCATTTAGCTGATCAAAGAGGGAAAGGAATGCAGAATGTTGCAGTAGTATTTGTTTTTCATTAAATGAGTTGCTTTATATGCTGTAAAACTATTTTAGTGTCCATGTACTGTATACAATCCTTTAAATTTATGTTCCTCCTAAATTTGCCAAGTCTGCTATTTGATTATCCCTGTTATAAAATGTTCATTTCCACCTATTTAAACACACTCTTAAAGTGAGGTCAGTCACACTGTCATGTGTAACTAGTTCAGCCAAGCAGCTTGGTGAGCACTGAAAATTAGTCACAAATTGACAAATAATGTCATCTGGAGTTCTATTTGTGTAACTGTATCATCTTTTTTCTTAATACACAGGGCTAAACCTTTCCCTGTACTTCCTTTTGCCTGTGGATTTTAGACTTCAGAGTAAGCTGGAGGGGAAAAAGCATGAAAACTTAGACAAAGCTGCTCAGATTGCTTTAGTATCATCTTATACTGAGTTATCTGTTTTAACAGAAAATGATTTATCCAACAAATTTAACTGGTTTTGAAATACATAAAAATATGCTCTGAATGCTCTAGTGTGTGCAGCATTTGAAATTACTCATCCAATGACATACTTCAGTCAAAGGTTGATGGTGAATTGTTCACCACATGCCTGTGGGCATCCTGTCTGTGTGCCATGCTCAGCACAACCCTGTTGCAGTAATAAGTAGCAGTTCCAAATATAAAAATATTGACTGTTCTGAGTTTTCCACTATGTGTATTTTGTTCTACATATCTAAGCCTTTGGTCATCTCTTTCATATGTGACACCATTTCTGTTTCCTTGTTGGATAAATTCCCATGCCAACATCAGCTCCCAAGACAAGCTCATGAACTGGTGCAGCACAAACACTTGTACATACACAGTTCATGAGTCAACCCCTTATTGACATGCTAAGAAAACAAATATTGGCACAAACATAAAAGCAGTAGCAAGTACTATCAAACTGAATTTACTGTGTTTGTTCTGAATAAACAAGCATTTTTTCATGGTCTTTTCTAGTTTTGATGTCATTTATTTAAAACTCCTTTCTCTAGCATATTTTTTCAAAACAAAAAATCAGTGACGTACCTTTACTTCATCCTCTAAAAGATCACACAGGCATTATAATGACCCAAAGGTGAATGTCAGACTATTAACAAACCCCTAACTAGATGAGATTTAACTGGTTTGAGGTTTCATAATGAGATTTCACACAGCTCTGTATAGTGTATAGCTGCATGGAGTGGAGCCACATGCAATTTTTAAAGAGCAATTATAAGAATTCTTTGTTAGAATGCAACGTTCCCTGTAAAAGAGGAGGAACTGCCTTAGTGCTGCCAAGAAATTTCTGCATGATTCTTATATTAAATACATTAAAAAGGTACAAGTGTACATATATGTTTATATGCAAACAGATGCAGATATATACATGTACATATATATATGTGTATGTGTAGGCAAAGATACATATCTATACTGATATGCATCTCTTTATGCACCTTAATTTATAAACATACAAACATGCACACTTCTGGGATTTTTATGCATTATACAACTATATCCATAGAGAATAAATAAATCCACCCATGATTTGAATAAAGGGGATTTTGAATTTTTTTTTAAAGCTGTGATGTGGAGGTAATTTTGATTAGAAGTACAAAAGAGGTCAATTTTGGATTCCTTTCTGTGCCAGGAAAGGCTAATGAAGTAATTTAGTGTCTCTTTAAAATAAAACCTCATTGGAACACAAAAAGGTTCAAATGAATGTTTCTTTACGTAGACTCTCAGTGAAAATAATGGTTTTCACAGTTCATTTGCTGTTGCTTTACTTCATACAGCTGTGCATGAGAATCAGGTCTGCAGGTCATTATACAATCTTGATGTTTGTAGCTGAACCATCTGAAGATTGAAAACATACTTCACCTTTGATGTGGGTTCTTTTCCCCCGTGAGTTTGACTTCATATTTAGTTCATTATGGTGTTACTGGAATGCTGAGTCTTTTTGACATTCATACACCCATAAGGGCAGCAAAAGGTCTAGCGTGCTCTAATAGATGCAAATTATATCTAACATCCTATACTTAAATAAATCTCAAACTGTCTTAAATCGATAAAACCCAAGAAATATAAACAGAAAATAATATTGGATCATACTGACGTGAAAAATACCATGGCACAAAGATTTAGGTGTTGATTTTTGACCTCAACTTTGCATTATATGCTGTTCCTGGATGAAGTCAAGAGCTTAATGTTAGGCTTTATTGTATTCATTAGCAATCTTTCATATTGTACTGGCCTTGCATGTCAAGCAAAAGCACATTAAAATGTGTGTTATGCCACTAAGAGATGATGTAAATATTTATTGAGTCTTTACCTCTTTTCACATTGAAGGCTGGTTAATCCCTTCAAGTTTCTTTTGTGAAGGTATAAATAGACCACACGAGAGTCAGAGGGATGAGACTAAATCAAATCATCTCTGACCAAAAAGTAGAAACTGTGTGTTTCTGGGGTAGATGGACAGGATATAGATAGCAAAGCTGGCAACTGGCCATGCTGAAATGTATCATCTTCGGAACAGGCTGCCCTGAGAAGTGATGGATGTCCCTGGAAGTGTTCAAAGCCAGATTGGATGGGGCCCTGAGCAACAGAATTTAGTGAATGGCATCCCTACCCATGGCAGGGCAGATGGAAGTAGATGATCTCTGAGGTCCTTTCCAACCCAATTCATTCTATGATTCTGTGATCCTTCTGACCAGAAGTGATTTCCCTGTGTCTGACAATAGTGAATCAGCTATTACCTCATCTGTCCCTATTTTGCATAATTGAGCATAGGTTGTATTTGTGAACTCTACATGGGAACATGTTTGAAAGAGACTGGGTTATTCAAGAACATAGAAACTACAAGAA
The DNA here is from genome assembly GCA_013399455.1 of Anthoscopus minutus. Lineage (NCBI taxonomy): Eukaryota > Metazoa > Chordata > Aves > Passeriformes > Paridae > Anthoscopus > Anthoscopus minutus. The sequence continues at coordinate 1,072 of VWYI01046172.1, read as the reverse complement.
ATACTGAATTTCTGTGTTCATACCTTCTATGTGAAGCATATATTGGATTTTCCACAAGAGACACTGACATATGGAATAATGCTTGCTCTCATCACAGAGATCAGGTTATGGCTGACAATCTTTGAAAATTTGTGTTCAACTTGAAGCAGATACCAGCCACAGACACTTCCATGTTCTTTGTAAATGTCATCTGGTTAGGGCACAGCCTGAGTTTGAGTCTCTCTTCAGCTTCCAGGAATAGATCAATTGCTCTTAGCCTGTCCTCAGGCAAATCCAATAGCTACAGGTAACTGCAAGAGCTCCAGGTAACACTGGAAGCTGGGAGAGGAAAACTAAATTCCACATGCTTGTTGAAACTTGTTTTGTCACTTTTCAGAAGAGAATGCAGGATTCAGGGAACTTTAAACAGAAAGCACAGTTGAGTAGCTACAAAGTAGCCAGGTCAAAAAGGATGTGTCATTCTCAAAGTCATGCTGATTTTTCTGATTTCTTTCTGGCCCAAAGAACCTCAGTCCCTTAGTTATTTTATGCATAGCCTATTACCTCTGACCACTGACCCAAGAAGAAAGAAATCCCTTTGGCAGGGGGAGGAATAAACTTTCATCTCCCGCTTCCAGGGGAAGCCCCTATGTTTTAAATCAATGGCTCAGTTGCACCGTGTCCTCTCGCAAATTCAGTGGCTGTGAAAGCACTCTGTGTTTTCTGGGGACCTGATCTGGTCTGCATGCATAAGCTCTACCATGATAATGCTTACCAAGACAGGAAGACCCCGAGGGGAATTCAGTGAAGGAAGGCAGCTGGTCCTCAGTGAGAGCTTTACATTGCAGTGCTCAGCTGTGCAGTGCTCAACCATGTCAGAACACGAGCTCTTCTGCAATGTGCAAAAGTTAACCTCTTTGGAAACTTTAAAGTCACAAAATGTGACAACTGTGAAATCTAAGTGCCTCTGATACTTATGAGGTGTTTGAAATGGGGCTTTCAGGACCTCCATTTTGGATGTCAACCTTGCCCCAGATAGGTGCTTAGATCCTTTTTGCTTATTTTTGTGTTTGTGTTCAACCTCAAATCCTAG
>VWYI01046170.1:14361-25913 GCA_013399455.1 Anthoscopus minutus | reverse complement strand
TTACATCAACACTTTAAAATTACTAGAAACTCACACATGTAGCACTTACCCTCTTTTGCAGGTGGGATCGTAGGTGGTGGAGGTGGTGTTGAAGGTGTTGTTGGTGGTTGAGTAGGAAACGGTACTGAAGAATAAAAGAAAGAATATTCAAATATGCTTAAAAGTCCAATATCTTTAATAAACAATATTTTCTATTCATCTCCACGTTAAAAAAGTTCCTTATCTAATTGATTAGACTCAATCAGTTATGCAATTGGTGATAAATGTAGTTGAGTGCACGTAAGAAATGTCGCTTGAAAGAGAATATTACTAATACAAAACAATTAATATTTTGTATATTCAGTGTGAATGATAGAATAATACAACTGAACTACTACTGAAGCTGCCTCTTTTTGAGATCCCAGTGTAGTAGACCATGTACAAGCACTATTCTTGACCTAGAATTCATACTGGATTCTGAAAAAGGTCCATGTCCTTTTTCTTTCTCATCAAAAGTCCTCAGTAACAGAAAGCAGGTCTTTATCCACCCTAGAAGGAAGAAGATCCTAGTCCTACAATGCAAAATGCAAAGACAGAGAGCAAATCAAGTCAGCCAGTGCCTGCACTCAGAGCCGATCACAGTCTTCCCTGATGAAGACTTTTCTGAATTTGGTCAAATTATGCTTCTAGACAGAGACACTTCTACTAATGTTGCTTTACAGTTTCTGAAAATGTCCCTTACTCTTCTCCTGAAAATTGACTTTGGAATTTCAACCTTGCATAGACCTAGGTGAATATCCAATTGCTGATTGACAGCTTTTATGAATGCAACAGCTTTGTCTCTTCATATATAGCCCAGCTGAGCTCTCAGAGATAAAATGCACATGCATTGACTTCCACAAGTCTATGGGAGGAAAAGCTTCCACATTCATTCAAGGCTTTTTTCCAATTTTTATTCAATGCATTTAGCATAAGAAGCCACATGTGACAGAACACCAAGTAAGACTAAAGTTGTTATTTGCTGTAACACCTAAGTTACATTTATAGGCAGTGGAGAGAGTTAGATATGTCAGCCTGAGAAAAGGAACCTACATTTGGGAAAGATCAGTGCAAACAGGATTTATTACCTCTCCACATCCCACTGCAGATGATGGGGTTTTCCCCAATGCCTTCGGCAACAGAAAGGGCTCTGGAACACCTACAAGGAAGTAGCACCCAGGACCTCCACGGCCACAGCAACCCAGGACCAGAACCACTTAGAAAGGGTCACAGTTTCTCTAAGGTGACTTGAAAGGCTGCTCTCAGCACCAAGGACTGATCCCTCTGAGGAATGTTTCCCTTTGAGGTGAAAAAATAATTTGTTTGCTTCACAAACCAGTGTCCTCAAATGGACAAACAGGCCAAGGTGTGCCCTTCCTTGTGTCTCCTCGCTCCCTGAACTGCAGAGTGCACTAAAGGCAATTCCCCAAAAAGCAGGAGAAGCCAGGCTTTTTCCTCACTGCTTGGAGAACTGGACAAGGAAGAATTGGAGTCATGTACTTGTGCAAGTTTTTCCTATGTGAAACCACAAATGTGGGAGGAAGACAGGAAAACTACAAATACTTTCTACCCTGAGAGGAAGGGAACAGCACTGTGGTGTAGCAATATACTACGAGAAGACAGGTAATGCTGAGATTAAAAATGGGCTCAAATAAAGATAAAATTTTCATTCCAGGCGTCCCATGTTTTATTTATTATGTTTTATTTACTGTTTGCAGTATTTTGAATTCATGACAGCAGGATCTTCCCTTCATAAACAGCTGTGAGGCATTTTTTTGGCCTGTCTTGTATTACTACTACTAAGAATTAAAAAGTCTGCTTGGTGTGTTGGTCTGCTTCAAAATACTTAAATAAATTGTGTTTCAAGATCCTATCTAATTTTTTAATTATTCAAACACTAGTTAATTTTACTAAATAACAAGAGCTGCAGGAACAAAACTTCTCTGCTTTATTTTTCCATATTTTTCCCCAAAATCACAGATATTCAGAGTATCCCGATGCCTTTAGTTTTAGCTTTCATATTTTTCAGATTCTACACTGCCTAGGTGTGTAGTTTTGAGCCTCATATTAAGTGTTAGTGAGCTCTCTTCACAGAACAGGTAGACAAAACAATTCCTTTTCTAGCTTGATACCAAGGACAATAGTTACAAGCTTCAGGCCCAAAAGTATAAACAACGGGGACTGGAGAGAGAAAGATGGGACTTCATAATCTGAAGCTTGCACTGGACAGTTAACCCCAATATGCAAATGGTTCAAAACTTATAAAAGTGTCCAGTGACTCATGACCAGTGGTCCATTTTTGGGTCCATCTTGGGTAGCCCTGGCCATGCCCCAGGTGTATCCTTTAAGACCTTCGAATAAATACCTGCTTTGTTCTTAACTCTGTCTAGTCTCTGTTCTAGACCAGCCTTCTCAAGGCATCAATCCCATAGAGGGACTTTTTATGAAGAAAACAAAACCAATCCTCCCTGTGTCATTCTCATTAAGAATTCCAATAGAGTTGTTGAATGCGATTTAACAATTAATTCACAGCAGTGGTGTCAGAATCCTGCACCTCTGTGGAGGAGTCACAATGTACTTGAAAAAAATAATAGCTCAGAGAAAGGAAACTGTAGGAATAGCACATGTGTGGGCAAAAGGCAGAACCCAAGAAGCAATTGAGCATTATTGCTGCTGACTGAAGTCTGTCTCCTCTGTTTTACTCACATGTTGTCTCCATGATGCTCACAGCAGGGCCCTCCAGCTCCTGAAGCTGAGTATGAACACTGATTTTATATTTGGTTCCAGGCATCAGCTCAAAGAAACAATGTCTAGACGTCCCTCCACCAAGATTTACTTCTTGCTTTTTTCCATCTGGAATTACAAAAGAAACCATAAAAAATTTTTCTCTTTTACTGTTTTATTGAATAATGTAATTTAAATCCAAGAAAAGAAGGGTACATGACAGCATATGAAGGGTGAGAGGTTGCCATAAGTTAATAAACTACATGCTGCCTTACTTTTAGAAATTGGCCTCTGTGCAGAGGCCTCTAACATTTCATTCTTCATACTAAGTAGGAGCTGAAGAATGTGTCAAATATCTTCAGGAAAAAATGATTAATTTTGTCCCATGCACTGAAGGCAGTAAAAATCACTAACATTGTCATGAATGGGCTTTGGATCTAGTTCTAAATTATCAGTCTAACTAGGAATTGTTGCATTATGTAATTCTACGGCATCTTTTGTCTATGTCTCTAGATCTCAGCATCTATAATGTGCTTGGTCACAGCAAAAAAGACTGAACTAAATATCATATTCCAGCTTTCACTAGTAACCACTTTGCAAGATAGTTAAGGAATAACATTTACAGGGTTCCAAAACTGATTCTGCTAAATTCTGAATTGGAAAACATGTTCACAATAGAAAAAGACTGGGTACTGAAAATAGCAAAAGGCATGTTTTAATAACAAGAAACAATTTTAAATCTCCAGTAGGAAGAAGTGAAATACAATACATACTGATCTCATATTTTACTGAGTATATAAAAAAATGGCAAACAGTCATTCAATGCATATCAGGTGTATTTACCACATTATTTATTTATTTATTACACTAGTATAAAAATATCTGATCACTGCCTGAACCAGACACACACCCGATTTGACAATCAAATCCCTTCAGGATAGATATTAACAAGAAATATTTGCTCACACTCTAGGTTGTTCTGCTCACATTTAGGTGCTTTCAGCTCAACTAAAACAATTCTGGCAGTTCTATATGAATAAAGTGGAATGTTGGCTAGCTCCCAGATGAGAAGGATGTCTGTGCCGTCTTGTGTGAGCCAAGATCTCTGCTATCTGAATAGCTTGTCTGTATTTCAGTGCTTCAAATAAACCTTATCACCATCCAGTTGTCATTCCACAGAAAGGTCATTGCTGTTTTTTGCCAAAAGATTGGTGTTATTGGTCACGATACCTTTGACACAGCCCATTAAATGTTACTAACTGCACCTCTCTCCAGTTATCCAAGGTTTAAATTTGCCACCAATCAGAAGAGCACTGATGTCTACTTGGGATAAGAGAGCTGGTCTGCACAAATTGTGACTTCTCCATAATGTCTTCTGGCTGCACCTGAGAATCAGGGAGGCTGAAGAGGTTGTAATTTACCCTCTGTATATGGTGTGCTAAAAGCATCAAGACACCATGTGTGACTGCATAGAACTGAGTCATGTTTATCCATATGAGTAACATTACTACGATAAGCTACAGTGAAGCATCAGCAGAATGAGAACAAAACTGGACATTGTTCTGATTCTGTGGGCATGGTCTGGATTCATTCAGAGCTTTTTCTACCCTTCTGCCCTACTCTCCCATCTGCCTAATCCTACAGAGATACTGCTCGTGGTGTATTTACAAACTTAGATGTATTCAGTTCATACTTATCTGTCTTCTGTTCCTCACAGTAGTGAAAAACTCAAGTAATCACCTTTCTTCTACTGACAGATTAAAGTCCCTGACATAAAATGCACAAGTTATTAATGTGTTTGACATAAAAGGACAGGGATGGTACTTTCATTCTGAACTTGTCAGTGTGTACACACCTCTCTTCTGTCCATAGTTTCCAGTATTTCAGGAGCCAGTCTACATATCTAACTGCATACAATTTCTATGCAATTCAATTACCTGGACTGGACTGTAGGTGCATATTGAATTATTTAGTTACTTACCCTCAAGTGACTCTATAGCTACCCTGTAAGCAGTAGCATGTCTGTGAAGCTGCCACTGAGCACACAGACTTGTCATGCGGACCTGGTAGGAATCCAGATTTGTCACACCCAGATACACTAAAAGTTAAATATAAAAAAATTAGTTCTATACCTCTAATAAGACATACAAGAAAAAAAGGATAAAATAATTACAGTGAAACCAGTGCCAATTCATTTTTAAAAAATAATGTCTATAGCTGCTTAAAAACATCAAGAAAATCTAAAAGAAGAATTTAAAAAAGAAGTGAACCTTCAAAGCAAAAGTTCAGAACTTTAGGCAGTTTTCTTAAAACTAAATAATAAACAGTGCTAAAAAGTTGAGTTATTACAAATATGTATAAAAGTGCCATAATAACAGCAACATTTCTGTCAAAATCTAATTTAAAATTGAGCTTTAGCTATATAAAGGACAATTAATCCTATCTGTGGAGAAAGAAAGAATGTACTAAATAGATTTTCGTTAAGGAAATTTACATCTACTACTAGGCAAATATATTTTTGGCTAATAAATAATATCTGCTTTATGATTCCTGTCTTGCTAGATCACTTTAAAACCAGGTATAGTCTCACAGAAAGAAAGACTTTCATTTCAGGAAAACAGTTAGCATATGACTGAGAAAGTTTTCTATGTGAAAATTTATTCAGGGAGCTGCAGAAAGTCATAGTTTTAAGGAAAATCAGCCTGTAGAGATCTGAACAGCATGAAATCATTCTTACAGGTTTTGGCCACGCCTGTTAGAGCATCACTGAAGCCTGTTGAGTATGAAGCAAATACTTTAACACTGTACTCTGTTCCACTGAAGAGATTTAGAATGAGAATGGTATTAATATCATCCCCTACAAAGGTCTCCAATGCAGGACCAGGAGCTGCAAAAAATGAAATAAATTAGAAAATTATTTGCTCATCCACTAAATTAGAAAAAATTACAAGTATTCCTAAAGTTTCTGCTATTTTTTGCCTTTTTTATTTTTCCTTTTTTTACCCATACACAAATACAAAGACATTCTCCTCAATCCTTGCATGGAAAGAAGACACAACAAACACACTTGGGAAATTCAGCAGTGGGATTCATTAAGGCAGAGCTAGACACTGGCATCTGTTAAGACCCTTTTGTTCTGTTTTAGTGACTTACTACTGCTCTAAAGAGGCAGCCAAATATCTCCCCAGTTTGATTGTGTGCCAGGACCAACAAGGGGAACAGCAGATGCCAGCCAGTGCTAAGAACCCTCAGGGCTCCTTACACAACAGCATCATTTAATAGTGTGCAAAAATGGTAATGAAAATAGAAAAGAATGAAACTTTCCCAAATTAGAATAGCAAACAGCTTCTTCATCACCTCCCCTAGCTGTTCTAGTTACACTTCAGAAACCAGGCAGCAGTATTGTCTTTGGACACTATTTTAGTCCCTTAATGGTCACATGTCTGTGATTTGCTGTCAATAGAGGACTCTGGTTTTTTGAAGAGATTTGAAGGATTCTGAATTTCTTGTCTAACTGCAATGTACAGGTGGGCAAAGGATGCAGCACACACAAACTGGACAATGAATAAAATATCAAGTGTCCGAGAAGAAATGGAAACTTTTTTATTGTGAGGGGAAGAAAGATGAAGAACAGGAGAATACAGAAGAGAGGAACAGAAAAAAGCAAACACAGTCTCTGAAACAGAGTCATGATAAAATGAAAAAACACAGACTGAAAGAGCTGGGATTAAACAGTCTTAGGACAGGAAATCTAAGGGGAAATCTACTGTTGCCTACACCTACCTTATGCAAGGTGTTAGAGAAGATACAGACAGAATGTCTTCAGAGGCAAACAGGAAAACGTTGGATAAAAAAAGACAAATTTTGCAACATGGGTGATTTTTATTATATATTAGCAAAGACACTTCCAGTGACAGTAGTCAAAAACTGGGAGACACGCTTAGAGCAGTTTTAAAATCTCCATCCTTGGAGATACTATAAATTCAGCCAGCCAGGGTCCACTGAAACCTGCTCCTAGCTGGCTCTGTTTTGTTCAGCAAGGTGGACCAGGTGACCTCCAGCAATCCTCTCCAACCTGCACCATTCTGTGACTATGAAACTTTCATATTCAAAAGTGAGACACCAAAGTTAATAACACTTTTAGGGCCATAACTGTGACTGATATATTTAAGAGCAAAATTGAGTGAAAGATGATGTTCAATCAGAAGTGATCACAAAAAAATCAGTTTAAAAACTCACTGTTTACAGGTTTGTAGACAACTCTGTAGCCCATTGTTGCTGAAGGTGGGGCATCCCAGCTGATACGTAATCTGTTGTACCACTCATCCGAGACACGTAAATTCCTAGGAGCTGACAGGGGCACTGAAAAGAAACCAAACTAGGCTTTTACAAGTTTATCTCATACAAGCTTGTACAGAAAAATCGAGAAATGCAAATAAAAAGAGCGTGATACCCAGTACTCTCAGATTTACAGGTAAAATTATCAGGATGAAACTCTTAATCAAATTCATCCTTTGCATTACTCTGTGGATTAACCACAAACTTTGATCAACAAACAATGAATTTTTTAATTAATTCCAAACTTTGCTCCTACATTTAAAAAAAAGAATTTCTTTTGTGTCCTAAAAATGTAAGGCAATTTAAAGATAATTATACATCGTATAGTTTCTACCAATCCAAGTGCACTAAAGTTTTTAATGTATAAATCATGCCCTTTTGAACACTTAATCCTGTAGAATAGAATGAAAGGAATTATTTACAAGTGATTTAAGTCTCTGTACAAATAGCACTTCAATTAACACAAATTATGCAAATTAGGAGAACAGTTCAATAAAATTATACTATCATGACTACAAGTGCACAATGAAAGGATTTTTTACAATATACAGCAGAGAGGAAGTTTAAGCTACAGCTGAGTAATCTTTTGGTATTTGGTCAGAACTCTGGAGATAATGCAATCACTTTTATAAAAAGTTTAACAGCATTTCTAATGACCCTTAGAAAGTAATGATCTCACACAAAAGAAAATCTAACAGTACAATGGTTGGTTTGATACCATCTCAGCAGGCTTTGTTTACTTTTCTTCTGTATTAGTTGGCTTGCCCTTGGTGGGCTAGTTATCAAGCGTTTACCAGCTTTATTACTGAACAAGTTTCTGCAAACTCAGAGTATTTGAATATAAAATACAGCTTGTCTGTTGGAAAAAACCCATTGTTTATAAATCAATCAACTGAGATTAATTTAAAATTCAAGTCATGTAAGTCATGAAAAGAAGCCCACATTGATACTAAAATACATTCCTACAGCCAAGAAAAAGGCCACAAAGAGTAAGTCCTTATTCATGCATATCCTGGGCAAAGACAGGCAGAAAGTCTGTACTTACAAGTTTTTCCAGGAGCTGAGACACTGACTCCTTCCCCATCAGGATAGATGGGAGTTACAGTGACTTTGTATTCTGTATCAGACAGCAGAGGGTGAAGGAGAAGAGTGTTCTGTCTGCCAGGCACCATTACCTGGAGGGTCAGAAAACACAGAAACAATCAAGCTTAATGACTACAGCCAAGCCACTTTATCTTACACAGTCTCTGACAACACATTCCACTAGCATTGCTGAATAGCTTGCATTTTCAAATATTACTGATGCTCTGCAGTAGAATAAAATCACTACATTTATCCACCATTTTAACAGATGTACTGTTATACCAAAACAAAATAAAGGAAATGTTCCTATAGGATAAGACTGTTTTATATTAAACTAATGAACCACTACAGGTCCATAAACCACTAGTACTGTTTGGATCATAAATACTTAAACTATTTTACTGTGTAGACAAAAATACATCAGCTTGATGTTTTTATTCTGGACGTTTAGATTTTCTGAAGCTCGGTAATAAAGGCTGGTTGTTTTATTCTGTGGAGACAAAAAGTCTTCCTTCCCTGGGAGGAAGGAAAATCAGGTTATGAGATCTGGAAGCATTGAACTGAGAAAGCAGGAAAAAAACATGTTTGTCTTGTCTGCATCTAGTCTGGAGACCAGTAAATGAAGGTAGCTGTTTAGGATAGGAAGTAGGATGACATCTGACAAATACCACAGGATCCCAAACTGTCATGAATATAGAAGAGTTGCAAGAAAAATCCAACCAGGCAACCTGGTAGTAGAGCAGCTGTAGAAATTCCTCTGAGCTGTTTTTGCTTCTAGAGTACCTGTTTCAGCCTGCTGAATTAAGCACAGAGAAAGGTTGCCCTACAAGAAGGGACTAAACTCTTCAACAGATTATTGTATTTTAGCCAGAGCCTCAAAAACCAGTATCACAATAGTGGTGGCAGAAGTGCCAAGCAAAGTCTTGTAATTGCTTGATTTGTCAGTAAAATTTAATCAGAGAGAGCCTCCAAAGCCTGTATGGGATGCACTTACATCACATTGTGCGGGCAAGGTAAAAAAAAGTAACTAATTCTGTGTTTCCTGTGCAGAGACCTGTGCTCTGAAGTGATGCTGTTGGAAGCAAGTCCCAAGGTCCAATGTCACATTTTGGACATTCCCTGGCCAGTATCCACTGTGTGAATCTATTACCTGAGCCAGCAACTACATGTATTTGGCAAGAAGTTGAGAGAAGCATAAGCCCTTCAAACTCATGGGGGAAAAGCAGAAATTAAGTCTATAAAAGCATTTTGTTGTTTCAAAGACTGATTCATATGATGATGCCAAAGTTTTGAAGCATAAGCTCAACAAAGGTCTCACCAGTTTAACACTCCAGGATACATTCAGACTACTTCTAGTTCTGGCAAGTGATACAAAGAAGGAAATTTATCTAGTGCACTCAGGTGTTGAGACTTGTCAAAGCACTTCATTCTTTGATCAAAACTGAATTAAGCCATTAATAAATGTTCTTGAAAGATTTCCACATTTCTCTTCCATACACATGCATTCAAAACACACAAAGTTTCTGAAAAAATTCAATTAATTTTTTGAGTTTTTTAGAATAGTGGATGCAAACATTGAGAACTCTCTCCTCTCCACATGTGCAAAATCTTTCAAAGATCAATACAGCTTTCAGCAGTGAGAAACATTTTTGGCTTTATGGAAGAGAAAAAATTTGATCTTTCCAGTATGTACAGCACACCCAAGAACATACATGCAATTTGGAGCTTGACCCTTCTGTATTCTATTACATTTTCTAGTCCCTGATTTTCAGCCAATTGCATCAAGAATTATAAAGCTTATTAATATTTTTATGGAAAGGGAGGAGTAACTGAAAGTTTATCACTGAAATCAGAGCCAAAAGACTGAGGAACTCACCACAGACCTATCACGCTATAGTACATGTAAGTCCAAATTCCACAAAACTTTTGGGTTCTTCCTAAAAAAATGTACTTGAGCAAATAAACACTCCCCTAAAATTGAAACATCTGTGTTGTTTTATTGACATCTGTTGTGCACCTCTCTGGTGCTTGAGGCCACATGATAAAACACACTCCTTCGATTAAAATGTGCTTAATTCTATGTGTAATTCTACATAATTCCTTTTCCAGCAAAGTATTTATGCATGTGATTAATTTCAAAGATGAAAGGTGGTTAATCTGTGTGCTGAATGGTAACCAAAGATAATAAGGCTTGAGAGTGTACTTAAATAAAATGTGAGAATAGAGCCAAGATACCTACCTAATCAGTTTTATAACTTTATTTAATGAACTTTTCAGTGAGCTCTAATATCCTTCAGATAGCCACAATTCTAATATCTTTCCCACAGTTTTAATTTCATTTTAACATAATAGTCATTGAATACTAAAGCAGAATGACATTTATACCATCCAACTGAACTAGAGAGCTAAAACAGTAAACCTGGGATCTGAATTTCAGAACCTCTAGGTTATTCTCAAAAGAAAAGTGCAATTTGTGCCATTTTACTGTGAAAGTTTTCCACTTTATTACATAGTATACTAACATATAGTTGAGGTAAGTTCACAGAGCATATTTTCTAGTCCAAAAGGACACCACTACACTGAAAATTCATTTTCAGGTCATAGTTGTAATAGGTGGCTAAAAAGTACATTTCCAGCAGGGTCTCATAAAAGATGAATGAAACTGAAATGGAAAAAGACAGATTCATATTTTCTTAGAAAAAAATATATTCAACTCCATTTAATATTTTTAATTGAAATATCCTAAAACTGCTGCTAAATATCAAAACAAACGACCCATATTTTTGATATAACTGCCCTATGAAAAGAACTGACTCAAGTGGCAGACACAGAGGAAGAATGATAAGGAATTTTTTTGCATTCTCAGCTATTTACTAGGGAAATAACCTTGAAATATACAATACAATCTTTTAAATGTACCTACATGGAGGCATCCCAAAATTTTATAACAAATTTTATGGAAACCAAGCACTACAATACTTCATTTTCCCCAATTTACAAAATATTTTTTAAAAGGCACTTAGCCTAGCTGAATTCTGAAAGTATCTCAAAAATTGTGAAATGTTAAAATAATGGAGCTCAGGCTTCTTTACTGCAGAGAAGGGTGTGTGTTTTGATTTGTTTGCTATATGCTCAAAAAAGTACATACAGTAGTCTTCATTTTTTCAAGTATTTTCCAAAATCTTAATGACCAGACATTTTTCTGTGTAGAACAACTTTAATCTTGATCATTGCATAGCACTGGGAAAATAAGATACATTCTCAGGCACTTAGATTAAAATGTGCTGTTGCAATAAGGACATAGTGATAAGTGCCTGAGTTCGGGTTAATGAGAAGGGTAAAAACTCTGCATTTGAACTTTAATTTCATTGCTTTAGCATAAGAGGGGA
>VWYI01046170.1:0-14349 GCA_013399455.1 Anthoscopus minutus | reverse complement strand
AAGGGGAAGGGGAAGGGGAAGGGGAAGGGGAAGGGGAAGGGGAAAAATTGTTGAAGGGAAACAAAAATTGCTTAAGACTGTCCTGTACAAACATTTAAGTGTCATTAAAACACAATCTCAGGATAGAAAAATGCCTAGCAGTAAAAAAAATGAAATTAAAAATTAAAAGCTCAACTTGGATGAATTTAAAAAATACAGGAAGAAAAAGACAGCCAGCTCCTCTTTTAACTGAGAGTTGATTAAACATTTGTGTGACCGAGCCTTGATCTTACATTCGATTGCTGTTGCTTGCAGTGCAGCAGGTGCTGTACAATTAGAACTTTGAAGTTCAAGCTCAGAGTAATATCAAACACAGATCCTTTACTTTAATTGCAATGAAATTGTCATATAAGAAGGGATCATGTCTTAGCAATTATTAAACAAGCTTGTGAAGGCAATAACAAAATGCATACAGACCATTCTTACTGCCTCCTCAGCACGGTCACCTTCTGCAGTGAGATAGGTCACTCTGAACTGCTGAACACTGTAGTCAGAAATGTCCCATGTCACCCTCAGACTTGAGGTTGTTTCATCATCTATAAAAAGGTTTCTGACTCCTGTTCGAAAAACTAAATCCAGAAATACTGAATTAATATTTTCTCAATTATATCTTTAGCTTTAATATAATTTTTATATTGTGCTGATTATCACCAAGTAGCTGCAAGCTCTACTGAAGTCATGGTGGCTCTGAAGATGCACAGTGGGGCAAAACCATACAGCTCAGTCCTACTTGGGCTCAATAATATAAAAACTGTAAATACTTATTAAAATAATATCCTATTCCTCTATTAACATATCCCATCTGCTTTGCTTATCCTACTCAGTTTATGGAGCTTTAAAATAATCCAAGCTAGAATGCTACAGAAGAGAAATAACCCAGAAACATTGTTCCTTTAGAGTCAACTGTCTAATTAAAGGGAAAAGAAAGGGAACACTCAAAACTAAACAAAATTCTGAAAAGTTTCCAAGCTTTCATTGAAAAATTCTAGGTGAATTTTGAATATTAGTCTGTGCACTCCTAAGTAATACCACTGGTATTACATTCAGAGTCCCTACCCTGTGAAAGGGGTTGGCTCCTCGTGCACAGCCTGTGCAGGAGGTTGGTCACCCAGAAGGGGGACTCAGCATGGAGCAGTATGGAGCGAACTTTCCAGCAGTGCTGGGGCTTCCCATCAGCTCCTCAGCAGTACCACAGCTCTGACCCCAGCCCTGGAGGTGCCTGTGGGGAGCCTGAGTGCCTTGCACTCAGCATTTAAACTGTTGGTATTTGCTCTGCTTACCTGCTGTGGTGGGCTCAGAGGTGGTGGCAGTGGTGGTGGTCACCGTGGGAGCCGCCGTGGGAGCACTTGCAGCTGAAAAACAGGACTCAGCTCACAAACAGCTCAGCCAAACATGGGATCACAGAATTGCTCCTGCATGTCTATGACAATGAAACTATGTGCTCACACCTACAAGTATCCCACATGCTTCAGACACGTCAGAGACTACAAGGGAATTATTCTTTTAGTTTAGTTTAGGCACATATATTTACAGGATTAGCACTTAGACCTGCAGATAAGGCATAATCATAAACTGTATAATCAAATAAGAATGCATATATTTTCACAGATTTCTGGTTCAACGATACGCAATGGACTTCCTCTTTGACCATTTGTTAAGGTTGTCAGATTAATTAAATTTTAAATTTTTTAAAGGTGTTTTACTTCTGTCCAACTCAAAAATAGAAAGTACACTCAGCAACACTGGGAAGTATCAGCATCATTTGGATGGGTACGGGCTTCTTGCCTTAACAGAGGATTTAGGATTAAGCTTTCAGTTAAATTACTAAAAGCAAATAAATTTTAGAATTTACACATAAGAAATATAGTTGTTTACTTATCCAAGTAATTATCCATCAAAAGAAAACAGAGCAATCTTTCTGAAATACAGGCCACAGTTTTGATAATAAACTATAAAATAAGCTGGACATGATCATCAAGTTTTATCTTTGTTATTTTCAAGTCATTGTTACAGAAGGCCTGTGTAAGCTTTTTGGACCATTCTTTCAGCCAAGAGTGAATTCACCTCTAGTGACTATAAATTACATAAATAAGAAAAGGGTATATTGAAAATGCCAAACATCTTAAATAAAATTCCTGTAAATTATTTACTTTAAAATATTTAACACACATCTCTTTCAAATTCTGATGGATTTTCTCATAAGGAACCCTGTTCAAAGATTAAATATTAAAATGTAGGATGGAAGAATATCTACCCAGGTCCAAAGTTTATTAATACCACAGCTCAGATGGAGCCAAACCACTATTTTGATTCAATACCACCTATCACATAATATTAAATAGAAAAAGCAAAAACAACTCAGCAAAGCTCTGGTGCTAAACCACTACATTCTTCAATATTATAGCTACCCAAGAGGAACTATGTTTTACATATATGTCTCAAATTTAAATCACTTAAACATTTTTTAAAATTACAATCAAGAGCTTATCTTACATGTAGCTCCAAGAACAGCAACAACTTCACTTTCACTTTCATCATCAAAAACTGCCAGCAGAGAAACTTCATATTCTGTGTCAGGCAACAGACCCTCTATAACATGACTGTCTGCATCTCCATTTATGACAACCTAAATTACACAGCAAGATTGAAGAATATCAGTTCTGCATCTGATTATTTTACATTCATTGACTGAAACGAAAGAAGGAAAATCGATTCTCCTTTAAAATAAATGAAGTCTACACTCAGTTCTGCCCAAAAATGTATCAATATCACAGAGTGCATCTGGAAAAGATACTTAAAAATATTTAAAATTTATAGTATTATGCTTTCACCCACAGCTGATTAATTTCTAAAGCTGATCATATGCTTTTTTTTTAACCATTCCAATTCAATACATTTATCAATATAAACAACATAACAAGATAGATTAACTTCCATTCATATTTCTTCTCATCAAACCTTTCTTTGAAAAATGCATTCAGTATCTCCCCTGCCTTAAAAAAGGCTGTTTAAATACCAGGATTGTAATCTCAGTTACGATTCCTCACTTCTGAATGGAACTTGAGAGAACACGTGCTTCAGACTTGAGGATTAAGAGATATGTGCTGATGATTAGTTTGCTATATGGTGTGAAGTTTTAAATAATAATTTTCCTCATTTCTAGCTATGACAGCAGCAGAAGCTTGATGTGCAATGTGAATTGTAAGCAGGTTTCACTTCAGGTTTTTGTGTGTTTCATTTATTATTGTAAGGGATCACCAGATCGGGAGGAGTTGGAATGAAGAGAACTATAAATAGAACAGGAGTACAGTTCTATACTGTACTCTACAGAACTGTAAATAGAAGGTACAGGAACCTAAGCAGCAATTCTGGGGAAATGGGCTGGCCAGTTTTGGGAATAGTTTTCAGGTTACACAAACAGATGCTACAATAAAACAACCTTTCTCTGGGTTAACACTGACAAGTTTTTAAAGGTGGTCACTGTACACTCAACATCAAAGTTGTACTTATAATGGATCAAACAATAGATATGTCCTGCGTCAAATCTGCCACAGAGGTGTGCAGAAACAGTGACTCACACTTCATTTTTTTAACAGGAGATTTCCTGAGATGGTCCTGGGGAAAAAGGACTCATAAAACAACCACAAACCTTCTGAACTCAAACACAAAAAAACAAAAGCAAAAAGAAATGAACTGGGGTCATGCCTTCTACAACTACTGAGTAATGAATCAGGCATCCCATGCTGCACACTTTCTGGTGCAGATTTTCTTGGGAAAATTTCAGAAACAAGCTTTGAGTGAATCTAGTTGTATACTAAGTAGATGCATGCAATGCTTTCCTTTTCAACTTCCCCATGCCTCTAGTTGTGTATCAAATCATTATAAAATATCTATGCATAATTACTCTCTCACAAGTAACTTTGGCATACTTTCTGAAGCATCATTTCCTTCACCCTCCCCTCCCTGCTAATGTAGCCTACAAAAAACAACACAAAGTGCCAAACTTTCAATTGGGCAGGACAAAGAGGAGCAGCAAGCACACAAGTGCAACAGCATACATTCTCTTCTTTAACCTAGAAATAAAAGGTCCCTCTTAAATTTATTCTGGCTTTTTAGTGCTAGCCCCTGACTGCACGCTCCTCACCCATCAGCAGAGTGGGTGAAGTGAGATGAGAGGTGTGTGATCAACAACCATCCCCTGACCCCTCTCAGCTAATTGGCAAGTTGGGTCTTGGGAGAAAGAACGAGGGAGTACATGTCCTTTGTCTGCATGACTGATCACTTAGCTGGGAAAGAAGCTTCAAGAGGCAGCAGCCCGGAGGTATTGTGCTATCCAGGCCTGACCCTGTTAGAGAGGTCATGCAAGAGAACAAGAAAGCAGCTTGGGCATTTTTAATATTTCAACATTCTAAAATATTACAGCTTCCAGCAGTTCTTTGTGAATACAGTGTACAAGTAGAATCTTAGGGGTTCAAATATTTCTTGATAATTTATTCTCACACTGAAAGAGTACAGATACCTCAAATTTCACTTAAAAATGTGACTTAAGGGCTTTCACTGGCAGCTACTCACTGGAACTGAAATAGAAACAAATCAGTTCATCTGCTACAGAAGAAACTACTAGTGGATTACCTGTGTCCACTCATTCATCTGCCAACCCCTTCTTTTCCCTGCTCACTCTAATTTCTCTCTTTCTTGCATGAGTACCTCTCACTAGGTGAAAGGGAGGAAAAGAATCAAGCTAAGCTAAATTTACAGAAAAAGTGATACATAACCTAAGTTAAAATGACTGTTTTCTGCCCTAATGGATGACTAAATAATGCATGAAACCTAAGGCCAGGTGGGAAATGGCATCTTTCCCCCTAAGTTCTGCACCTAGATTAAAAGTTTACAGACATGGCCTCTCCACACACTGCTGATGCCAAGAGAGCAAGATGTTTGAGAGTCACTAAAGACTGAGAAGTACAAAAGAAGCCAAAATAATGAGTTAATAAATAAAGAAAAAGAGGAAATGAGACAGACTATGAAAATTTAGGAAAGGAGAGAAAGTGTCTGTCTTTCTACTTGAAAAAGAAAATTAGAAAGGAAAAGCTAAAGGGATGAAAATAATTTAAAAATTTAGGCTGAGAAAGGTTACTATGGACAAGATGTACTAGGGCTTAATGCAAAAAAAAACAGTATGAGAGGAAAAAAAAGGTAAAACAAAGAGGATTAGATGAACAATTGAATAAATTTACTATGTGTGCACTTTTCCCTTTGTAATATTACCTTATAAGGCTCCAGAGGCAATTTTACTATGGCCAGCACATTAGACAAATTTGGAGTCTTATGTGAGGATATCACTACTCTGGCCCAGCTATCATCATCATCATCTTCACATCAAAGTGAAGAACATGAACCTCCAAAAACTGAAGTGACCCCAAACAACAATGCTAGTTCTATGGCTGTTGGCACATTACAGATTAGACTGACTATTCCTAAAATATCTCTTCTTTCTCTACTTCCTCTTAAAAACAAAACTGGAATATTGGTTTTATTTTTGGTTAGAGATCTTTGCAGTGGGGCAGATTTTTCTGTAAGTCAATTTGCCATATTTAATTAACAAACATTGCCGTAAAGTAGTTCTTAGAATGGAATTCTCCCTCCTTTTCACCAGTCAGAATGTCAAGGCAACTTACCTCCTCAGATTCCCCCCCATCCAAAGGAATCCATGCCAGTCTGTAAAAGGCAATATCTGATGAGGTGGGCTTCCAGCTGACCCTGAAACTATCTGTTGATGCTTCATCAATTTCCAAATGCTGAGGAGCTGGAACTCTTTCTGGAAAATATTACACACAAGAAAATGAGACTGAATTATGCTCTGTTTCTTCTATAGATAGCAACATCAGGCACATATCATTTTACTTGCAGTTTATTGAAAGAGTATAACATGAGAGGTAGACAGCAAAGGCACTACAGAATTCTTTGCCCACCTATTTTTTTCTTAGGGAAGTAGTGCTGCAGTTTGAGGAAGGGAATAGACTATTCTAACTGGATAAGCCTCCTTGTCCTTTCTCCACTGAAGGAGCTGCATGCAACCCTAAGTCCATCTCTTTTGCTCAGAGCCCTGGGCACCAGGCTCTTTTCTTGTCATTCAAACCAAGGGCCCAGTCTCTTCCCTTTCCAGACCCGGTGTGCACTTCCATTTGCACTTTGCATGGGTCAACATCTTCCTCCACACATGTATGCTCTCCCTTACTCTTTCACATCATCTTTTCCTTTCCTCCCCTTCTTCCTTTCTCTTCCCATTGTTGTTAGAAGGCATTAATATGTATCATCAGCCATTCATTTAATGCAGAATTACAGTTACAGAAACTGTAACTGTGTTAAACAAACCATAGGAACTTTGAATATCTCATATTTTCTCCTTTTGATATAGCTCCTCTGCATGCATATAAGGTTCTACCCCCTAGTGCCTGGATAGTTCAGTGGTTAAATGTATGATTCAAAACTCATCACACTTCATCTGGAGATACAAATGCCATCACATTGAATAATGTTTCAGAAAGCTCTGGAGATGTTTTCATGATGTCAAGAGATTACTGATGTGAGTAAAGAGGCAATTGGCCCCATAGTAAGGGAGCAAAGAAGCCAGAAACACCAATGAAAATAACAGAAGGCATTCCATACATCTGAATTCACAGCCAGAGACCTTTGCTGTAACTAATCTTACTTTCCAGTAACGTAAGTGAGTATAACACTTCTTCTTGGAAAGCCTTCAGAAGTTCAGCAATACTTACTTGTGGTAAAGCTGCCAGTAAGTGGTTCAGATTGTCCCTGATCATACAGGGAGAAAATAGCAACAGTATATTCTGTAAGGGGTGCCAAACTTTTCAGAGTATGGGTTGAAACACGACCAACTTCCACCTAGAGAAAGCATAATTTGCAGTAGATATTGACCATACAATACATTATCAGTGTGTGAAATTCTTCTGGATAAAAAGGATAGAGAAGGAGAATGTAATGTAATTAGAAGAGAAATTCAGTGAAACTATGAACAAGTATAATCTCACGTCCATCAAAGCTGAAACAATTAGTTACAATAGCCAAATTACAAAAAATGAGAATTTTACTCTTATGGCAAACCATGGAAAAAGGAGAATTCAACCTTAGTAAGCCCATCTATCCAGCTAACATCAGCACGGCATGTTCAGGAGCCCAAAAGAGGAAGGAGCTTTTTGGGCAATTAAATACAACCCCTTATCATGGACAATCACTGCATAAAACCCTTGTGTTTAACATTCATCAAAGGAGAGATGAGAGTTTCGTCTGGTCTCTCTCCAGGCTGCAGTTAAGTGACTTTGCCAGGGACATAAAACTCAAAGCTGTATAAACAGTTTATCACTCCAACTATTCAGTGCCACATTAGCTCAGCACCACAGGGAAAATGCTACCAGTGTAGAGCAAACAAAACCATGCCACCTGTTCTTTGAACAGATAAAGAAAAGTGAAATGAACATTCTCTCACATTACAAAGCATACTACAATGAGCCTGAGATGTTCAAATACCACTGTGACCAGTACAGTCAGGCATATTATCTATACTAAGAGTAATCAATAGGAAGAGGTAAAATGATTTCTAATTTAAATTTTAAGGGACCTAGCAGAAATAAAAGAAACAAAACAGGTATTCTTCCTTCTAAAGCTGGGAGCAGTTTCTTCAGGTTCAATACAAATATTCCTCTTTATACAGATTAGGGGCCAGATATGTCCCAGAAGAAACATAATTACAGACAACTACTATTAAAGACTTCTTTTTCTTGAGGGTCAAGTTATCCGTGACAACTTATTTCCTAAGGGATCTGGACTGTTTTAATAACCAAAACCACTTACTGCAATTATTTTTTTAAAATGTGTATTTTAAAAAATGTCTTTATTAATATTTCAGCATGAATCATTCCATCCCATTTTGTATTCTATCACAGAATTCATGCTGCTAAAACGTATTATAAAGCACCCCTGGTAACAAGGCAGAGCTAAATGTTGCAGATTGTTAAATATAAGAGTCTTAGTCAGAACATCTTGGTTCCTTAGCACTGTTCAAGCCAAATCCTGTTTCTAGAGAGTTCTCAATACACAATTAAAGCAATAAATGTTGAGAAAATGGTCTTCATATGGTCTTTTTTTGAATGAGCTTGAGTCCATGATATGTGATACATCAAAAGTCTTATTATCTGAGCTGAATCAAGAATAAATATTTTCATACTATACATTTAGTCAAAATCCTGCTCCTAGCAAACCACTGTTCCCTTGAATTGTCTCCCTCAGTTTATGTGCCCCAGACTTCTCAGAGTACTCTCTCCCAGACATATGTACATCCAATATTAAGCAAGCTCTTATTTACACCAAGTCCCAGAATCCTCTCGCAAATCTTTTGTTAGAGCTTGCATCTTGTTGTAGCTTTTGTTTACAAACATTACCCCTAATCACTACAGAAGTTTGGGGAGGTTTGGGGTTGGTTAAGGGAAACTGGTGCTAATAATTTACCTCATTGGTTTCTGTTCCGTCTGTTTTTACATACATGATGCGGTAGCCATTTATGTTTTTGGAAGTAGGATCCCATGATAGCTTAGCACTGTTGTGTCCAACATCAGAAAATTTCAAGTTTGCTGGTGGACTTAGAGGCACTTGAAAAGAAAAGAGATTCAACTGTGAAAATGATGCCAGGTTTTAGCTGTGAAATTTTTCATGTCTTAATAATAAATAGTATGGTTTTTATTAAAAAAATGTTATCACCAGTATTTCTATTCCAGGGCCTACATCAATGGAGGCACAAAAGTACTTAAAGGCAGGTAAAAGGGCTTGGCTCTTTACTGAAACAGAACTTCCAGATTTGCTAAATGCATCTCAACGGATACTGAAAAAGAAATAAGTTATGATGTTTTTCACTGCAGATATCATAGCAAGATCTAGCCTACAGAACACTTGCAATAGATTTGGGGTTGTATTTGTGAATTAATTTAAGCCAGCTACATCTTTATCCTATGCACATTTGGTTTTCATGTGTATCGCAGCAGAAATACTTAATGACAGTAGAATTTGGGAAAAAACTTTTCTGAATCCTAAAAGACCCTGACATAAGGGTAAGTTTGTCCAAAATGCATAACTAGCTGAGAAGATCTCCAAAGATGTTACTTTCTACCTCTGCTTACCCTTTCTGTTAGGAAACCTTAGCTGTTTCCCAACAGTGTAAACGTACAGTTAAAGCTGTACTTTTATACTATATATTCCTTGACTGTCACGAGTTGAAGGAAAATGAGGTCATGCAAGAGACAGTCTCAGATTATCTCAACTTCTCTGTCACACCACAGAAAGCAATTTGTGTTGTCTGTTACTCTCAGCAGTAGGTTCTGTATTAGCCCAACATCTGCTACTTTCCTCTGAATTATAAAAACTTTGTCTATCCATTGTGCCTTCATACACACACTCCTCACCAGTCCAGGAGGACAGATAAAAATCAGCACTTCAGAAGCTCCTTCCCTCACACAATAGCACCTGGGATTAAGCAAAGATTTTTAAAGGCCTTATACATTATGTGAGATCTTTAGCCAGGACATTTACCAATCCAGAATCTGCAACAAGCTTAGGAACAGTGAAGTCAACTTGGCTCTGAGAAAAGAGAAGGCAGGAACACACTGGAACTGTAGAAGATGGGTTTGCCACACATTCTGGCATTCAACATATTCCTCTGAGTCTAGTGCAGGGAGTATCACGTGCTGGCTTTCCTTTCTACTTTCTGTCAGTGGTGAAATGCACTTCATTCCACCATCCAGGTCATACAACAAAATGCATCAGCCTCAGCCCTTTCCTCTTGGAACCAACCTCCTGACAACATTGCTCTCAACCAGACAGGCAGTCCTGGTGCCAGACTTACGTGATATTTACAGTGAGTCTTGGATGAATCCCGGCCCCAAAATGAAACTACACCCTAGAATGAGCTTGCTGAGCATATTTCTGTTTGGCATAGGGAAGGGTTTGCTACAGTAACCAAGATGATACAATGACTAGAATATTTACTAAACACAGATTATCAGATACTACACTTAATACTACAGCAAATTTGGCAGATTGCTCTTCAGGCAGATACGTGCTCCAGGAAGAAAACACTAAGTAGCCTATTCATTAATTGTAAGCCAGAAATAATCACACTGAAAGAAAAAAAAAAAAAGCAGAAAAAAAAAAAAGCAGATTAAATCAGATTCTGGACATGTAAGACATTACTGTTAAACAGCAACAATGTGGGACAGGCATGATCATCAGGAGCTTTCTCCCTCCCAGATTGCCCCAGTGCCTGATTCATCAAAGCCTGCTAGCAGAGGGCTTATTTGAATAGCTGCATCTGACAGAATCCATCTTCTTTCAGTCCTATGGACCAGAGATGGCTGCATTGTGTTGTCCTAAAAAGAAATGAAGGTTGTAGAGAAGTGAGGGTTTCATTTTTATCCTAGTCTATTAGCAGCAGTAGTCATGATGGGCTGACTAACACATGTTACAAGCTTCAGTGATCAGACAGTGGTCATGAAAGCTCAGCTTGTGTCTGTATCTGGAATCTGTATGTGATCTTCCAACCAATGTGTTTAAAAGCGCTCTGCATTCTCCAAGATCATGTGGTATGAAGTGAATTGAAGCTGGCACAGTCAAAAACTACATAAACTACTCTTTAGGAGAAATGAAAATCTGATACTGGGTAGATATTGATCAAAGGCCAGGGTGGGTGATGATACAGGCAGTGGGGGCTGTGCAAGACGAGGAGTGAGGCATAAAGACACAGAGAAAGGAAGAGAAGAATGAAGGTTTGATTCTCTTTGCTGGGACTCTTCTGCAGGCATTTCAAGTTGACAAACATGCCCAGGTTGCAGTAGTTTGCTATTGGAACTTGTCTGTTCACAACTGTCCTCCTAGAGAAGACCTAGCAAACACCATTCCTAGAGCCTCTTCCACTATTGCTTGCTGACCTTACAAGGAATTGCTCTGGGGTTTCTTTTTCCAGTATTCACATGCCTGAACTTCTCTCACTTATTAAATGTAAATCACTTTCACCCTGACTGGGTTACTCATGCTAGGAGCAGAAAATGAGAGGATTCACTAATTCCCCTGCTGGAAGCAATAGAGATGCCACTGAATGCAGTCCCAGAAACGTCCCAGAAGCACAACTGCTTGTTTTCAAATCCTTTGTCTTCCAGATGCTGGAGCTATTTAGAGAGCTGACATCCAGTCTGTGCACTGTTTGCAGAGGACAGACTTTAGCTGGCAAAATTCTTGCTGCTTATTAAAAACACAGCATTTATCATGAGTGCACAGGCACTTTCCAACCCTCCATTTACCAGATGTTAGGCAGCAAGGGTTGGACAGAAACCTTCTCTTTGCCTCTTTTCTGTCTGTACTACTACTGAGCCAGAGGAATCACTTTCTCCATCTGAGCAGGCTCACAGACACACCTGGTTTTCTGGCTAGAGAAGTCTAAACAGCATGTTTCTGTTTTCACCACGAAGGTCTATGTGCTGACCTTCACTAACCTTCAGTAAGTTCAGAAAACTGTCAGGAATTTCACCAAGATCAATAGGAGCATCCACAGTACCACTAAAATGAGAGAGCCAAGTTCACAAACCTGTTGCAAAAACAAGCTGCTTTGTAGACATCCTCAGTCTGTAAATTGAGTATCCACAGTGAAAACTTAGGTAAAGAGCTTGCCCAATTGTTCAAATCAGATAATCAGATGCCTGCTCTAATATGTGCAAAGACCATTCTGCAGTTTTATTAACATTGAAGTGAATATAGATTTGAGCTACCCACATGTAGTTTCTTGTCCTGTAAGGGGATCACTAGCTTCTTCTCCAAACATGGCATAAACTGTGACTGTATATTCTGTATTTGGCAATAGTCCATCCAGTTCAAGATCTGTTGAGGTCTCCCCAATTTTTATCTAAAAACACCATGAATCAAAAAGGACACATTATTTCTGAATTATCTTATAATGAGGAATAATATCAGTTAAACACTTGAAATTATATATATGAGCAAATGTTCTGCTGAGCATTTGTCTGACACTGTGCCTGCAGTGCTTTTCCCAAAATTTTGGGATTTTGCACAATAATTAAAAGATTAAAACTTTCAAAAAGCCAAAAGTCAACACACAGGTAAAAGGACTTTAAAAGAAACTAATCACATTAGCAATGACAAAATATGCCTGTCAAGAACGAGCAGCTACTAAGTGCTTTTCCTGTCTACATTTTATTATTCCCACACCCATCTACACTTTGGTTCATCTTCGACCACAGATCTGAAAATCACATGAACACATTGGGTGAGTTGATTTTTATGCATACTGAGGCTCAGATTTGTTGCTATTTCTATCATTTTCCTCTTCCACCTATTAGTGGAGACCCACATTAACATGAATTGTACTTATTTCTTTGGGGTAAAGCTCATTCCTCCTGAAGCAGCCAGTTCTCAGGGAGCCCCACTTTTAACAGAATTACGTGCTCACAGCCACTGCTTCAGCAGTGAGCACATGTCTGTGCTGGCTTTCAGCAGCTTCATGCCCCTTTCACAAGTTCACATGCCCCAGCATGCTTTATATTGTTCTTGCTTGAACACAGATATTGTACATTACCTTAACTGTACATATATAAACTTGGGTGTAGAAATTTTTAAACCCTAGACCAAAAGTTCCATTGGTTTTACTATGTTAGTGACAGGACACTAGAGTTTACCTTGTCTTCCCTTCTTTTCCTTTGAAAGAATGTCTTCTAAAATCACTTTTGATTAAAGACATTATTTTTAAATTTAAAGGTTTAACAGAACTAAAAGAAAACCAATGATGGATTTCTTTCAGACCTACAAATTTTACTTACATTTAAAACCCTGGTAAGAACAAAGGCTAAACTTCATATTCTTTTAATAACACACTTAGGAGATATTTTAGCTTTACTTTGTTTTTTTACTTTGTTTTTTCCTTTGAGTGTTAGTTCTATATGATGATACAATATCACATTAAATAGAATCTCAAAAGACTCACTTAAATTCAGTTAAATTTGCTGCATTTTTATGACAATGACATAGCAATAACCAACTGGCACTTGCACTTTATTCATAGCCTGTGGCACATACAGTACTTAATCAAGTCATGGAATAAACCCACAAGTATTTGCTGATCACTTTGGAGGTTAAAGGACATGCATTATTTTGTTCTTTAAAAGATTAATTTTTTTTTAGCAACTGCTATTCAATGAAAGCACAATACATCACCTCCTTCTCATCTGCTGCCAGTCCTTCTGTGAGGGGAGCATAGAGGATCATGTACCCTGTGGCACCCACGACTCCATTCCACCTCACCCTCATGCTGCTCTGGGACACATCGTACAGCTGCAGATCCGACGCCATGGGCAAGGCAACTGCAGAGGAAATAGAGACACTTCAGCTCTCTCTCTGTCCTGAACAACAGCTATTATTCAAACAGTTTGTTTTACCCCAGGAAACACAAAGGAATACAGCAGTCTCCAGTCATGGAAGTGCTGTGTGTAACCTGCAAATAAGATCTAATTGGTGCATAAAAGTGCTCAGAATCAGAGAAACAAGGAAATGCTAAGCCAAATCACTTCCAATGCCAGGGAAGATGAAAGCATTTCAGCACAGTTGCTATCAGGAACAAGCAGCAGTGTTAAGGTGTGGCTCTTTCAGGGAGCAGTTCCCATGCCTGAGTGTGGATGTGACAGGCATGAGGTACAATATCCTGGAAAAGCCCTGGATGAGCACACTGCACACATCAAAATATTTTGGCTGTGAACTGCTGCCATTTTAAGGCCTGGACTGCCCAAACAGGCACCAAGGCTTGTGTCAGTAGGATTATGCAAATATGGTAAAGGCCATCCATAGCAAATCATGGCAAATGCTAATCTGGCAAGGGAGAGCAGGCTGAGTGAAATTCAAACAATATTAGGAGATTTACTTGTGAATTTAAGGCACTGATACCAGAACATAGCACCAGTCAGGGTTTCCTAATGTTTCTTTGCATTTCTGTAACTCTTTGGAGCAGTATTTTGCACTTTCCTGGTTGTTCTCACTCTATTCCTCTCAGAGAACATCCCATAGCCTCTCCACTGCTGGTACATCACTGATGAATTACACCAAAATATTCAGGCATGAATATGGAGAGACATGAAGGAACTTTGACTTCTCCTTTGGAATTTATACACTGAGAATAGTTTTCAAAATGACTGGAATGGTCTGGAACAACAGAAGGCAATTGCTAACTGATACAAAACCTTTCCT
>VWYI01046169.1:0-196314 GCA_013399455.1 Anthoscopus minutus | reverse complement strand
ATAATCAACTTGTGTTTATACATATGTAGTTACTGAAAGTTGCAAGTGACAAGTTAAATTTGCTCCAGTACTTGAGTAGTAAACCAGATATTGTGATATTTATCTTTTTTATTTTAATTATGTACATTTCTGTTCTAATCAGTAAACTTGCTTCTAGATTTTAAAGAATTGAATGGCCTACAGTCTGATCAGGTTGAAGAAAGTTCTCTAAGGTCCTGCCAGGAGATTTCAATATTATACAGGCTATGTTGAAGTGGAATTGACTCAAGTCTAATTCTAAGGATATGTGTTGCTCATGTTTATTTTGCATATGGTCCAGAGATTTGAACTCCATTCTTCAGCAGCAAAACCTTAGATTAAGAACAGGGATATCTGAGTATGCTTTAACATCAGCAAGCAAGGTCCTAGACTCTGTGAAGCAGCGTCATGGGTAGCAAAAGTTATGTTCCCATCCAAGTTTCTTCTGAATTTTGTGGTGGAAAATGGTAGCTATGAAATAGTAGTTTTTAAAATCCAAGTATATTATTGCAGCTGTTCTTAAGTAACATCTTGGACATCTCTGAGAAATACTAAGTTTTTTAAAACTAAGATACTCAGTTTGAACAGATGTTCAAATATTTGATACTTAGCAAATTAGGGTACAATCACTATAGAAGTTCCCTTTTTGTGACTGAAGACATGCTAAATATATGCATGTCAGATTTTTAAATGTGTAGTAAATTGGCTTTATTAAATGAAAAGTTGCTATTTCTGGCAGATAATGTGCAAACTTGTATTTGTTGGAGAATTATTTCTTACTGAATCATCAAGAAGTCACAATATGTTTTAAATTAACATAAATATAATCTTCTGTGGTAATTAATCAGAGTTAATAAGCTTTCTCAAATGCCTGTTCCTTTGATGGATAAATGTTTGTTTTGCTAAATGTCTCTTGTAAAATTACTGCCAGTTTTGCCATATTGGTTTAGTTTGATTGTTAATTAAAGTTGATTTATTTTTTACTTGTGAACTTTATTTACTTTGTAAAGAAAGATAAGTTTTTACAGTTTTGAGTCTTTATGTAGATACTTCTAAGACATATCCATCTTTCATAGATTTGTTGGAAGAATAACTGTAAGTCAGCAAGCTGAAGAAATAGTACGGTGAGTAAAGATGTATAAAATGGTTATTTAGAACTTGTGGAGGTGGTTAAAATCTTGCCATCACAAGAGTTACTGTTGAATATATGAAAAGGGGTATTTTTAATAAAAGTATCAACTACAGCTGCATACCTCAGATGGAAATGAGAAAAAATGAGTGAAGTTCATTACCACTCAGTTTTACAGATTTAATACAAAAGTTTTGGAAAGCTTGGCTGTTATAAGTGGTAATTTTTGGCACTGGTAATCAGGTGGTAAGTTTATTGTTATTTGTTAATTAAAGCATTTATTGATCTGAAACATTTCCACTGACATATTATCTATACTACAACAGATCCCTGTCATAAGAGGCACTGAGAAGGAATTTTTGCAGTTGAAATCCCTAGAAATTCCTGGTTTAACAAAGCCTCTGCTACGAATTTGTGGTTTTACTATCTATTTCTAACTACAGCTGAACTGTGCAGATAAGTGCTTACATCTGTCATACCCAACACAATTGTGTGCACATAATCATGTGCTCACCATCTTTCCTTGTGCAGTCACAGCAAGTAACAAACACATGTGCAAATTTAAAAATAAAGATGTGGAGCCGTTTACAGACTTCCATCTCAACTTCCTGGAAAGATTTCTAATTGCTGTGGGTTGGTCACATCCACCAGTGAGGCATCCAAACAGCTGCTCACTGAATTCTCCCCACAACAGGGTAGGAGAGAAGACAGGAAGGACAGGAGTGAAAAGGATCATGGTTTGAAATAAAGACATAGAAATCACTCACAAGAAATTGCCAAGGTTTCAGAAATTTTCTAAAAATTGTCAACTTTTCAGCATTCAGGTTTAGTTATTTTATCTTCAGAGTTTTTATTATCCAGCTTTCAAAAAAAAACTTTGTCACCTCTTCTGAAAAGGTGAAGTGCTGTGTGTAAATTTGTCACAGAAACAGGTAAATCTGTTATGGTTCTTTCACTCCTCTAATATCCAAAATGTAATCTTTTACACTTTTTTTTTAGTGAAATTTCTACATGAATATTAATAGAGTGCTGTTTTCTATGTAAGATCTGCCTTCAGTCTGAGGAATTGAATGTCTCTCAGTCTGAGGCTGGCAAACATCTCTTAGCTTTGGATGGGAATGACATCAAATTCAGAGTGAATCTAGGAGTTTTCAGTGGTTTTGCAGAAAATATGGAAATGTAGCAGCCAGGTTACTTGGTCCCAAGTTCAGTGGCTTAGTCTCCCTCACCAAAAAGCCCCACCCGTGGCACCCCAAAAACCAACTCAGATGTTTTCTAAGGTCACTTTTGGTACTTCATTGGGAGCTTTTCAGAATTCATTACTGCCAAGCTTGACAGATGCAGCATTGGGATAATCTATAAAAATAATTCAGTTGACAGTGTAAAACAGAGCTGGTTTAAAGGGAGGTGAAAAAAAAATAATTGCAAGTTCTGACTGCTAGTGGAGCTGTATCTTCTGTCTAAGATAAACTTGTCTGGTCTGTGTTGCACTGATTCAAGATTGGTGTTTTGGGTTTGTCAGGCTGGTTTTACAAAATTGAATCCAGAAATATAAATTATGTTTCTTATATAAAAATTTTAAATGCTTAAGCATTTAGTCACTTATAGTTCAAATTTTCAGTTAAAGTCTGAGTCTAGCCTAAAACATTAACATATGTATGTTTAATTTATAGAATTCATCATAATCTGTGTATATAATTGTTACACATGGTATTTGTAATGGTAACTGTTACATTTGCAGTAACATTTAAGTTAACATTTGATTGTGGGAGGTGGATATGGGTTTGACTTTGATTTTTTTTTTTAGTAACTTCAGTTATACTTTCAAAGGGGCTTCAAGTTTAAGAGCTTTGTTTATGTAATAGTGGCCATGGCCTGCATGTGGCACAGCTAAAGGAAAAGTAGGGTAAACTCAAGGGCTTGCATGCCAAAGCACTTAGCATCTGAACTTTTAATTCTTTTGTTTCTACCCAGTATGTCAGTCTGGCCACTGCAGTTGTTAAATTTGTGCTTTCATTTGAAATAGTGGGAGTAGTACCTTTTTTAAATTTCAAGCCAACCCTGCTGGCAGGGTATCTAAAGATGATACAGCTGCTGCAGTAGAACATATGGTTCTAACCTTATATTAACCTTGTTTCTAACTAGACCCTTATTTTCACAGCATTGCTTGTGGTGAACATAGCCAAAGAAATGAATGTGTTATTGTATTGTGATAGATGTGAGAAAAAAACATCTATTTTACCTCCTGTATTAGGAAACAAAATTGCTGTGGTGGTATCCATCTAATTGTTTGCTTCTTAGGTATGAATAGCTTTTGAACCTTCTAGATCATTTCAGTCTGGCAGAGGGATAGAGGATTGGTAAATTATCCAAAACTAAAACAGCACTTTGGATGCACTGTGAGCTCAACTGGATTCTTGCCTGCTTCCTTCCCAAGTACCTTGTGGGTCTCTCTGAACCAGCCATTTGGAATATTTAGCTCAATCAGTAGCTATGGGATATGGAACAGTGGTGGGAGAGTATGGCAGTGTCCAAAGGAGACATGAAAGGAAAGAGAGAGCTCTGTGGAGACATGTGGGAGGTGTGCTGACAGGGGTAAGATCACTGATTGAGTTGCTGCATTGGGAGTTGAGAGGGGATATAGGACAGCTTTGCATAGAAAACAGGATTTCAGTACTTCTCCAGAATACAGAACAGCTAATGTTTACATGCTGATATGTCTATTTCTTTTTAGACCTCTTGGGCCTGAAAGTCTCTTACTTCGTGGAGCAAGATTAAAAAACACTAAAGAAATATTTGGTTTGTAGACATCTATTTATTTAAAGAGTATTCTCTCCTTAAAGCATGTGGATGAACTATGTTTTAATTCTGCTTGCACTGAAGAAATTGTAATAATCTTGCTGACTGTTACCTGAGGGGATATGATTATAGATGAAAGTAATGATATTATGCTGAAGAACCTCTAAGGATATAAAGTTCCAGCTCTGCTCTGTGAAAATATTTGAAGTGGTTTGATAAAGGAATAACTTAACTTCAGTGGATAAATGACTGTTCTTACTATTACCTATTGTTCAAGGCTTTCTCCTGAGATTTACCATGCTGATTTCCATAAAATACATATTGAAGAGCAGTACAGTCATAATAATGAACAGTGTTAAAGTAGGTGTTAAAATTAGTTCAGCAGTACTCTTTTACTATAGAAGAGTCTTACAAACAGTACAAAATACTGTCTCATAGTAAACACAGAAGTAGTACCACCTTTTGCTTTTATCCTATATCTCTCAAAATTAAAACTTCTGCAAATTGTATTTATGCAGAAAATGAAGTCTGACTCTCCTCCCCTTCCTTCCCAGGTGTTGCTGTCTATACAGGTATGGAGACAAAGATGGCATTAAATTACAAGAGTAAATCTCAGAAACGGTCAGCAGTAGAAAAGTATGTTTATTTTCTAATATCTCTCTTATTTACAGAGCTTTAACTTAGTTTTTCCTATGTGACCTTAAAACCCTGGTGGTCCCATTGAGTTATAGGCAGAGGGAAGAGAGTGCTAATTGCCTTGCCTTCAGTAGGAAGCTATAAAGATAAAATCCATTTCTTGATATTTCATCCTTTAGTAGCGTACAAAGTAGCAACATCCAAGCAGGATAGGTGTTACTGTATAGATATTTATATTGGATCTCATGATTGATTTTAAGGGAAAAGGAGTTCTGATTTATATTTATATTCTGTTTATTCCAGTTACTAAAAATCTGAGAGTGTCCCCGGCATTCTTGTGCAAATATATAGCTACATACAAACAACTGCATGTAGCTACATACAAACAACTGCATGTAGCTACATAAAAACAACTGTATGTAGCACAAGAGAAGTTCAGTCATCAAAGCAAGGGCAGAAGGATGGTCTGGCTGGTTACAGAACAAGAAGCAGGGGTGACTATCCTGCTGTAGCCTGGCCTGGGTTAAATGCTCAGCTGCACATGGCAGTGCTCTTCTAACTAAGGAAAAGGTGCAGCCATGGGGTTTTGATGTGCTTGTTTGTACTGCCTACACAGCCTTGCAAGCTTTTTGGGGAAAATGAGGACCAGTGTGGTACTGCAGAGTGTGACACAAGTCAGCTATTGGCATGTTCCTGCACCTTAATCTAGTCTTCAGAGTTTATTTTAGTCAGATGTAGAACTTCTTTCCCATTCTGTTGCCTGCTTGTCACATAAAAACTTTATATTTGTATCAAATATAGCACACACTTTTTAAAAATGGTCCAACAAGTTTTTGATCAATTCATGTATTCACTGTTGAAGTAAAATAAACTGAAGTTTCTTGCTTTATTTTCTTTGCCTCTTTATAGGTCCATGAATTCCTTTTTGATTATTTATCTAATAATCCTCCTCTTTGAAGCCATTTTGAGCACTATTTTAAAGTATGCATGGCAAGCTGAAGAGAAATGGGATGAGCCTTGGTATAATGAAAAAACAGAGCATGAAAGAAACAGCAGTAAGGTAATGTAGTTCTGCTCTGTTGCATATCTGAGGACCACTCAACCAATATATACTCCATGTCATATATATTGTCTCTATTCTATGTGTAACCACCACATGATCCACTTGCAAGTCTCTGTGCTGTTGTCTCAGTGATTTTTGAGTTAGTCCCATGTAGTCTCACCATTGTGTAGAAATATTTCTACCTCTTCCTTTATGAAAAAGACCAGATTTTTTAAAAACTTTTGAAAAGGCTTTGTCAGGACATATTTCTGATAGTCTGTGTTCTAATTATTGTTCTTTAGGATGTCATTCCATAAAGGAAAAGAGGAGGAGGATGGCTATTCTTGTGTATGTTCTATTGCAGTGATTTCAAAGTTCAGGAATTTTGTATGTTCTGTGATGTTGAGGTGGTTTGGACAATTTCGTAAGGCTGTAATTTTGCTCAAGCTCCTGCTTCCCTGCTCAGTTCTCTTTGGAGATGGAAGGGATACTTTAAAGTGTCTCTGAAATTTGTGGTTCTGAAAAATATCTCTTTTTTTCAATTAGTCTGTATTTTTCTGTGTTCTCTTTAATTTTTGATTTCTGTATGAGTCTGCCTTTGTCCAAAACAGTTCAGGAGCTTAATTTGAAGTAATTACTATGTGAGTTAGTCTAGCCTGTGGAGCCTTTCAGTTCTGAATAGAGCAGGGGTATTTCCTCAATCTTAACATTCCTTTCCCGTCAGGAATGTAGAGAGCCATTTGTGTTTCTGCAGTGTCATTCTCCTTCTGTCATGTCTTTGTTTTTCTGTCTCCCATGTTGACTTCCAATCAATCTGCTTTGCATTTCTCAGCATGCCAACATCCTTACTCAGAGTGCTTTCCTTGTCCACCTCCTCCTGTGTGTGCAGATTGTTATTTCATTGCCTTTGCTTGAAGAAGCTCTCTAGCTTAAATAATTGTCACTACTTCTCTTAGATGAATTACTGCTCTCACTTTCTATCTGTCTTTTTTGGTTTAGTTTGGAAGATCTCTTTAGGCACAGAACTTGCTGAGTTTTTGTCAGCTACTTTAATTATTTATTAAATACTTAGAACAATGCTTCCTAAAGAGGAAGAACAGACATTATTTAGCTTTTTAAACTTTTATGCTTCCTATAAGAGGTGGCCTGGTTTTTGTCATCACTAATCTCCCTTGCTCAATATTCAAATGTTGGTAAGAGCCTTTCCAAAGTACAATTTAGATGCTTAGTTTGTTGTGCAGATGAAAAAGAGACCATAGTGTTCCGTTTCAGGGTTTGTTGAAATTATCATACCTAGTAAAAAGAAGTTTCTCTCCTGTCACATAGGTATCTGCTTGAAATGTGTGTGTGGAACACAATGATTTGAAGAGGCATCAAAGAAATCCACATGGTCGCTTTCTTTTTGTGTAGTCAGAATCACCCAAATCACTGGGGGATGCCAGCAAACAGGAGCCCTCTTGACATTTTGCTGTCCTGAAAGAGCAAAATTCTTGCAGATTCCTCTGACAGCATGGAAAACCACTTGTTTGCCTTCACAATTTGGGGTTCCTTAGAAATGCTTACATGAATGATGTTGTTTGATGGAATGGGGAACACATGGGTTTTCTCGGACCAAAATCTTTCAGAGTAGGAAAACAGAATCACCATGACAGTTAATATTAATTGGCAACCCTCCTGACAGATTCAGTAGAGAGACAAAAATTAATGAACTTGTGAATTGAAACCTCCAGTCGCAGCTCAAGGCAGACTTTTTGCATCAGTGTGAAGGTGTGTTACTGGGGCAACCTGCAAATGCTTCCCTTGCCACTGGAGTGTTGTCTCTCGTGTGTACATGGGACTTGGGCTTCTCTGGCTCTCCCAGTTTGTCATTCTTCATGCATATTGAAGTCACTTCATGCATAATTAAGTCACTGTGTTTGACCTGATCACTCTGGTAATCTTCACATTTTCATTTTTTCTCTTGTAGATCCTGAGATTTATTTCAGATTTTCTTGCTTTTCTGGTACTTTATAATTTTATCATACCCATTTCACTCTATGTGACTGTTGAGATGCAGAAATTTCTTGGATCTTTTTTCATTGGTTGGGATCTTGACCTCTATCATGAAGAAACAAACCAGAGAGCACAAGTAAATACTTCAGACCTCAATGAAGAATTGGGACAGGTAAAAATTTTGACTGTTTGGTTTTTTTAACCTATTTCCTACTTATTTTTTAATATTAAAATTTGCTACTGTAGACTTTTTATTGCCTGTGATATAGTTTTTGAATAATTTTAAAATATACCTTATTATAAAGATGTGATGGCAGAAGTTAAAAATCTTATATGATTAAAAACTGTGTGTGATAGTGTGCGTGGAGACTATTGTATCTTTTTTCTTCTAACAAGTACATGCAATTCCAAGTTTGGTTTTTTGTTTTATTTTACAAAAGGTAGAGTATGTGTTTACAGACAAGACTGGTACATTAACTGAAAATGAGATGCAGTTTCGAGAGTGCTCCATTAATGGCATAAAGTACCAAGAGGTCAATGGTAAACTAACTCCAGAGGGATTTTCTGAAGATTCTCCAGATGGAAATAGGCATGGTTTGGTAAGGCTCTTTGGTTTTCCCACCATTAGTCATCCTAGATGAAAAGTGTTTTATTTCAGAGAAATATTCTTGTACCATTAGCATAAAAAAATTCCCAACCCAAACATAAATCAGAATTTCTGAATAGTTTGAAGCTTTCAAGTGTCACTGAACAAATAATATTTATTAAACATGTAGAGATGTGATTATTTAACATGAAATGCATGGCAGATTTGTAAGTAAAAACACTTTTTCCTTAAGTGTATTCAAAACTGAGTTGATATATAAATGTTACAAATCATAGTTTTCTTTCTTCTAGGTGAAAGAGGAAGAGCTCTTCTTGAAAGCAGTTTGTCTGTGTCATACAGTGCAGATCAATGCAGATCAGACAGATGGTGCTGATGGTCCCTGGCATGCCAATGGAATTACATCCCCACTGGAATATTATGCTTCTTCACCAGATGAGAAGGCTTTAGTGGAGGCTGCGAGCCGGTGAGCACTGCCAGGACTGTCTGACACGGGAGCTGCCTGCAAGGGCAGCCTTACAAATGGCTCAGGACACTGATGAAGCTCAAGGCCTGGCACTGTCACCTTTCTGGGAAAACCTTTCAAATTGTAAAGTACACAACTCTCTAAGTCTATTAGGTGATGACTTAAAATATTTATGAAAATACTTGAGCAATTACAGTGGTCAGAGTATGATGTGAATAAAATACTGCAGAAATGGGAATTCTTAATTTTCCCTAGAAGCAGAGTACAGTAATGAGATGTAAGAGTCTCTTCTTTTCTTCCCTGTCATCTTCTTTTCCCTCTAGTAATAGGCATTTTGTCTAAAGTGATCATTAAATGTATATTTTATTTTCTTTTAGGGTTGGAGTAGTATTTACTGGAATTAGTGGAGACACTATGGAAGTAAAAAGTCTTGGAAAACCAGAGAGGTATTTGTTTTTTTTCCTTGATTATTTTGAAGGACAGAACAGTAGTGAAGATTAATGAAATGTTCTCTTAATCCTCTCTGTTCATAAGCAAACCTTGCCTTTCCACAGCGTGCTCTGTTTAATGCTTTTCCCTTGATGTCTTCAAGACAGCTTGCATCTTATTCCTTACCAATTGTAGCTGAGATGCAAGAATTTTGTGTGAGTTACTCTGTGTAGGTCTGTGTTGTAACAGTTTGTATCTCTGCCCATTCCTCAAAGGTTGAGACTGTAGCAGAGTTGGAAAACTGAATTGCCTTTTCAAGACTTGTTTCAGCTCTAGAAATTCTCAGAATCAGTCTCATCTGTGCATAATCTAGTTAGATGTTTTAAACTTCCAAAATGAGTACAAATTATTAATAACTGTATATCTGCAGTATGCCATAGCTCCTTTTACTCATTTGATCTGTGTCAGCTAGTTGGCAGTACTTTGAATTTAAATGTCTAAAATTAGTTTTCTAAGCTAGTGGTAACATAACGAAAACAATCCACTTACCAGGGCACACACACTTTTTTGACAGTCTAGAGTTTTTACAAATTTGTCAGAAACAAAATGTAGTTTTCAAAGTTATGCTTGAAGTAATGACAGAAGGATGAAGAAATAGATAGAAGCTGCTTTTAATTGCCAAATGTCAAGTTAGTATTCAGAAAGCTATTTCTGTTGGCAGAAGAACCTTTTATTCTTCCAGAATGGAATTAAGCATATATAAACTGATAAAAAGCAATGAACAGTGACTGTTGCTTTCAGAGTTTCTATACAAAAATGGCACTTTGAGGAAAGGTCTGTGGTGTACGAGTCTATTTATAAGTAATTGTCTTGGGAAATTTATTTCTAAAAATGGTTTCTTCCTATTCCCTCTTTTAAAACACAAAATACAGGTATAAATTGCTTCATGTTTTGGAGTTTGATCCAAATCGCAGACGAATGAGTGTCATTGTGGAGAGTCCCTCGGGTAGGTGATCAGAAATTGCACAAGCAGCACTTGAGAACTTCTTAAGCTGCATTATTTTTAATTTGAGTTCTATTTGACTTTCCAGGGGAGAAGCTTTTATTCACAAAGGGAGCAGAATCTTCCATTCTTCCTCGTAGTAAGAGTGGAGAAATAGATAAAACAAGGATACATGTAGATGAATTTGCTTTGGTAAGTGTATACGCTTGCCCAACTCCCAGCCTCAGCTGATCAGAAGAAAATTCATGCAGTATAAATCGTGACTTGAAGTGAAAAAATTGCTGGTGACAGCTTCTTGTTGGATCAGAATCTTGTCTACTCTGAATTTAGTCTTGTCTTTTCTTGCAGAAAGGCCTAAGAACTTTGTGCGTGGCCTACAGAAGATTCACACCTGAAGAGTACCAAGAAATTGGCAAACGCCTTCATGAGGCCAGGACTGCCTTACAGCAGCGGGAGGAGAGATTAGCAGATGTGTTCAACTTCATAGAAAGGGATCTGGAATTACTTGGGGCTACAGGAGTAGAAGACAAGTATGCCATGGAGTTACTGCTATCTACGCTCAAACGCAGAGAGTTTAGGATTTATACTTGAAATATGAAGTGTGAAAAGCTCTCCCACTATGACCAACAGCTCTGTGCTATTACTGTTCAGTATATTTACCTTTGGGTTAAGGCACATTGGAAACAAAACTTACATCAGCTGATTCTGTCTTAATAACGGTGATGTTATTAACAGTGATGTTATATGTTTCATCAGGAGAGATTTCATGTGTGTGAAATAGAATGGTTGCAGCAAATATTTAGTGTAACAGAAAATTCTTTTGGAAAGCTTCTGCACACAGCATTCTACTTCTGCTTGTGCTCTGTAGGTCACACGGTGTGTTGTACACTGAAGCAAGCATATGGGGCATGAGAAGCTTTTCATGCACCACAGTATCCAGGAATTATTGTGGACTGTTTTAAAGCTTCTCAAATGTAGTGATGGTGCCTATTTTGAATCAAGATATGTTTATTACAAATTTTTGATCCTCTAGCAGAATTGAAGTTTAGTTTTTGTTTCATCAAGGCCTTTGTTTTGTTGCTGGTAACAGAATATCATCTGCCAGACTATGATTCTCTGAAAATACATATAACAATGGAAAGACAGACTTAACTCACCTTGACAGTGGGGTTACAGTGGTAACATGGAGTTACAGTTCTTTTGTTTGTAAAGTGTTCAGTTGGTTATTTAAGATTTTTCTCGTTTCTAGACTGCAGGAGAAAGTCCAAGAAACGATAGAAGCCCTCAGGCTGGCTGGTATCAAAGTGTGGGTGCTCACTGGAGACAAGCATGAAACAGCTGTTAGTGTCAGTTTATCCTGTGGACACTTTCACAGAACCATGAACATCCTTGAGCTTGTGCAGCACAAGTCAGACAGTACCTGT
The DNA here is from genome assembly GCA_013399455.1 of Anthoscopus minutus. Lineage (NCBI taxonomy): Eukaryota > Metazoa > Chordata > Aves > Passeriformes > Paridae > Anthoscopus > Anthoscopus minutus. Next base: position 184,772 of record VWYI01046169.1, on the reverse strand, counting down.
GCAGAACAGCTGAGGCAGCTAGCCAAGAGGTAAAATACCTGAGATGTCACTATCTCAGTAATGATCTTAGCTTGAGTTGCTTTAATTTTAAAATTTTATGACAATCTCTTTGATACATGTGCCAAACAAAGGGGTTGTCCTGTAAAAAATTATTTATTACTATCATAACAGGAAGAAGTAGTCTGTCTGACAGACTAATGCCTTTGCTTATTGTCTAGCCAACAACATAGTTTATAGCAAAATTGGAATTTTACTGTTAACACTGCTACAAAGTCAACATTTTTGTCCCTGAATAGAATAAAGGAGGACCATGTTATCCAGCATGGACTGGTTGTGGATGGGACCAGCCTCTCTCTTGCACTCAGGGAACATGAAAAACTGTTCATGGAAGTTTGCAAAAACTGTTCTGCAGTGTTGTGCTGTCGCATGGCACCCCTTCAGAAAGCAAAGGTAAGTGAGAATATAGTCAGGATTGCCTTTTACAGTGTTTTTATCATGCTTTGAGGAGGCAAGCATTTCTGAAACTGCTTTGTTTGTCTGACCCTTTTTGTGACCTCTGAATCCTTGTTAAATTCAGATCTAGAGTAGTTTGCTCAGAAGTTTCTATATGTGTGTTTGAAAGTTTGTAAATGGATGGAGAAATCAGAATACTGCCACCAAACTCATCTTTATTCTGCCTCTTGAATGCTAAGTAAGGCAGCAGCTCTCCTGATCTCCTGCATACTTTTGCCTTAGCTTCTCCATTACTTCTCCAAACCAAAAAAAACTAAATTGAAAATTCATGAACCTATAAGGTCCCAGCACAGCACCCTGTCCTGCTCTAAATACTTTAAAAATACCCAAGTTTGAGGAAGAAGTAAAAGGGAAGGGAAGCCAAAGTATAGTCTCCAGGAAAGGTTTGCCTTAATACTCTGTTCTAATACAATTTTTCCTTCACATGTACTGAATTCTACTCAAATAAATGTTGGATAAGAATCAGATAATGTTGTTTTGGTTTGGGTTTTTCTTTTACTCCAGAAAGCTAAGCTCTGAAGGACTATATTACTTCCTTTTGAAATTTTCTCTTCATGAAAGGACATCTCTTTACCTTAAAGCACTAAGAAATCCTTCTGTGAGGTATTAGATGTTCAAGAGGCAGGCTGTTTTACTGTAACAGGAGTCACCTGTTTGGAAGTCACTCTTCCTTCCAGAGTTCTCATTCAGTGTTTAGAACCACATCAGTTGAGAACTGTTCACCTGGCATAGTATTAGTTTCAGTAAAGTGCTGAAAGGAAGTTGTAGCTAAAGTGAGTAAACTAATCTGTTGGATATGTACATTCTTTTAGCTGAAATTTTTGCCATCCTCTTTTTAGGGTACAATTATTTGTCAGTGTCGTTTCCTTGTTCTTGTCATTTAACTTGATTTATAATGTTTTGTGCTGCTTTCCTTAATTCTTCTCCTCACCAGTAGATAATGGAGATTATTTCCTGAGTCATGAAGTACAGTGAAATGTAATTTTGATTGCAGTGAATTTTTCATTTCAAACATTGAAATCACCAAGACAAATGCCATATAACATGAAGGGTGGGGAAGGAAGTGCAGGGCAGTTTAGTCTTGCACATTATTTTTTGCTATAGGCAACCTTTTTGTGACTCTTAGTCCTAGATTGAGGTGGAACTCAGCTTAATATTTTATGCATCTTTAATTATACTGCATGTTAATATATGGTTAGCAGTCTCACTACCAATTCTGGTATGTTTTATGACACAAAACTTTTTTTAAACATCCCCTCTTCAGTCATTTGGAGCTGCTGCTGATTGCTGCTGTTAACATTTGCCAGAGGATTTGTCTTGACCTTTTCACTTAGATGTTTGTCTGTCCAAATTACCCTGGCCTTGGGCATCTCAAGAGGACTGAGTGACATCCTGCAGCCTTGTTACCTCTCTAAGGCTGCTTCCTAGGATCTAATGCTAAATGTACTTGAAATAATTACCCCTTAGGAATGGGAAACCTTTAAACTTGAATATTAGTACCTGCAGTTAGGGAATGTATTCCCACAGTCAGGTGGATTTCTCTGAGCTGTGGACTGTGTTTAATCACTGTCACGTTCTTCATGTGAAGTGAATTTCCATTTCCTGTGAATCAATGCCCTGACACTGCTGACTACAACCCAATTATTCCAATAAAGTGTTTTATGTCAACTTAACCTCATGCAGTTGCTCTGTGGATATTTCCACTTTGAGGTTTCTGGAACTTGAGGGAGAAAATGTTTTTTCATACATTATTATTCATAAAATACTTATTTTCTTGGTTTTGGAAAACCTCTTGAGGTATGTTCATAACTTTACCTGCAGCACATTTACAACTGAATTAGTGAAGCTTCTTCCTTAAGTCTGTGGGAGGTTAATGAATCACTAGTTCTCCTTAACCAAAAGCCTCATCTAACTAACTCCTCTGTATTTAGAGCGTTATTGACACTTACATTGAAGATCACTGCTCCTCTTCTGAGTATTTTAGGGCCTCGCATATCAACAATTTTTTCCCCTCACTCTGTCATACCTTCTTTTGTTTCCTTGTCAGTTGAGAATACCCCTCAGTGATAATGAAGCTGCTTTAGAAAGAAGCTATTTTCCTTAATAACAGCATATTGCTTTTTTAGCTAATGCATTTGCTTTTTCAAATTCTTCTTTCACCTGGATTAGTTCCATTAATTATAAATATGAAGAATCTGCTTTATTAAAGAGCATTAAATCTGTATTGCTCCATAAGTAAATTTTCGGTTCAAAATTTTACTTGACTTTGTTTTGTATGATAAAGCACCAAACTAAGAGCTGAAAAAGTTTGAAATTAGGACGCGAAAATAGGCTCAAGGCAGATCTAATATTTAAATCAGGCTTGTGCTCCAAAACAGGCAGCTTTTCTAAAGAAGGAATTAATGTTTGCATGTGATCTGCCAAAGCTGATTTTTACCCAAACATGCGTGTTCATAAAATGTATTAATTTTATCTACAGATAGGCAGCTAACTTAGATAATTGGGAATTGTTGACATGGTTTGTAGGTAGACTATATAATCTGAGTGTTTGATTTTCTTTTTCCAGGTGGTTCGACTGTTAAAAACCTCTCCAGAGAAGCCCATAACGTTGGCAATTGGAGATGGTGCTAATGATGTGAGCATGATCCAGGAGGCACATGTTGGCATAGGTAACTTCCTTCTGTCTTGAGCAATTGGGGCTTCTTTATTTGAATCAGCATCAAATGAGCAGCTTCCTTGAGTTGTAAGTGTGAGGAATAATATCTTCCTTTGCAACAGAAAGTTGCTGAAGTCCTTACAGTGTTGAAGTGCAGGAAAACAGTACTGTAGTTCAGATATATGTTGTTTGGTTCTTTAAACTTCAGTTTTTGTTATACTTAACCTGTTTTGTGTTTTGTTTCCCAAACATTGCAGGAATCATGGGCAAGGAAGGAAGGCAAGCTGTAAGAAACAGTGACTATGCAATAGCACGGTTTAAATTCCTCTCCAAGTTGCTTTTTGTTCATGGGCACTTTTACTATATTAGAATAGCAACCCTTGTACAGTACTTTTTTTATAAGGTGAGTTTTTTTTCCAGCAAGAAATTTGTTTCATATCTGAGATTTTTGCTGGGATCAGGTGAAATATCTCTGTTTAAACATGTTTTTTGGGCTTTCTTATTTTATATTTTACAACCAAATGCAGTAGTTTAACTGTGAAATGGTTTAGTCTTTCCACCTAGAAATAGGCTTTAAATATTGCAGTGAGTATCTATGCTGAGAGGCTGATGTGTTTGTTTTCTCAAGACAGGGTTTTTGGTTAGTTGGTTGGGGTGCTTTTGCGTTCTTTTACTTGTTCATCAGTTTTTGTAACAAGTCACAACTCACTGTCTGTATTGAATTTTATCTGGGATTTCAGCTTTGGCTCCCAAATCCTTTTCAAATTTGTTTTCTTTCGTTTAAAGGCAATAGCATGGTGTTATATTTCTGCTTTGTTTGCTTGCATGCAGCATACTCACATGAGCAGGGCACAGCTTTCTGAATAAAATATGGCATCTATTCTACAAAGAAATTCTTATAAAGAAACTGAAGGGAAACATGAATGGGTTTCTTCTACTTAAATACTACTTAGACTCCCTTTGTGAGATGTGCTCATCAAGCACATATAGTTAAGTTCATACTTTTCAGGTTCATTGTCACAAAGGACAAACCAAATATCCTCTCAGGCAAAGCATCTTCTTTTGCCAAGTAAAATGCTGAAATGCCTTGTGCTCTCCCTGTGTATTTTTACCAGCTTGTAAGAATTAGCAATTTATTTTAGGGTTATGAGGCATGTACTAAGGATTAACTATTTCCTTCATTTCTCTTTATTTCAGAATGTGTGCTTTATTACACCACAATTTTTATATCAGTTCTTCTGTTTGTTTTCACAACAAGTAAGTATTGCATGCCTGACATCTTGTCTGTGGAACACTTGAGGTCCATAGTTAAGAAAATAGGAAAGAGTGGTACAAGGAACAGTAGGAATGTTACACTTAGCAAATACCCAGCTTAATTTTCTGTATTTGATATCTGATGTTATTAGATTGTTATGTGAGTGCTGCTGTTTCCCTCACGAGCAAATTCATGTAACACATCAATTGCTGCTGCTATAAGTGTGTTAAAAAATCTTCATAAATTCCAAGGCCTAAAATGCTTTTTGCTTTCCTTTGCAGACGCTCTATGACAGTGTATACCTGACTTTGTACAATATTTGTTTCACTTCCCTGCCTGTCCTCATCTACAGTCTTTTTGAGCAGCATGTGCACCCGCATGTATTGCAGAGTAAACCTGTGCTCTACAGGTATGTATGTATGTCCTGCATCAATTCCCACAGGGACACATCTTGTAAAGCAGCAGTGGCTTCTGCACAACTCTGAACTTGCTGTTAGGCATTTGTACAATTATTATCTGTAATTTAGTCATTTTTAGTAACTGTCTTGATGAAGCTACATAGTTCTCATCCTAAAAGTTAATTAAAAGGAGTATTTTAAGAGAAGTGTCTTTTTATGTCAGCCATGTTACAAGTGAAGAGCATTGGGCATTTGGTCAGCTTGTATGATTGGCAGCCTTCTTCTCCATTGCATGTAGAAAGTGAAAATCACTCAGACAGGAGAATGAAAAACTAGGACACCGTGGTTAGGAGAATTACCATAAAAAAATCTTTTACTAAGAGGAGGAGTGATTTCCTGTGGAATTAGATGTCCTCCCAGTGGTAGCATCTTGCACTGCATACTGGTTTTGGAGAAAAAAATGTAGATATTTTTGTAAAAAGGAGATGTCTCTCAGATGTTTCTGTTTTTGTAAAGGTCTTCTAAGCAGAGCAAGGCATAAGTATCAGAAGAGCTGGCTTTTTTTTTTCCTCTTGCAGTTCCACCTCCAGGGACAAAAATTCTAGTTTGTGCTATTCTGAATTTTACCCATCAGAGACCCTGGTCATTGGTGATGACTCCTTAAAGCAGAGCCAAATCATGAGAGCTCAGAGTTCTTTTTTTTGCCCATGATTTATGTATTTTTTTTCATTTTTTTTTCAGCATTTGTTAAATGTCTCAGCGCGCTTGAAAGTTACATTTGTTCAAAGTCGTAGCAGTCATGCATTTGGACAGCAAATAGTTATGGACACTATGAAATCAAATATCTGTTTTATTTCTGCAGAGACATCAGTAAAAATGCCCATCTGGGGTTTAAGCCATTTCTTTACTGGACCATCTTGGGCTTCTTTCATGCATTTGTTTTCTTTTATGGTTCGTATCTTCTAATGGGAGAAGACACTTCTCTGCTGGGAAATGGCCAGGTACAGTATCAAGTGTTATTTTACCAATGTATTTTTGGCAGTATTTCTTAGTGCTTTTTTGAAAAATCCTCCTGTGTCTGAAATATTTTGCTTTTATGAACTACAGTTATCAAACATTCTTTGTCAGTATTTGTGTGTGCTCTCAAGAGTAACATTTCTTAGCATGAAAATTGTAAGGTCTTGTCAGAAAGCATATGTCCCTGAAGAACATATCTTTCAAGATAATAGATGTATTGTGGTTGTCTTAAACTTTGTTGTTTTTAGGAAACTGTTTTTGTCAAAATCCTATTTCATTATGTCAGCAAATGAGAATTTATTTTCATTCATTCAAAACTCACTTTGAATTGGATTTAATTGCAATGTCAAGCAATGGCTTCTCTTCAGTAAATGTTATAAAATTAGGCTGAAAGTTGACAAAAGTCTTAAAGCTTCTCCTGAAAATATGTTATTTTATTTTCTCTGAATTTTTTTTAATTTAGTGGTGCAAACTGCCTTTAAGTTATGCTTTTTATTCAATAGATGTTTTTAAAGCCATAACTTAATGAAATCATCATACACTAATTAGACACCTTCTATTTGAAAGATGTTGAAGTTCACAGGAAGAATCATTTACAAAAAAAAACTCTAAAGCTTGCATTAAACTGTTACAAGTCTGTTTCCTTATTTCCCCAGGTTCTAAGTTAGTTAATTTAGAACAATTAGATGCTGATTTTCCCCTCATTAAACGTGGGTAGTAATGGAAAAATACATTTCCTTCTCATTACACCATTCTTAATACTGGCATGAGGAACTTGCCAATTCTCATAGTGCTTGGCAGAGTTGCAAGCTATGGCACAAGGAACAAAAGCAGCATCCTGCTGAATTCCCAGTGTCACCTGGTGCCAGGGAGTAGGCGTGAGCTCAGGAAGTTTAGTCAGAAATGCAGGGATGTACAGACAGTGAACAGAACGGGCCTGAGGGGCTGCAGGCAGAGCTGGTGGTTGGCAGCATCCCTGCAGAGGGAGGAGCAGTGAAGGGGGAGTGGTGCAGCCACCTGGAGCACCCATTCCATCATCAGATGTTTGATATGAGTGTTAAAATAGTTGTGCTTTAGACTAACATGTCTCTTTCCAGCTGAGGCATGAGTGTGTCCTCTCTTGTCATTTGTTACAAGCTGTGGGATTTGAAATTCTTGTGAGCTGCTAAAGGTCTTTCAGGACTCTTATAATGAGGTAATTTTAGACTGTGAATCAGTGTGTGTGGTGCATCCATCTTCAGTTGTCAAAGCACCTCACTTCAAAATTAGTAAATGTCCACAGGGCAGGAAGAGACTTCTTCCATTGTATTTAGTAACAACTGTTTGGTTTGGGGAGTTGGCAGCTGCCCTTCAGCTTCTTATGTGACATGACTTCAAATAAATTCTAAGACTTTTCTGGGTTTTAATTACTCTGCCTCTCTATATGCTAAAAGATGGTGGTTGGAACTAGTAGAAAGATGTTGCAGTGAAATATCTGCATTGCATAGTTTCTTGCAAACTGAATGTGTGCCTGGAAAAGCAAAAATTAAGAGCGAAAGGATTTTGTGGACTGCTGAAGTGCTTTCTTAATAAGTCCTCAAAAAGTGATGACCTGTACAGATCTGTGGTGCAGGGTAGTGTTAGTGCAAGGCCTCATGTTTCCATTCCAGGTTCTCAGTTCAGAGCACAGCAGAATAGAAGAGATTGTAAATAATTTGTTTATGCTGGTGCTTTGCTAGGTTTACCTCAACACATTGTGCAACTACTTGATCTTTTAGTTCTTTTTTCTCCCCCCTTTTTCATGCTGTGCATGTCGTCAGATATTGAAACCTAACAGGCAAATGGTAAGAGTTTAGAAGAGGAGGAGATACAAAATATTGTATCTGTTACTTCATAGGATTAAAGGATGCAGCATCCACAGTGTAGATGTGTTCAAAAATAAAATGGTGGCAAGAACCTGTTCATGTTTTGCATTCTAACTCTGTGACCATTGAGGGCAGTGTTAGCAAAGACACTTTATTTCACAGGTGACTCAGGAGAAGTTTAATTTTACTTTTAAGATGAATATTGCAGCAGTTAACAAAAAGTACATTACTTGTTAACTGTTACTGTTGGTGGGACAATTAAATCCAAGGCTTCAAGAAGACATGTTATCACAAAGATCTTTAAAACTGTCAGTAAATCCAGACTCATGGCTGCCTCAGTTTTGTACCTTGTGTATAGATGAGAGAAGCAGTTGTGAGATCTGTCCTCAGGATGTTGGGATGTTTTTGTCAGAGCTCTGCAACAAGAACTACAACTGTGTGAATCCCAGTTCCATGCCCCTGTGCCCTACTGACACATCAGCTCTAGGATGACCCTGGTTGCCTGTCTGCATGTGGTACCTTCCTCCTTGCTTGCTTAGTCTGCTACCAGTGAACACAGAGTTGAGGATTTGGTCATTGTTCAGTTTGTCAGTGGCAAAACCAGCTGTGAAACAGCAACATCTTCCCTGTGACCCCCCAGCCAATTCCAGGCTGGACCTGGTGCAGAATGTCAGCCCCAAGTAGCATGTGTGTAGATAGATATAACTTCAGCATCCCTGCTTGGTTGTCAGAGCTGAGATTTTATTGTTGTAGACCTTGTTCAGAGTTTTGATAGTTAAATTTATGTGCACAAGAGAATACAAAAGTGACAGATTTCAGTGTTTCAGAATTAGAGCTAAATTTTGTGTTTACTGGCCTTGAAACAAAGTGTCTTTTCCTTAGAATTTTCTTTGTAAAATACAATGGCACCATTATTTTTGAATTGTAGAATTGTGCTTGGGATTAAAAGTGAATCTTCATTTGATGCTGCATGTCTAAAATTATCTGGAAGTGTCTAAACTCAAAAGGGTTTTGCACTTAAAGTGAATACCTTCCACCCAATATTTTCTTTCTATTGGACACTTATAATTAATTGATCGAACTGATATCTTCATTTTCCTATCATTTCATATTACTGTTTTGCCCTTTCTTTTTTTTCATATTTAATTTAGCCTTTGTGGTGATTTGTTTTGAACCAAGAAGAAAGATGATTTGTGGGTTGTTAATTTTGCTCTTATCAAAAGCTGTATTTTTTCTAGTCGTTTGTGTTGTATCCTCCTTGCTTTTTTCATGATGATTACTTGTCACAAGCTTATGTCTTACTTCTTTAGTGTAGCTGACTTGAGAAGAATTTAACTTACTGTGAATGCTCTTAACTGATGGTTTTTTTCTTCCATGATTTTTGCCTTGCCATTTTCTCAGATGTTTGGGAACTGGACCTTTGGTACTTTGGTCTTCACCGTCATGGTTATAACTGTTACGATGAAGGTATGATACCACACTGACTGCTCTCTGGGTTTGGATGTATAGCCAAATAGGTAATAAAGCAGTGATTTTAAATTGATTACAAACTTACTGATTCTTGAAGGTTCCAGATAAGTGACTTTTATGTTTAGTTTCAAGAGTGGTTGGAATTTTTCTGTAGTTTTTGTGTGCTACAACAATATTTAGTGTTTGGGCTGGAAGTTCCTAAGTATGGTCTGACTGGTATTTATAATTTTCTGTGACATGGGTGGAAAGCAGAAGCTCACTGAAGTTATTTCTGTTTTAGATGGCACTAGAAACTCACTTCTGGACATGGATAAACCATTTTGTTACTTGGGGATCCATTGTATTTTATTTCATATTCTCCTTGTTTTATGGGGGAATTATCTGGTAAGTGATTTTCCCCACTCCCCTTTTTATCACATGTAATATTGATAGAGCTAAAAAATCACTGTAATCCTATGTTCTACCATGGCTCTGAATTTTATGACAGGTTTGTGAAAAAAAAGGTTTTAAATCTAAACTGACCACTTGCTTTTGGTGATTCTTTGAAAAATTTAAGAAGTGGTGCTGTGCTGTCCTGTGCTCAAGGACACACAGTACCTGTCTCTGACAGCCTGTAACTATAAAGGCAATTTTAATAAGTAAATAGGTTCCCAGAGGTGCTATGTAATAGGTAAGTAATTACAACAGAAATAAAGCTACTGGGGTTTGAATCAGTAAAGTGAAGCATTTTTGCTTTGTTTGGAGTCTGGAGTGATAGGATTTGATCCTCTGCAACACAATTTAAAACTTAATCAGAACCTTTTTTTTCCCCAAAGTTCAGTACCCATTCCCTGGAGCTCATTTGCAGGTCAGGTCTTGGACTGGGCAGGTTGCTGGACTTCACATGGACATGGTGCAGTTGTGGCTCTGCATCCTGAGCCTCTCTGCTTGATATAAAATGAGATACACTTGAGACAGCCTGTGCTGTACTTCAGTTCCTAGATGTTCTGTTTAGTAATTTGCACTTCTTTTAACTTTTCAGGCCATTTTTACATACCCAGGACATGTACTTTGTATTTGTTCAACTGTTGTCAAGTGGTTCTGCTTGGTTTGCCATAATCCTCATAGTAGTTGCTTGTTTGTTTATTGATGTTGTGAAGAAAGTGCTGTACAGACATCTGCAACCAACAAGTACTGAAAAAGCTCAGGTAATGTTATGTTTTTGTATCCATCTTGACCAATAGTTACCCTCTTACATTGCTGTCGTGTTTAATGTAGAGAAGTATTCTCATTTTGAAATACCCTTGTTAATTTTGAATTACAAAAGTGAGCACACCATTTTACAGGGCAGTAATGTTTATGTTTAGTAATTGGTAATAAAAAGGATATAATTATTTATGAAGAGGTCACTTAGTCTTTTGCATCTCAGCTTACAGCTGTATGAAAGGATCATACTGTGCATTTTTATACTGCTTTATAGATGGTAACTTACTTTTTATCTAGATATTAGAAGTATTAGAAGCTACTGGTCTAATTGGCACTGAAACGTGATGGAAGCAATAATTTTAAAAATTGCTTCAGTAAAATTTTTTTTAACTAGTATTTCTTAAATCTCAATCGTTTCCTATGCTAAATATTTGATTGTTGATTCTGTAATTAAAGCTAATGTGGCAGTTTCACAGATTCATAGACCAGGTCTAAAGTTATGCTGTGGTAATAGAATCTTCCTTCTACCTGACACAGACTACAAAAAAAATCCTTTAAATCATTCTGGTGAGATTAGACTGTCTTTCAAGGTAAATATCTCATTTCTGAGTGTTTTCTTCTTTTTAGAGACAGTTATGGAGAAGTCATCCTGACCTATTGTTCTAATAGTGACTGTCTCTCTGGTTTTAGCTTTCAACCTACAATCTTTTTGTACTTCTGCTAAACTGAGAAGGTTTCTATTAGAGTTTTTGTTTTATTCACAGTTAGCTTTGTGATCAAGTTAATTTTAGCACTGATAGGTAGATTGGACTTGCATCTTCAGTCAAGAAGGTTGTTTTTAGAATCTTCTCATCATTCTTGTGTTTCTCCTGTAATTTTCAAACTTCTTCAACCTCATCTTGAATTTTGAATTTCACCGGTGGATACAGTATTGCAGCACAGCAGATATCTATAGCAAGTATGGAAATAATAAAAATGGGAGTCCTCAGCTACATTCAGGTTAGAGAATAACATACATCAATAACCTGTTGTCTTCTGCATCTTCTACACATCTGCAGATGGTGATGTTGGTTTCTTTCAGGTCATTGATGAGAGATCAATTAGCATAGGGACAAAAATAGTGAAAGTGAATTAAGAACCCAGCTGACAGAGATATCTCATGCACAGTTATGGTCTGAAACCTCTTAGCAGCTTTCTGTCCACCTGTGTGCCAGATTGATTTTGTGGTGTCCTAATTGCTTAATGCAGGTGGCACTGAGATCTGTGCCATGCAGAACTCCTGACTGCACTGCAGCAGTGCTGGTATCTTTAGCATCTAACCTTGTAATTACTTTGATGTAAGTTACACTGATTTACTTAAATTATATTACCCTCCTAATTTGCATGTTAAAAAAAAATCCATGAGAGATATTCTCTTAATTTGCTTAGGACCAGCATCATGCTGACAAGCTTACTGCTAGCTAAAATATCCCACTATTCCCTTTCCAAAAATTGACTTCCTTTTCCTGTCTTGGAATTTAGTAACTAAAAGCCGAGGTGAATAACTAGCTACTGGCTTCATAAGACTTTTCAGATAGACCTGATAAGGCTCTGGATTGCTCCATTACTGCACTCCTTGGATTAGAGTGTCTGTAGGTAATGATACTTATCTGTCTTTTTTTCTCCCTTTAAAAACTAGTGGCAATATTTATCAAGCACTCTCTTTCCTTCCATGCTGTGCATCACCTGTTGGTGTCTGGCATGGTATTGATGTGGTTCTTGAGGGTTTTCATGTTCTTGAAGTGCTTAAATTAAAACCCAAAAAGCCACATGGATTTTCCTGCCTTTATCCTTATACTTCCTGCTGCATTCTCTTGCTTTAGAAGCAAGAAATTCTTTCTAAAGAATTTTTAGGTTCAGTTCAATGCCATTACAGTTGTGCAGTTAAGGACAGAGTAGGACCTGTTATTTTTAAGAAGGAATCTTAATGAATATCTAATACCTTTCCTGTGGCTATAGCTTAATTCCTGGCCATGGGTATTTTGCTTTGTGCGTCTCTATTAGTTATCTTTTTTGGTTTTCCTTATTTGCTTTCTGCTTTGCACTTGATAGAATCAGCATTAGGGTCTCTGTTTACCAAAATACTCTTTTCTCTGAAAATTCTTAATTCCTGATGCTGCAAAGTCAAGATATCTGAAATGAGATTTGACCAGAAATTCTTCAGCAGCCATCCAGTGGTTTCTCTCTGTGTGTCTGATAGTGAAATTATAGCTACAAATGTATTTGCAAAAAGAAGGCGCCTCTTTGTTCCTTTCTTGAGGCTTGATCTGTTGCAGTTTTCCTACTCTTGCTTTAATGGGGCAGTCAGCTCCACTGGATGTCATTCACTGTTCTTGCAGTGAGGAACTGGATTTAACTGAAGAGAAGCACATTTGTTGTCGAGAAGTGACAGAATGCTTCTTTTATGGTCAGAATGCTTCTTTTATGGTCATACCTCATAATTTGTGTTTAAAATTCCTAGTAAATATTTTTCTTTCTGCTTCCAATCAGAGGAAGAGACCGACTTTCAGATAGAAAGGGTTTGGAGAGTATCTTTGTCCTAAACGCTGAGAGTGATGACTGATGCTAATGAGTTCTGTGGAAGTCATTGAAGGAGTAAATATGGAGCTTTGTATATTGTCCTTTTAAATTATTTTTTACTGTGTAGGTGCACCTGCTGTAAAACTGAACATGTTTAATTATTCATTTTTAATTGTTGGACTACATTAGCATATTTTCATATTGGGGGAAGAGAAAGCTTGATGTATAGTTACTGTATTTTTATCATGACAAGATAAATTGTTACATGACCTAGTTTCTTGTTTTTAAATTGCAGCTATTTAGGTTATTTGTTTCTGTCTGCCATCATTTAAATTCTAAACTAATCCCAGGAGCAGTGAGCAAAACATGCAATTCTCAGCTGAAAATGTTTGCCCCTATTGTTTTAATTTTTCATAAACTTTTTGTGTGTGACTTACCTGACTCAGGGCTCTGAATTCACTGTATCTCTAGGAATCTGCCTTACCTTGATTAATATCTTTTTGTTAGTGTGAGTTTGCCTCTGATCTGTTAGATGTTACATGTAGCTAAGTTATTCATAAAAGAGCAGAGAAATTTAACTGATACGAGAGAGAAATTTGATAGGCTTTTAAATGTAAATACTGTTCTGTCACAGCAACTTAAATCTCAGTCATTCATTCTGAGAAAATAAAAATTTAAAATTCAACAGGCAAGCATGGGTTGGCTTTTATAGAAGATGAGCTTGGTTAACTTTAGGTTCCTTAATGCACTTAAGGTGAATGTGTGTTACTGTATTTTATTTTAGTTTTGCTGTGTTTCAAGGGGTTTTTGCTGGCCTAAAGAAAAGACATCTTATGTTTCACTGAGGTCAGTTGCCCTGAAGTAGCTTGTGGGCAGTTTCTCAATATAGGTCTATTACAGAATCATATAGGAGGAATTGGACAATAAAGTAAATGTGAAACAAAATATAAATCTTTGGGTAAAGATAAATCACAGCACCACTGAGAGGAGAAAGCAATACGGAATAAAGGTGTCTGGTAAAGCACAGCTGTAAAAGTGTGTCAGCCTTTTCTCTCAATATGAAAGCAAAGGTACTTTAATAACAGTCCTGCCAAACAGTGACTGGCTGTGATGGTCCCAGGAGTCTTGAAGGTACCAGGCTTGTGTTCTGTATATGATGTGTATTCCACTTAAATAACAATGTGTTGTCCTGTGTCTTTCTCTTAGAAAATTACTGCTGCTACTTACTGACATGTATGTTCCATCCCTTCTCTGTCCAATTGTAGATGTACTCCAACAGAGTTGCTTTAAGTGACGAGTTCATCGCACTGCAGCCATTGTCCAGGGCAAGGAATCAGCTGAGCAAAATTAGGTAGAGTAGGAGGGACAGTTCCTCATCAACTCTTATGCATGCTCAAGGTGAACTAACCAGTGCTGAGAGAGATTGGAAGAGGCATGAATATACATTAGTGGGGTGAGAGGGCAATACCTGTAGTGCAGAAACATTCCGTTTGGTCATTTCTTGGCTTTGCTCTGTGTTTCTGAGCCAAATGCTTCTCCTAAATAGCATGTGTTGGACGTGCTTTTTTTTTGGTTTTTGCTTTTTTTTTTAATAGGAAAAAACATCTCCAGCATGATGCTTAACTTCCAGAATAAAGATCAGCTGTTCTTGCATTTGTATTTAAATAATCATAGTTTCTAGCATGGTTACAATGCTTTTAGTTTCTTTATGATAAAAATTAACAGTGCATTTTGCATGCTGGATAATTTCAGCTTTATAAGGCTGTGACAGAAAGATCTGTGTACTTCAGGCAGCAATTTCTTGTGAGTTATTTGCCCATTTTAATTTGCTTTCAATTGTGTCGAAAGAGCAGAAAATGTTTGAAGCTTGGGTGCTTCCATACCCTTGTGCAGCTTAGGCTTTTTGTGTCTGTTTTGTGCAGCTATAACATGAGTGTTGTTTGTTTTCAATGTGTATGGATACATATTCTTAAAGGCATTTGGCTACAAAATCCCAGAAAATTATTCAAAGCATACATGTGTAGGTAAAACATGAATCTGCAGCTCTTCAAACGCACTGAGTTCAGCACATGAAATGCTGTCAAGTGCTGATTCTCTTCTGTAAGACTTAAGCATACATGTGCCTCAGCAATGTCTCAGTCTGTTCAATTCCACCAATATCTACTTCTGCATTCTACAGCAAGAATCAATGCAAAGATCTGATTCTTTTTAAATATTTTTCAAGGTGACTTTGTTGTTAAAAATGTGCAAATAGGTGCCTAGGAGAACCAAATAACCTGCATTTTAGGGACTTAAATTGCCATCTGTTTAACCAAAAGAGAAAAGTTTTGTATTTCCTCTGAGGGTGCACTACAAGTTTACAAGGCAAAACTTGAAATGGCCATTGTGTTGTGGTGTTGGTGACCCCAGTGTGAAACAGAACACCTTGGATTTCCAGACACACAGGGGGACAGTGGTGGGCTGGTTTTATTTTGTTTTGTTTTGAATTCAGCACTTCATAACTTTAAAACAGGCAAAGTACAGTATAGTTTTTAAAACGGTTAAACTTAGCAACATATTGGGGAGATTACTCTGCAAAAACCTTTACAAGTTAGCTTTTCAAATTCTTAGTTTATCCAATATCTTGGTTTATCAAGTTACCTTTTAAGAACTTTGGATAAGTGTATTTAAGTCTCTGTTTTCTCAATGTATTAATAAAGTGAATTACATCACACATCAGATCTACACCAAAGGTTTTAGAACAGAAGATTATGTTAAAACTTGAAAAACTAAACACATCTTAATGGTTCTACAGCTGGATAGTCAAAATAAAATAAAGCTGTTTAGGAATGCAGCACTGTAGCCATTAAAATGCTAAAACCAGGAGAATCCTTGCTAATGTGAGGCCATTTTTTTCATATTAAACTTAGGGAAGGGAAATCTGTTTTTCCATGAGTAATGAATGATAATGTAAATCCAGTTCTCCTGTAAGTCAAAATATTTGCACTTGAGTATCTGATAGTACCTGAAGTACAAGCACTGGCTGCTTTCTAATATGCAGTTGAGCTTGTAAAATGCAACTAGAAGCAAACAAGGATTTAAGTTTCTCTAGTTCTTTATTCTGGCTTTGGACAAAGTTCAGAAATTATCCTGTGGATCCTTGCATGAAACAGTGAAAAGGAAAATCAGTTGATAGACAGAAACTACTCACTTCACTATACTAAATAAAATCTGATTTGAAGAGCGTGAGATGGTTTCTGTGGTTTTTCCCACAGCAGTAAAGCAGAAAAGGCAAGGGAGAAGACTGTAGAAGCATGAAACAAAATAGCTGCCTGGTGAATATGTAGCTGTAAAGCAGCTAATCTGTCACACCTCATTGGTACATGCCCACCCAGGGATTGCATCCTTTGTGACTGCAGAATGCATGGAGGTTGATGAACAAACTTTGGCAGGTTTTTGTTGTTTGTAAATATGTATTAAATGTCTCAAAAGGAGCAGAACTCCAGATTAAATTGAGTTATGCCTTGTTCTGCCACTATGCTTCCTCTTCTCTTGAGTTCAAAGGAAGTCTTCCTTTATGAATGCAAATTTAAAAGAGAAGTATGATGTTGCAATAATTTTTTATTTCTGTAGGCTTCACAGTGGGCAAAAAATGTTCAAGTTTTTATTGAGTACGTTGGTGATGTACAGTTAAGAGCTTTGAGGGTATCTTCTAATTGTCCAGGTGATTCCTGTAAGTCAGAACTGCAGTCTTGTGTATGCCTGTTAGTCTTGCCTCTGAACTTTACTGTCCCTTTTGGAACGTGGGATGAAGAGGAAATGAGGCAGCACAGGCAGGTGCAGGTGTTGTGATTAGCTGGAGTCTGGCTGAGCACTGCTTTCCTCCACAGCTACCTCTCCTGTTCTTGGGACGTGTCAAATATGTGTCTTAGGGTTCTAACTGGGTCCCACTGTATATCATTCCATGTTTGTATCTGTAAAGTGTTCTGTGTGCACGTTTGTCTACATGTCCTGTGCTTTGTGAGAACTGTCAGAAATCTTAAGCCACATTTGAGAGATGTTGCTTGGACAGATGTTTTAATTCTACTTACTGAGGGGATTAACTGTGTTTACAAAGTTTCTACCTTTGGCCAGTGTGTTATGAACTGCGCCTAGAACTGCAGAAATGTAAGACACAGAAAGGGTTTTATTTACAGAGAAGGCTGTCAGTGCACAGTGTTATATCCGGGGCTCTGGAACATTTACGTTGTCACAGCCAAACCCTGTTCTTTCCCCAGCTCCAGCCCCATGAGTCTATTGTTGCCTGGTTTTCCCTTCATCTCAGTCCAGATCTGCTCTTTAACTGTCTCCAGAACTCCAGGCTCCAGGCCCTGGCTTTATGGCCTTCATTCCTTGTCTGTATTTTTATCTCTAGCTCCTGTTCCATAGGATCCCCCCTACAGCTTTCAGGTCTGACCCAGCCCAGCTGTGTCGAGTTGAGAGCAGAGACATCTCTGTTCCTTTTACAGCCTATGTTTTCTGTAAGGAGCATGCAATTTCTGAGAAAACTGTCCAAGCAGAAGCATGAATTCCCACTAGTGAAGTGTGCTAGAACACTCTGATATGCTGCACTTTGATCAAGAGTAACCTCTTCCTTTACAGACCTGTTCACTGTGTTAGCATAGCTTGATCTGTTGGCTAATCCACAGAATCTCATGCAGGAAGATGAGATGTCATGAAAACATCATGGCAGTAAAGTTGTTAGATATCAATATTCCTATATATTTTCTTTAAAAATGTTAAACCTAATTGTTTGGGATTTTGGTATATGGTATATTAAGGGTTAAAGACAGATTTACACTAGGGAGTATTATTACTATTACTACAATTAAGTTAATAGTAATAACCGTCTCGTATCAATTTTCTGAAACATCCATGGAGCATCAGAATGTTGGCAGCTGGGACCTGGGCTCAGAAAATACCCTGCAGTGCTCTGAACTTGGTGTACAGGATTAGAAGCATTCCCTCTTCCTCAAAGTCCCAACTTTTCAGTGTGATTAAATCTTGGGTTGAAATGTCTGTCTTGTGGCATATGGAATAACCTGCAATAAGACAAACAAACTGAAATGGTCCTTTCTGTTAGAAAGGGGAAAACAAAACTCCAAAATCTAAGAATTTTAGATAGATTCAAAATTTTTGGAGTTTTTGTTGTAGTCTGTAGAGCACAAAACACTTTTAACACTTGGGTGCTGAGAAGCTGCATTTGATCCATCAAAAATAAAAACTGCCTCCTGACCTTGTAAATATGCCTTGTTCTCTCAAGACTAGACCTGTCAAAGTTCTTGTAACAATGGTAACTGTTTTAAAGCAATGCAAGCATGGTGCTTTATAAGATCTGTTGCTTTTCTGTCCTTCCAGATGGAAGAAGATAAGGGTTCAGTCAGCTCAGCATGTGACTTTGCTGAAAGCAGGCACAGAGGGGAGGACAATAGGCAGCTGCTAGACCCATCTTGCCTGCCCGACAGTTCTTACCTCCACTAGGTAGTACTCCCACTGTACCCTAATGTGTGTGTATTGATTTACATATGTCATACAGAGACAGTCACTGAGCCATCTCCAAATTACCCATAGTTTTGGTATCTACAAGAAAAATTGCATCACAGAATGTTTTTTTTCTTTTCTTTATCAAGCTGAATCATTCTTTAATTCTGCATCTCAGTTGCTTTTTGATTTACTACATCCAATGGGCCATTCTCATATGAAGTATTGTTTCTTGAGATTCCAGATCTTACTGTATGAACATACTCTGTTTGTTGCCCAAATATTAATAATATCTAGTATTTCTCTATAATCATTATTTTTTTAAAACATTGTCTCTCCTGCCTTGTGTTTCCTGAGGGTTTGTTTCAGGTCTCCAAGAAACATTATGCCTTCCTGCCTTGCCATGCCAGGTTTTACTTTGGTATAAAACTATGACCATAATTGTCCTTCACAGGGAAAAAGTGAGAAAAGGGACTCTGTAGCATCTGTATCTTCCTTCCAGGTAGTGGATGTAAATACAAAAATCCCTGTTCACTAGGCAATGATAAACAATATATCTACATATAAAGTTTAGTTGGGTTTTTTTTGTCCTTACTGTTCTGACAGTATTTCTTTACACTTAACTGAGAGTTTGGTAGAACAGAATTGTTGTTTCTGGCCTTATGTAAGGTCTACTTTGCCATTTTTTGAAAAAGTGATACTAGCTTTTCCATAAGCTGTAGTTCAAGGATGATCCTAGCTTTCTGTATCTAACTTGTGAAGAATAAAGGAGATTCTCCAGAAAAGAGACATTAGACCTCCAAAATCCACAGCTGAGGGTTTGCTCCTTGGAAGCTCATTTGGGTTACTCTTGGTTCCTCTTTCTGACAGTCTTTGGATGATTTCCAGGACTGCTGGCTCTCAGGATAACAGATTCTGAGGAAGAAAAAAGCACTGGTTCATCTGATCCAGCATACAGCCACTGTAATGTGACTTCCTGCAGTAACTTTAAAGGTCTGCTTGAGGATAGTGGATGAACTAAATACTCTCTTTGAAATCCTGAGTGTAGGAATGTTAGTTTTCTATTGCTGTGACCACAGCTGTGGAGGTCACTCCATCTGCAGCAGGGGGTTTGCCTGCTGACCTCCAAATGGGAATTCCTTCTGCTCTGTGTAATCTCTTGTGTCACAACTGTGGGAGCACAGTCTGAGGTGGCTCTGAAGGTCATATTTGCTGGTACTGCAGTGCTGCAAAGGGTGCAGTTCCTGATTCTGGTATCTTTTGTAGCACTGCAGTTGGGACCAGTCGTGGTCATCACATGAGGGTTCAGGGTCTCAGGCTCTGTTGAGATGTGTTTTGTTTTGTTTGTCTTTTAACCAGAACCTCTTTCAGACCTGTCACTTGCAAATCTTCTGCTCCTGCCTCTCAGGTACAGAAGTTCATTGTCACAGTAAATATTCCTTTTGTGTCCCAAAGACCACCCCCCCCTCCCCAGATGAGTGTGTGAGTTTTAAAGCATGTCCTGCCTGTACTCAGCCACAGCCTCCGAGGTGCAGCACCCACAGGAACAGGGAGCTTCGTTTTAGAGAATCCTGTACATTCCAACAGCTGCTGAGTGGCAGTTCTGTCAACATCACAGTGAGTGATGTGATGGGAAGGTCTGGAGGGGCTGTGGGAAATGTGGCACAGGGCTGAGGAAGGGGCAAGCACAGGAAAAGGTGCACGGAAACAAAAAACAAACGCCAGTTCTGCGTGTGTTCCTCCTTGTCCTTCCAGTTGAGATTTTTCTCTTGTATTTCCAAAAGCCTCTTGTTTCTGTTAGCTGCCTCTTCTTTGTTGTGTAGGCTGTTCTTCTGTTGTGAAGCTGTAAATGTGTCCAGCTGCCTGTTTGGGGGGATTAGGAAAGAGAGTATGTCCACGCACAGTAAACCATTCCCATAGGGAACTCTTGAGGTTCTTTCCTTTCCTTGCAGTGTTTGGCAACTGTGGGTGGCATGGAAGAAATTTGGGCTCAAAAACAGAATCTTCAGACAACAGTCAGTGACCTTTGGTGTCACAGTGAAAAGTTGTGGGAAGGTCTTAAGAGAGCTGTGTCCTGTCATGGACTAAGATGTCTCCTCCAAGAATTTTTATTTCACTAGTGTGAGGAGAGGGTGATGGATGCTTAAGTTCAGTCTCTGTGTTCAGTATTTGTTTGACAGGATGCTCTCATGGAGAGTTTAAAATTAAATTAAAAAACATCCCCACACTTCACATTTTTATTTCTCTTTGGAATGGTTACTGAAGTCTCTGCAGAAGTAGGAGATTCCAGTTATGCTGCAGCTGGTGCAGCAGTGCTGTAGAGGAGCACACTCTGGCACTTACACCCATACATCTGTTACTGCTTTCTTTTCATTTTATTTCTTTTATTCTTTTTTTTTCCTCACCTACAAAACACGAGCTGTTGAAAGAGTTTATTATGCTAATGTTTAATTATTCCTCATGCTGGCATGAACATGACTGAACCTTTCTGACATCTGCCTTATTTGCTTTCAGGCAAACCATGTTCACACAATTAGGAGTGTGCTTTTGTTCCATATCAAGCCAAGGGTATTTGTGGTAGTGATATAATGTTAATTATTCTAGGAAGTTGCAATTTGCACTTGAGGAAGAATTACTTGGCATTGGGTTGCTCTGTTGTATTCTGCAGCCTGAAGCTTTGTCTTGATAAATTTCTCTTAAAATAGGGGTATAGATTGCTGTAGGGCTGCAGAGGTGTGAATCAAGGCACCCCAGCTGGAAGTGCATGTGCTCTGCTGTGGGGTTTGTTGGGGGGAATTCCTGACCAGTTCATTTCCAGTGTTAGGCAGACACAGTACCAAATCATTTCTATGTGCTCAACAAGGCTGCACTCAAACCTTGGGAAGAGCAAATTTTAGTGTATGTAAACCTTAGGAAGTAATAATATTATTATTGTAGTTCTCCTATAAAATTGAAAAATACTCAACACTCTAGCTTTAGGAAAACCTGCTTTTCCGATGTGTTTTTTGGTAAAATCTTCATTGCTACTATTTGTGAGTACTGATTTTTCTTTCTTCTTTCTTTTTATTTTTTCTTTCCAGCTTACTGAGGCAGGTTCAGGTATCAACTGCTTGGACTCCATGTGCTGCTTCTCAGATGGGGAAACAGCATGCACATCTGTTAGAAGAATGCTGGAACGACTAATGGGAAGGTGTAGCCCGACCCGGGTCAACAGGTGTGGCATTTCTCTCAATAGCCTTTGCTGCAGACGATTCTCCTATAAACTGGAACCCGATGAGCCTGCAGCAATAGATGTCTAGAAACCAGCTGCAGATTTTGCTTATCTAAGTAGAAAATGCAACTCTTTATTGTACTTTTTTCATCCTAAAAGTTTAGCTTCTTGTTTCTTTTTGAGTGGTTTCTTTTGGGATGAGGAAGGGGAAAAACGGTTTTTCGAAAGATTTCTGTTAAAGTGTTTGGTTTGGCTTTACAAGCTCTTGTGTTGTATCTATCGTAATTTCTCTTGATTTGTACATTCTTCTCTTTAGAAAATCAAGCCTTGCTGCTGTTTTTGTTCTCCTTTTTATGATTACTTTTTTGCCTTCATGAATCAGGAGTTGTTTGTTAAAGTCAAAAGACTTTTCCCTTTGGTTCTTGATGTACAACCTCCAAATATTTACCTTGGAGCTTGCATTACTCCTGAAGGTATACAAAAGGCTCACATTCCCCCCCTTAAATCTAACTTCATTGTTAGGAGGAGAGCCTTTAAATATTTCAGCCATTGATTGATATGAAGATGAAATATTTTTGTAGTATAACTTTTATAATCTATTTCTAAAATCAGAGTGATTGACAGAACAGAGTCTTCAGATTCTAAGAATTTTCAATGTTTTTTGGGTTCCAGAAGGTATATTGTCAAAATCATGTGTGCCATTCCAAAGTATGTGCTAAATAAATCTTTCCTTCACAAACCACGTGTGAAACAAACATCAGTGGGGTAAAAGCACGTTGAGTAATTGGAATATGTCTGAGGAGCAACACTGCTCTTGCAGTCAGCCCAGCTGGGAGAGGAGCTCTCACTGAATCCTCTCATGTGCCATCTCCCCATTTCCAAAGAAAGAGGGATAGCAAACAAATATGGAAATATTTGGGGGTAGAAATAAAAATAGTCTTTTGTACATCTTAATCTCTGTCCCTGAATGATATCATGGTCCTTCATTGGTCAAAAGGCCAACCTGAAAACACTGAACTTCACACATTTTCAAGGAAACTCATTTTGTATTTGAAGAATGTTGTCTCTTTCAGTTAAAGGTTGTGATATCATTCACTGGGTATCAAATCTCATGTGAGTAATTTTCCCTGGCAGCTTTGTCAGCTCTGGTTCTGCCTTTAGGTATTGCCTGGTCTGTAGCTCATCTCTGTTGGAACTCTTGTGTTGAACACAGTGTCTGTGCTTTCAGTCAGTCTCTCTTCTGGCTTGCTTATGAAATTTATTCAGTGTTTCTACAAATCTAGGGTATGAGTATGCAAGAAGTTTCATTCCATATGAAAAATGAACTGTTACAATTAAGTACATTTTTAATTCAAACTTGCTGTGTAGAAAGCGGGCATGATGTGTAAAATAAACAGTTTAATAGAATTTTTAATCTACAAGGTGGGCATTTAATTGGTCTAAAAAAATCAATATTTTAGTAGCAGTTACTCTAACTTTTCAGAGGGTTTTGTTTTTTCACTTCTCTGTAAAACTGTTCTTTTCAAATGAGGAATTTCTCATGCAACTTCTTTTCACTTACTGTTATCTAATTAGGGCAGATTGTTAGTTAACAATTGCCTTAGTAACCTGTAGTCTTATAAGGTAGGTATTTTGTGTTTTGTTTTCTGCAATGTATTTGCAGTTTTACAATATTCTCTTTGTTCCACTCATATTTTCTTTCCTTAAGAACTTAAAAATACTTATTGAAGCTAACTCATATTTGACAGAATATTAAACACTTTTTTCAAGTCTGCTTTTTCTCAGGTTTCCTTTCTGCTTACCTCATGTTGTTTTCAGATGAAGTTCCATCTAGCCAAATAATTATAGAATTCTTGAAACACTGACATTAGGATTAAGTTCAATGAATATGCAAAACTATCTTGGTGCTACACTAAGGGCTTGAAGTTCTGTAGGTTTTGCTCCTGCCTCTGGTTGAAATTGCTGTGAACAATCTTCTAGTTTCACTTAAAATTATGTACAGTAGAAATTGAAAAGAGATTTTTTTAAGTCAGTCATATTTATTTTCTTCAATGATTTTGGCTCCTTCCGCTCAGTATTGACCCTTAAAACCTGTTCTGAAAGTCAAGGGACCATTATTTCTCTTATACTTTTTTGCTAATATGAGAAAGTCTTTATTCACTCATTCATTTATTAAATTACTGATTGCTTAAATCACATGAAGCAGTTAAAAGTTGTGAAATCCTGAAGGTACAATTAAGAAAACTGTTGGGTGATTTTAAAATTGTTTAGGCTTTTGTTCACGAGCTTGAGCTGCTTTGTTTTTTTACCTAAATCTCCAGAAGACTATGAAGTCCCAAGCAGGATGGTCTTTTGAGTATTTGTAAAACAGCTAAGTATTCAGCCAGGAGGTAGCTGCAAATTATTTTTGTTAATTGAAGTGATACTGATGAATATGTTGTTTGTGCAAGTGCTGTAGATCGAAGAGCACTATTTTAAATAATGTTGCTGTAGCCAGCTTGTGTTGTATTCTCTGCTCCTGATATTCTGTCAATTATATTCTGTCAAATATGATAACATGAAAGCAAACATCGTATCAAATTTTGATAAAAACTTTGATGAATCAAAGTCATAAAAATGCTTGGAGTAGTGGGCCACAGGAATATAGTCTTTTGTGCTTAATTTACTGCTTGTAAAATGTATTTGAGAAGTATTTTCTATAGCTTCATTCACCAGTTAGAATATAAAATGTGTGGTGTGGTATGTTAAAATGCATTTTTGTGTGTCTGTTCCATTAAATTGTCTTTCGACTTGTCAGTCACTAAAATATTAGGAATGCTGGATCACATACATTACTTGTACTGTAGGAATCATTGCTGAACTGTTGGGTCTCCCATTAGTGGTACTTGTGTCAAGGCACTGCATGGAACAGTTCTAAAGAAACAGCAGATTTCTGACAGAGCCTGATTTGGAGGATAAGCTCGTTGTGTTTTGATTTCCTGCCTTCCAGACTTGCTCAGCTTTTCCCATACAGTCTATAATGCTGTCCAGCCAATATCAGGATTTCTTCCCAAGCAGTAATTTGTCCTCAAGTGAAAGACATTGTGAGACCCCTTCAAGTCAGCAGCTGTGTCTGGAGTGGTTCCCTGATGTTCTGAAGTGTAACAGAAGGGATGGAACAGGTTCCTGGCTGTAGATAAGTTTTGCCTCCCCCAGGTTCAGGCAGCATGGACGTTTCCCGCTGGGACGCAGCTGTGCCAGGTTTCCAGGGCTGGCTGTGTGCTCCACAGGGCTCTGCCTCTGCACACAGGCAGCATTCACAGCCTCCTGAGGCACAGCACTAAAACTTCAGCTGCAAAACAGGCATAAAAACCTCTGCTTGTTTTAATTCATAATGATGGATATAGCTGTAGCTGTGTGCTAATTACACAGCAGGCATGAATTGGCCTCTGTTTCCAAAGGTCTGAATGAGTTGCAGGTACATGAAATTAATAGATTAATCCTTTAAAGAGGTACATTTGCCTGTTCTTGTAACAATCTTTTGCTGTCACAGACTTTCTCCTCACCTCTAGAGTACAAGTTCCCAGTCAGCCAAACTTTTCTTTTATTGTTACTTTAGATCATGGAGTTCATCGGATCCCTTCTATGCCAACGACAGGAGCATCCTGACTCTCTCCACAATGGACTCAGCCACTTGCTGACAGGGACATTTTTGAATGCCTTGTGGAAGCCATGTGGTGCTCACACACCTGTAGCAGGTGCTGAGGCGAGCTCAGTGTCCGGCGCTGCCCTAGGAAAGCCCAGAGGACTCCTGAGTCCAGGCAGGGCTTGTCTGGCCTGCCATAATCTGCACAGCAGTCACTTCCAGGATTTTTTTTAATTATATCTACAAATTGCTAAATAAGTTGGGGTTTTTTTAAGGAATGCTTTTACCTTTGACCATTTTACCCTTCTTGTTGCTGGATGAGCAGATTGGAATCCTACATTTGATACTTGAGATGTCCCTGTAGGGCAATGACAGAAATCTTTCTCCTCCCAAATTTGAGTGATCCAGTTTGAATCAATTTCAATCTCTACAATGAAACTTTTAAAAGTTGTGTTTTTCATGACACTTCCCTTTAAACACACATTCATTTTGAGCTGTCTTGCAGATGCTGTCTTTGCAGTTTGCAAATCAATTTTGTCACTTCTGTGGACAGTTACTGTATTAAGCAATCAGTTTAGTAATTTTTGAGAGTTAAATGCAATTCAAATATTTATGCTGGTGTATGAGTGGCAATATATTAGCTATTGCTTTGAAAAACACTTAAATGTGACAAATCAGTAATTTGTAATAAGAGATGTAACAGTTCACTGTTTTCCTAAGGTACAATTCAGAAACTAGTCATCCTTTATTGTGCCCTGTATGTTTTGTTAACAGTTCTGGATCCTGACATGGAAAAATTTGTTAAGAATTGGTGGGTTGAGCAGAAGTCTCACTAGCATAAATTTTTTGAATTATTAATCCTTTTGAAGTTGGGGAATTTTTGCATGTTTTGTTCTTTTTCATGTATTTATATTCAGTCATGTTGTACTTTGAAGATATAATTAATGCTTAATTATCTTCGTCTATCAGAAGGATCCAAGACCTTGATGGCAATGTTTTGATACCTAAGTATGCCAATAAAAACAAATTGCACAGTTGGAGCTCTGGGTGGTGCATCCTGCAGGTGCCTCCCCTGTCCCAGTACAGACTTGCCTGCACAGTGGGGGCTGGGGAGCAGCAACATTTCCCTGTTCCCTCAGCCAGGGTGGCTGAACCCACTGCTTGTCCTGGGATGTGGGCAAGGGTGCCTTAGGACAGTGCTGTTCATGGCTGGGGACTAGAAAAGTGCTGCTGCTCCAGGAAACCCCCTTTTGTCATCTCTGACAGTGACATCCCATCAATAACCGGAATTCTCGTCCTGTCGGACAGTTAAAAGTGGAAAGATCCATCTTAAAATTAGCTCTGGGTAAAAACTGTAAATCTGGGCTGCTGCAAACCTGGTTGACTGTAACTGGGCTGCTGCCAGGGGAGTGTGTCTTGTCATCCCAAATTCTCCCAAGTTCAGTGAGCAAAGGAACAGGTCCCACTTTCCTGGGATCCGATCCTTCAGATGTTCCTTACCTATAAACAGCTCTGCTGTTAATTTTCCTGTCCATGACTTCAACTGGGATAATTTCAGCTCTCCCCTTGGAGCTTTGTTTTTCTATTAGTGCCTGGCAGCATCACTCAGACCTGAAGGCTGCAGGCACCATGGAGTTTACAAGATCTCAGTGCTCAAGGCAACATCTGTGTAGGAAAGAAATTGTCACTTCAAGTTGGTTATTAAATACGTAGGATTTTTGCCACTGTTATAGGTGAAGATCAGCTCAGAAATTAAGAAGCTTTAAAAATAAATTGCAAGACAGGAAGAAGAAACAAAATACAGCAAACTTTAAGTGTTTTATTCAGCGTGCACAGCACATTTCTGTATCATGCCTTCAGATGCCTGAGTGCAGTGAAGCTTGAGGTTGAAAATGTCAGAGTGCTCTCGATCCCCCCAGCGAGCGCCCAGGGGATGAAGAAACGCTAAAACTGAGCCTTGTCTTCTCGTGCAGCAGGTATGAACATGTGACTAATCCCACTGTGTAGGGCTGAAAACCTGGATCCAGCTGGAGAGGCAATAACCTGATTGCCATCCATCCAGTTTCCTCCAGATCTGCACTAGTGGCAAAATACACTTAGATTCCACTGACTCCTCTAACTTCCTTTACATTTCATATCTATATTAAACCTGGGTTTAAAATAGTAATTTTCTTCCTAGTAGTTTCTCCTTCTAGGAGCCTTCATGCTGCCATGGATACCTAGGAAATACAGAATTGTTTTACTACTCTAATCAGATATCTGCTGTTCAGCTGAATTTTATAGATCAGCCACAGTGTTTATCACTTTTCAGCAGTGCCTGTTTGTTGGTGTCAGGCCCAGCATTGTCCTGTCAGTGTGTGTGACCTCATCCATCCGTGTGCTTTGTGTGTCCTGCCCTGAGGCCCAGACGGGTTCATTGTGTGAGGGAAGCAGAGGCTTTGCCATAAACCCCGCTCCAAGCATTTCCACTGGCCCAGCTCTGTAGGTGATGTATTTTGGCTTTTACCACACCAGTGTGTTGAGTAGATGTGCACAAAAGCACAACAGTCGTGTATTTGAAGAATAATTTGCACTCATTATGTGTTTCTTTTAAAACCTTCCATCTCCTCTCCTCCCTTTCCCCCTACTTTCCCTTTTCCTAGTGTTTGTAAGGTTACCGAAGAAACTTGCATTTAAACAATTCAGGAAGGACTTAAGAATCCATCCCTCGGCCAAGGTATATTTTTCTCTTTGCAGTAAATCTAAGTCAGTAATGTCTCATTGAGTAAGAGCACAGCTGTGGTTTGCTTAAGGGCAGATTTTTTGGTGTGACAGATATTTTGTGTGGAAGTCACTGGGGTTTTGCGTTGATGTCACAAATCTTTTTAAAGCGCTCCTATTCAAGGAAGACTTTGTGTATTTCTTTGATAGCTGAAGTGTAGGAGCCAGTTCACTGTGGCCTGGGCATGGTGCAGAGTTCCTTCATGAGGGAAGCTGAAAAATCCAGCTAATTCAGTGTAATGCTGGCATTTACCTCCCAGTGCAAGTGTGAACAGGTGGGGGAGGCTTTGCCATGGGGAGGAAATGTTCTATTATTTACATTTTAGCGTTGAAATCCATAAAAGCCTGTAGTAGTTGTTTGTAGTTCAAAGCAAGAGTGGTGTACACTCACTTTACTATGCAGTGTCCCTGAGGAAGCACCTTCTCCACAGCCACTCCCAAATGGGATCGTGTTTTCTGCAGGTCAGTTCTGCCTCTGGGAAAAACAAGGTTTAGTTTTGTTTCTTAGGAAAACAATTCTGGTTGCTAAACTCATGCTTTTAAGAGGAGGCAATGGAAAAAAAACTGGGATGTTCTGTGTCGTTTCAAAAACTGAAATGTAAATATTCTGCTTAAAAATACTCTGTATTTTTTAAGATTACAGCAGGGAAGGGGTAACAAGCTTCAAAAGAAGGAATGCTGAAAACTCTGGGTTTTCATTTTCAGAATGATTTGAGAAAAGCATATGCAACTTGAATGCATATTAAGCACCTGTAATTTCTTATTGAAAATACTTGGTAATACTTTCAAACATATATTTTCATGATAGTGTAACTCCTATATTGGAATGAAATACCATTTTCTAGTGCTAGAAGTGTCTCAAAGCTGCAGCCTAAATTATTTTTAATAGTTCTGTCTGCTATTGCTGTACTTCTAAATATTTGTTATTTTGGTGAAATTTAGTGTTCAAAAGTGCTCAAGCAAAATGTGCTTTTGAACTACTTATTTCAAGATTCTCTTTTTTTTTTTTCATGTAGATTCCCTAATATCTCACCATTGTCACTGCCCCTGTTTTTTCACACAGATTGTTGCACAGATGTCACTGCTTAAAGGAGCCATTCCTAGAGCTGAGCAAACCTTTCACCAGGCACTCATTTTAGCCTTTATGCTGTTCCTGAATTATTTCCCAGCCAGACTCTCCTTTGCAGCTCTGGGCTGGGATTTTTCTCTGCAGATGTTTTTGCTGTTGGTTGTTTGGCCCGTTCCTTGCTTCTGTAGTTGGTTTCCAGTGGCAGGGTTTGCTTTCTGCTCTGGGAATGCCTCGGTTGGGCGCCGGGCCGGGCTGCTGGGGATGCTCGCGGCTCTGGCGGTGCATTCGCAGCGGGATGTGCCAGGCTCCTGCTCTCTATGGATTTCTCTCTCCCCTCAGCTCAGTGCTGCTCCAAAGGCGTCAGGACTCGCTCACAGCCGTGTGTGCTGCCCCGGCCGCCTGGTGCTCCTTAGGGGACGTTGTTGTCACCGCCTGGCTCCGGCTGAGCCCCTCCGGTGTCCCCAGCCCGCCCGCGGCTCCGCGGGGCCGAAGAGCTCGGCGGCACAGAGGGGACAGGAACAGAGCGAGGCTTGGCTGAAAGAGACCCCGGCGGGCACCGACGCAAATAAATTTGGGCGTTTATTCATCTCTCCTCAGCAGTTTTCAAGAAAATCACTTCAAACAGCAGCAGGTTCTGACCCTTTTTACATTTTGACAACAGGATAAGGTCTGTGGAGCATGCAGCTGAAAATGGTTATAAATGAGGCACACCTTGCTGCAGGAGGATCTTGTATCTCAAAGAATATATTTTTACAATTCTCAGTTGCAGTCCCTCTGAGATTTTAGGTTTCATGCATACAAAAATAACAAATCATCATCTAGACTCCTGTTTTTTTCACTGAAGTGGGATTGAGCTTGTTTCTTTGAAGAAAAAAACTGGAATTATGTCATCTCTGCAAGAAATAGCTTTTAAAAGATGGTGATCCTTAATTTTAGGCAGATTAGGGGCACTGCCCACTGGAAATGAGCAATAAGTAATACAAAGAATTTTGGACCTCTGACACTGTGGCTGCCTAATGTTATTTTTGCTCCTTTGACAGCAAGGCCATGTGATTGCTCCTTGTACAGCTTGGTCAGTAGTTGTTTTGACAATTGTTTATGAAAATTATATTTATTAAATAAAACTTTCACTTCTAGCTGAGTCATTGTTGTAATTATGTAAGTGGTAAAGATGGCAGAGCAAATCCAGGCTTGCTGGCCCAGGAACAGTTGCAAGCACGGCTGGAGAGAAGTCGCCAGCAAGAAAAAGAAAAACCTGAGCCCTTCCCCACACAATTTTTACAGCTCCCTCATCTCTCACCTTCTCAGGTTCCTCGCCCTAATTTGATTCATCCCTCAGATTCCTGCCAGTTGTCCTTTGAACCCTGAAAAGGCTTGAAATATAGTTATAGTCCAAAACCACAGAACTGAGTTTAAAAAAGAAGCAGTTGCAGTTTCATGCAAAACATTCAAATTGCATTCAGACAGCTTTAACTGACTGAGAACTTCCAGAAGCTTGGCTCTGAGTTTTCTACCAGTTTACATGATCAGACTTGGGCCTGAGGTACAGGTGCCTATTTAGGAGCAAAACTCTTGGTGTTTTCTGCAGATACTGATACACATTGGTACTAAACCAGCTCTATATTTACAAAGCTAAGGCCTACTTTTTATAATTAAATTACATCAAGTATTTAATGGTGTGGCCAACTGCTGGAGAGCTCAGAGGCCTGAAGGGCATCAATGCTTTCTGTTTAAAAGCCAACCCAATTTACCATCCTCAAATAAAATCTAGAGAGACTGCTGGCAATGTTATTTAAACAAAAGAGTGAATGACAAAAGTTTATTAACTGCATTCTTTTAAAAATGGTATCTTTCTTAAATAAGGATGTCTCAGTACAGATTTCATTGTAAAACAGTTTGGGCAAGCCATAAGTTACTTACTAACAGGCTTTCAATAAAAAAGTGGCTTTACTGCTGTATTGAGGCATATCTGAACCACTGCAGTGTGTGTGATGTCTTCCTTCACAAGCTGGGGCAAGGCTGTGCCAAGGGCTGGGAAAATCAGCTCCAGGTGGGACTTGGAAACATTGGGAACAAACAACAGGCAAGGTGGAGGAGCAGTTAGATTTTTTTTTCCACCCAAAAGAAAGACTTCCCCTGAACTGTATTTTATGCAGAACACATATCCCATGCTTTTTCCCCCCCCCACTCCCTAAAAGCACATTGCAGAAACAGGTTTGACAAATAATACACTCAAACAATGCATTACAAACCTCAGTCATGGCAATTTCACTGGAGCTTTATTGCCTCTGTTGGTAATGAGGGATTGTAAGAAGTTACATTTTCAACTTACAGAGATATGTAAATTATGGGTTTTTACTAAATATAATCTCAAGATTAAGTGTTTTATATCAGGGCACTTCTAATTTTGTACATATTTTAATGTATAAAAACAGTTTACAAACTTGATGTTTGCCTTCATTTTTTTTTTCCTTGACATTTGGCAAAATTAAATCAATCCATTTGCAGGGAGATCATCAAATTGAAGACATAAGCACTTACGAATTAAAGCAATCCAAGTAAGCAACTGGCTGCATTCTTAAAAAAAAACCAAAACAAAACAAAAAACCCCACACATATATGAAGGAAAAAAACCACATGGCCACATCTGAGCATGTTTCAGTACAAAATATTCCCTGTAACCAGGCATTTTGTCCTTAGAACAACACCCTGTTAAATCAATGTTTCTTTCAACTTCAGTCATTTTGAAAAACTTTTAAGATGCCATGATAGCACAAATAACCCTTTTCTGCAACATAATTAGTCAAAGTTTTTATGTATTTCTTTATAATTACACAGTAATTATAAGCATGTAGTACCAAACTGATGACAACACTATTTTGTTGGAAAGATCTTGCATTCAAAAGGAAGAGTCTCTAAAACACCACAGCATTTTGCCACTGCCCAATCCCAGACTTTTTTGAGGGCCAAGTCTGCATTGGGATGAAAATCAAGTCCGTTCTCCTCTCCAAACACAGCATACTTGAGCTAATCAATCTGAAACAGTACCAAAACCCTCAAGACAGAAAACAGCACACAGAGATAACCTTGTTGAGCTTTTTTTTTTTTATCACCCCACCCAGCCCCAAAATTTCAAGTCCCCATTTTTATTTACACAAAACTGAGAAAGGAAATACTGAAAGCAGCAAAACACACAGTTTTTGGCATAGCC
This sequence comes from Anthoscopus minutus, assembly GCA_013399455.1. NCBI lineage: Eukaryota > Metazoa > Chordata > Aves > Passeriformes > Paridae > Anthoscopus > Anthoscopus minutus. The sequence goes on along the minus strand of VWYI01046169.1, from coordinate 152,500 downwards.
AATTCCAGTAGCTGGAGAAAGTCTGCAGTGTTTTTGAGGAACTGTATTTTTGGAATAAATGCACAACTGGATTTGCCAAAAGGACACTGCTGTAAGGGGAGCCAGCCTTAAGGTCAACTGCACAGAGTACAAATAAAAATTTTAGCTGTTTAATAGTCATTTTTTCCCTAAAATACTTTTAGCATCTGAATAAAAACGTGCTGCAATCTAGTGCAAGTACCAATGACTCATCTCAAAAATCATCCTGGCCTTGTCAGGGCACTATTTAGAGTGTGGCTTAAACCCCCTCTTCTCACTTTTAAGTGTGGTCTGTCTCATCTCCTGGAGCTCGTCCTTTCCAGTTTGTTTTCCAGAGCAGGATTTATCAAATCCCTTCACAAGTAACTCAGTGAGGAGTAAAAGACCATAAAAGCAGCTAAACAGCTCTTGTATTATTAAAGAATTGCATCTGATAAAACCTGCTTTGATCCAAATGAAACCATTCAGTCAAACAGCAAGACAGAAGTAGTGATGATACACAAAATAATTTAAACAGAGCCAGTGTAGTAATTTGTATTCTGGTCCGTGCTTGTTTGGGAAAGCTTTACTCTTAATATCAGTATTTGGCAACCATAGTGATATGTCAATTTAAGGAACACTCAGCAAATTTTAAAAAGGGTATCATCCATAATGGCAGTACCTCTATGTTATGAAGATTTAACTTACCAGGATAATGGTTTCAAAACCCAGATTCACAACAATCTCACCAGCTTCTTGTACAACAGGGCCATTTCCTTCGCCACACCTCAGCCATAAAAGTCACATATCTCAATTTAAGATACTGTATTGTGTAGCAAACAGTTAAGACACAAATTCAGTATATTCAAGTGTTTGACTTCCACAGAAATGAAAAACCTTTCTTTGACAGACAGATAAGCATTTCAAAACTGTAATGTATTCTGATTTCTCAGAGAGTAACCTAGAGAACGCTGGGTTCTGTGAGGACACAGCTCAGCCCAGAGCGGGCTCTGCCATCACCCAGGGGTGGAAGTGCTCGAGTTGTGTCGTCCCCCAGCTGTCCCCAGAGCAGCTGAGCCACCAGCAAACCTCAGCCAGGCACCAGAGACCCCCAATCAACAGCCCTGGGGCTCCTTGGTCATTCATTCCTGTCACTCAGATGACACCTGCACTCTTCCAGAAAAGAAAAAACTCGGACCCAGTACACTTAAATATATCACTCTTGCAGGAAGTGCTATCAGTACAGTCTTTGCAACTAGCCCCAAGTGTATATTTAAGGATTCTTTTAAAAATTGTTTTGATGTTGATCTGTATAATTCAGATGCCATACAACAGTTGTCTGATGATGACCAGCATTGTGCTTTATGTGAAATCATAAACCTCAAAATAATTATAAAGCTTCTAGGACTTTATGGGAGTTGAAATTAGGGCGATCCACCAACAAAAATAAATCCATGATGAAATCCACAGTGTTGGAATTTTAACGGGCAAGAGTGGTCCAGACTAGAAGAAAAGCCCAAACCACCAGTAGAAGAATGAAATATGATATGGTCCAAGATGTATCCTTAAAGGTTTGTCTCAACCCTCAGCCATATTGTGAGGATTGATCTTCAGTTCAGTCCAGCCAGCAGAAATTGACTGTGCAATTTTCCATTTCAGGTATTTGTACAGACTATGTACACTCTAGAAGGGTCCTTTAATGCTACACTGTCGTACTTTTTGTCCCAGCAATTTGAGGGCGTGCAAATTCCACAAAGTCATCAATAAGAACTGGCCATGCCCCTAAAAGAGGAAAATACCAGAATGTAAGAACTTGGTCCAAAAAGGCATTCATTCACAAGCTTCATATCCAGACAAGCTATTTGCTTTCCAGTATTAAACTAGGCAAAGTTGGAAGCAAAAAAAAGATAATTTTATTTTCCTGCTTGAAATTTAAGAGCCAATTAAAGATTTCTGCTACACCTCACTTTCATGGGTTATCTTCCAGACAAAAAAAATTGACCAAAATCCTAAGTCAAAACTGACAAGGGAATGAATGAGGACAGTCCATAATTACTGAATGAAGTTGGAGAAGTTTGCTGTCCTCTGCTCCACGGGTATCACAAGTTTTGAGCTTCCCTCACTGAGCTGATGTGCTGCCAAGGGCTCAGGGTAATCTGCTGTTCTTGGCTGCACATGGACTGGAAGAGGGAAGATCGATACAAAAGTTTACAAGAGACACATTTGGTAGGAAGTGAGTTCTGTTCAGCAGCCCCTGTGTGCTGCCAGCTTCACTCCTCTGTCAAAACATGTCCAAGCCTCACATAAACTGAAGCAACCAGACTCAAAAACATTCTCAGCTACAAAATGGGATAACCAGAGGACCCTACACGGAGCTGCACAAACCATGGATCTAAGTTACTTGATCCAAGAACTGCCAAGAACTGCCCCAACAGAGAATCTGTGGGGTTGAAATGGACATATAGCAGAGCTTGTGTCAGTAAGAAAGAATCTGGGGTTGTCTCAGTAAGAAAGAATTTGTGTCTGAACTTAGAACAAAAAAAGAAAATGGATTCTATGAAAGCTTCAGCATTTTTTAAAAACATCAGTAACAGATTATTACAACATGGATTAAAGCAGCTCTAACTGCACTTCAGATCACCAGTAATACTCTAATGGAGCTGGTTTTGAGATTGTGCCAAAGCACATACCCAGTAATAAATGTAATATAAAACATTTAGAAGTTCATGAGAGAAAATTGCAATGTTTACCTTCCTCATCATAGTTAGACATATCATCTGCTATCATTGTACTAAAGTCTAGAAGAAGGTTCCAGGTATCCTTAGGAATTGATCTTTTATGATGTTCCTGTTTGGAGAGGTGGAAAATTTATATTTAAAAAAAATAAATTAAAACCCTATTATACATTCATTTTTACTGTCTCAGACACATCCATATCCCCAAAACATATTTATCTTGTACACACTATGAATATCTGGGATTTAGGTCAAGACAGACTATTTTATCTACTCAATAACTTAAACATGTTTATCTTCCAAGTTCTGAAAATACTGCCAGTCCAGATTATGTAAAGGTTTAAACTTACCAACAAAAATTTGTTCCACAAGTCTAGAAATTTAAATCTTCCATTAAGTACTAAATTCCAGTAGGCAATGGCCATTTCTAAATCTGTAATATTAAAATATATTACTTTTAGAGATATACATATCAAATATATAATCTCCACAAGTATCTAACACCAGGATGAACCATCTACCCATAAGTGTGAAAAGATGAAACAAATGCAAATATACTCATGGATCCTTTACATAAAGGCAACCATAAGAAAGTGTTACACACATATTTTATATTTTACAGAAATATTAGTATCTAACGTAACCAAAACCTCCCAGGACATTTCATATGCCTTTTTCTATCTAACAATACTTTAGTTAAAAGTCAGCAAAATATTTTTAGTTAAACATGCTCTTGGCTTGAAAAGAAGATTTGTAGTATTTTGTACCAAGATTTTCTTTTTTTTAATGTATAAAATAAAATTTAGATAAAACCAACTTTTAACAATTTCATTTTAAGTGCAACCTTATTACAGGTGCTGCCTTTGTAACAAGGCTTTTGTCAAGCGCTCATTTCTGCAGTCAAGTTTTTCTTTTGAAAAAGAATCTTTTGGTAGTGTCCATAAGCAGACAGAAGATAGCTGGTTTATTTGTTGGTGTTGTTTTGCTTGAGTTTTTGCCTTTGTTTGGGGTTTTTTTGTTGGTGGTTTGGGGTGGGTTTTGGCTGGTTTGGGTTGGGATTTTTTTTCCTTTTGTTTGCTGGTGGGTTAGCTTTTTTTTTTTTTCTTTCAAAGCCCCTTGTTAAATTCCTGTTTGGAATGAGTGAAGCCTGACCTGACACATTTGAGAGCAGCCCCCCTGCCTGTCAGAGCTGCTGGAGACCCCAGCTGGTCTGGATGGAGGGGAAGGACAGAGCCAGCTCCCCCTCCCTGGGGAGTCCCAAAGGCTGAACTGCCAGGAGGGGCAGACAGGAGCTTGTGAGCACATAAAACACATTTGGAACCCACAACTCTGCCCAGGGCCTCCTGCACTACCAGGAATTGCCAGGGAACTGCTCAGTGCTGCAGCACCAAACACCACTCACTGTGAATTACCCAATTCAGAATCCTCAGCCACAGGATATCACACTGACACCCCAAAAGGCTGCCTAGGTAAGTGGCCTCTTTTTGACAAAAGCTGTTATATATTGGGCAGTTTAGCAAATTTCTTCCATAAACAATCCCCTTGTGGAAGGGGGAGAAGGCACAGGATCAACTGCACACCTCAGGAAAAAAAAAACCACACCAATAACCCAAGAACTCCACTCCCTTTCTTCCCCCAGGATACCCAAATATTTAAAAGAACCCAGGGAGGTAGATCTTGGAGATGAAATCAACAGCAAACAAAACAAAGTATGAAATCTGCATTGCTGCAGGGAAAATAGAAGCTGATGGGGAGTTTCTGAATCGTTTATAGCATCTGATATTAAAAGTTCTCAAACAGCAGAGTCACATTATAATACCTCCTAACCAAAGTACAGAATAAAATTTGTGTAGGATTTTCCAGCAGCTGCAAAGAAGTTTGATTTCAGACAAAAATGTAAGTTTGAATCTCAAGAAGCAGAGACAAATTAGACAGAAGATAGTCCTCCCCAGTAAATAAAGCTGTATCTGAAAATGGCAACTCATTCAAGACTGCAGAGACTCAAAATCTCTGTAACAAGAGATTCAGGGACAAAAACAGGCATTTTAGCTTTCAACTAAAACTACTGTCTTTCTAAAATTTAATAGATACAAACTTCAGAGGAAGCTGATCAATTCCTCAAGGAAACACATTAAAAAGTAAGATTTATTTACTTGTGCTGCATTAATGGTGTGCATACAAAAGGGCAATGTCATCAAATCACTGCATTTTACAGTGGCTTGTAAACAATTACTATAAACAAACTGTGCATTCTCACATTTTTATACAATACTGAGATAATCCTTGTGGGTAAGCAAAGGCTGTTAAAAGCTAAATCTCAGGATGCTGCAACCTCAAACTCACTGTATGAGTCCAAACTTGTAAAGCATGATGACATAATGCCTTGGGACAAGCTACATTTTTAAAAAGAAATTATATGAAATAACAAAACTGGAAGGTAAAGATATAATTTTAAGTTTCTGTAAGTGTGAGAATGCTCAGTGAAATCCTCCTGGATCAAATATATGAGTCTCAAAATTTTCCTCAATTTTGAATTTTATCCAGAGATGCAAGAGAAGCAAACAATGTTTGAGATGAACACCAGCTACAGGGTATTCTCCAATGAGATGCAAATATCACAAGAACTTTTCAGACACCCACAGTACTTACACAGTAGTAAGGAATTATGCAGAGGAAATATATTTCCAGAACTGTGCCTGAACTACTGCACAGTATTTGCAAGATTAGAGGCCAATATACATTAAAATCAATTTGCAAGTTCCTACAAGCAGTTATTTAGACACACCAAAATTAATTGCCTAACTAGCAGCACTTATTTTGCAGCTCTGTACTTCTCCCAGTGTTCTTTCGCTTCAGGGTTTCCAGAATTATTCTTCCCTGTTCTAAATTCATGCCTAGAATTGTGTATTTATGAGCACCAAAAGGGCTGGTAAGCATCCAGACTTGAAGCTCAGTTCTACAGCACTTCCAGATCTAGACTTAAAAACAACTTAAAAACCTATCTGACACTATTTATATGCTATATGGATCTCAGAAAACTAAATTTGTCTGCCACTACTAGAGCTTTAACCTGCATGAAGAAGCTTTATGTAGAATGAGAAATAAAGCAAGTGAATCAGTTTTCCTGGGAAATTAATCCCACAATTCAGTTGCTGTCCACATTTTCCTTGTTGTAGCAGCATAAAAGAATTATTATGGCTTTCTACAAGAAATACAAATCAGCCTATTCGTTTATTTGCACGATTCAGAAAAATCTACAAATATGCACAAGTATTTTCAGATGGTTTAGCAGCACTTTTAGCTCCTTTGGATACAATGAAATTCACAATCCACTGGAAACAACAAACAAGATACAGCAAGATGTCAACGAAGGACATAGAGCTTTTCCTTATCTACTTATTTTTCAACACTCATTTTAAACCAAAATTTGGTCTGTGGATAAAAGCCAATAAAACTAAAGCAGAAAGGTCATCTTTACACAGCCTGGGAATGCAAAGCTGTCCAGTGGCAGCCAGTTTAGAGCGTTTTCATTACTGAGAAAAACTGATTCACAGCCAAGGAAGAACCTACCAGCCTTCCTGTATTTCATTACTTCTCAAAACCAGAACAATTAAGTTAAGAAGTTACAGGATCATGAAATGCTAGGTATGGCTAATAGCTGAATCACACTGTAGAGAAATGAATGTACATTCTGGCTGTTTAACATCACTGCTCAAAAGGAATTTTTATTCCCTCAGTTCTGTTGTTTTGAATAGACACAGCTACAATTTGTTCCTTTAATTCCATCCAAACTGTGGTGTTCTGAAATTATTTTTAATAATTTATTCTTCCACTCTACCTGTTACACCAACCAAAGCCACACTCAGCATGTAAACTCAGAAATAATGACAAAAAATCCTTTAGTGAGGTGAGGGGTGAAAAACTCTGTAGGTAAGCACCAGCAGGCATCAGGCCCAGAACACAGGAATCCATCTGTACCATTCCAAATGTGCTTACACAAAAAATGGTTTTACAGCATCAATTTATCCTAAAAGTAAAAATTCAATTAATCTGTTCAGTGCTGCAAATTCTAAGTGATGTAATTATGCCTTTCATGTAAGACCATAATCCACTGTGCTCACTGAGAACTACACTCAGAGTAAAAGAATAAAACCTCTCCCATTAAATGCAGTAGCCTTTACTAATAATCAATTTGAATACCTTAAATTGACATCTGTCTTTCAAAACAAAGAGATGCATTTTATCCCAAGGGTGATTATCTTTCAGATTCACTGGATCACAATAACACATTCATTTACTGCTTTAATTAGTCACTTCCAATATTTATGAACAAATGCTTATGAATTAGAATACATACCTAAACCTTTCTGTCCCGGGTTCTTTGCAAAGTTGAAAGTAAACTGATAAAAATCCTTAAATCTTCCTGGCTCTTTTAATTCTTGTTCCATTTTAGGAATCTGGGCCTTCAGTTTTTCTATGCTGTCACATCTGCATTTTAAAAAGCACTTTTGTTTGTTTGAGTATTCATTTTGCCATTAAAACATGAGTTAAACAATCTATAAACTGTTTGTAGAATACAATACAATGATCAAAACAGAATTCAGGAAGCCTTTAATGAGACTGCACCTCTACAAGAATTTAATTTGTTATTTCTTCACATTGCATTTGCACATGTACCCAATATATCAGATTCTACAATCCACAAAAGTTTTAGGCAAATGTGATAAAGACTCCTGCACTCTCACAAGGCAGAGAAACCCCAGGAGTGCCCAACATCCCTGCTCTATCTGCCAGAGCAGCTCTGTGCCAACCACCACACAGTGCTCACACAGCCAGGGCAGGGCTGCGTTTTTCCAGAGGCAGACAAGTGATGCTGGCTCCGAGACGTCTCAGAAAGGACACCCAGACTGAGAATGCCCCAAAACAGGACACTGGATAACACTGTCACCATCTAAGACTCAGTGAGCACTCACCCCAGCTCAGTCATTCCATCCATGAATTCCAGCTTTGAAAATTCACACTGTGTTGCAGCCCGGAATTTCCATGCAATGATGAGTACAGTGATGCTGGCTGGGTCAAGAGCTAGGTCATCACAGAACTGCTGTATTCCATCTATACCAATCTTATTTTCATCTTGAGGATCTTTGGGATATAAAAGTAAGTATCAAGAAAAACAGATATTTGAAAAAGCTAATTTGTTCAACAAGTATATTTAAGACAAGGAAACATTTTCAAGAAGCCATTTTTGGGATCAGCCCTTTTAAGAGAGTATTTTAAAAACAAAATTAAATAAGTGTTCCCAATGGTTAGGCTTTAACAATTGAGGCAGTTACTGCAATACTGCCTCCCATACAACAAAGCTCATGTTATTTTCATTGAGAGACAAAAGCACCACAAACATTTGTTTTCTGCCTAATAATATGCAGGATCTTCTGACTCATTCCCTACAGAGCACAGTGGTTCTCTCCCCCCAGCTCACTCAATTATTTGCCTCTTTGGTCAGACTGATGAGCTGTGTTCCATTAGAAGCCATTCTGCAGTGTTCATTTCCAAGCTGTACCAACACCCAAATCTGCCCATCCAGGGCCACCCCAAGAGCAGATTTAGGCATTTCCTGGCACACCTGAGGTTTCCAGCATGCAGGAGGTTGGACACAGTAACCTCCAGGGAGAAGTTACTGCCCTGGTAGTGATTCCAAGTCAGCCAAGCCCACTCCTCTTTCCACAAAGAATCAACATCTGCTCTAGAAGTGAGAGGCTCACATTTCAACTGCGTTAACAAAGACCTACTAACACAAGCCAACACAGACTTCACAAAAACGGTATTTGGATTATACATAAAAAACACAGGAAAACTGACAGAAAACAGACTACTCATTTTCACATTAAGTGCTAAAACACGGGATTTGTTCTGCTCTACTCAATCCACTTTATGTGGATCACTGGCTACATAACAGATACAGAGACTTGGTTTTCTTTTACACTCTGCTTGTAACTACCTGATAATAAGAACAAGCTGAATAAAAACCAAGGAAGAACCCATCCCTAGTATGCAACCTTTTCCTTTGTCAGGATCAAGTCCTGTGAGATGTGCCTTCCCCATGAGACTTACCTAAAATCCTCATTAACCATTACAATTACTCACTGTACACACAATTCCAGCTCAGACCCTAATGTCCCATAAATGTAGATAGATTCAGAGCACAAAGTAACTGCATGTAATCCTTGTGAAGCAGAAACCTTCCTGTATTTCCCTTCTAAATTGTATTACTGGTATAGAAAAACAAAGCTGAAAGAGTCAGTTAAGATTTCGCAGCACAAGAGCATGGCATCACCAATACATCATAAATAAGAATTATACAAGTAGGAAATAAGCCTTAAAATTCAGGGTACTCACCTTTGTATCTGTTATATAGTTGTTCTAACTTCTTTCTGTCCAGTGATCCTTTAACACTCTCTCGTATATAAAGTTCAGGATTTTGGAAAAAGTTGTCTGTTGCAACATCTAGCTTCCAGTCATTTTGAGACAGACAACTCACTGCTGTCTTTTCACTGGACTGTGTGAAGACCATAAACTGACGCACTTTATCCTTCTGTGATGATTTCAACTTGTTCTAGTGAAAACAAACAATACGGTAACTAGAAATGTCTACTGGACAAAAAAACCACAGGTAGTTAAAAACCAGTCTCTTAATGTTTTGTAAGTCAGTATCTTTCTAATTTTCACAAGCAATCAGGATATCAAAATATCTGATCAAGTTCCTCCAGAGGTGGGGTAGAGCAGGCAATGAGCAGTTTAGCAGCACTGAGCAGCAGGCTGGTGTCCTGGTGTCCATCTACTGCAGGACCAGGGCCACACCTGGAACTGGATCTCCTGAGGTGCCTCTTGATGGCAGCAAGGGACTAGGCTGGGTCATCCATTTCAGGGAACTAGACACTGAAATATCTTAAAGACTTCTTTTTCTTTAAAGAGATTTTCACTTTGAAGGTTCTCAGCTCCACCCACATAATTTGCAAAACATTCCTACGAGGAGGCATTGTCTCCATTTCACAGGTGCAGCAACCGAAGCTAAGAAAAAAAAGGTAATTGTGCCTGAGGCAGGCGGGGGAGTGAGTAGCCAAGGTGAGAGCTCTGGAATTCCAGGCCTCCTGCCCAGACCCAGCCATCCCACCCTGGTCTAGCCCAGAACTGAAGGCAAACTTGCTGCTTATCAGCAGAGAGGGATTCCCAAGGGTATTTCTTATGAGGAGAAGCACACTCGGTATTTAAGGATATGAGTTCCACAAAACTGCTCATCAGGAGAAAGCAATCACAGCTCCTGCACTATACTCAAAATCAGTTACAGTTCTACAGTTCACTCAATACAGTCAAAGCAAAGACTCCCAATGTTACAACTTAGTACATTAAAGTTCTGACAAAATTTTAAGTCAGGATTGGATTTCTTGCATGGCACAAATATTTAATTTTTAGTTTACTTTGTATTCTAAACTTGTATATTCTGTTCATTATTGTAACTGTAATTTCAACAGCTCCGTCTCAGGGAATACAGAGAAAAAGAGCAAAAAAAAATTCCCAAGACATGATAAAATTCAGCCAAAGAATGAATGATTTAGGAGCAGCATGTGCTCACACTCTTAATTCCAAAGGATAACTGGTGTTCAATCACATTATTATTAGGAAAAAGAACTAATGCTTCAGAACACAAATTCATGTGTCCTAAAAGCCAGGATCATCTGTGGCTTGATGACAATGAGTGTGAATACATCTATTTGTAAGAATAGTTAAGTTACAAGCTTCAGAGTTACACCATTGAAAAAAACCACAAAAGCATCACATTTGGTTTAAACTGATACCCACACAACACACTAAATAGAACAATACCCTTAGCATAAGTATCCTTTAATAAAAATAATCCCCCCAAACCAAAACCACCCTGTACCTACAACACTTAGAACTGAGGCCAAACTTTTAGCTCAGGCTGCAGGTTTCAAACAGAGTGATATTAGTTAGGCTATACCATTTTTAAACTATTATGTGTTGCTGCTTTATTTCAGTCTCTTACCAAGCTTGTCACACTGGATCTCTGGCTACAAACACATTTCTGAAACTGAGATTTTCAGACATTGTTCCAGGTAAAGGCCAGGACACCAGAGCAGCTCCTGTGCACCGCACCTGTCCATGCTCCACAGCAAACATTCAGCACTTTGCACTACTGAGCTCACACTTCCACAAAAATCACTTACACTGACAAAACCATGTGCAATGACTTCCAAAAATGACTAATGGATTTTAGCTGCAGCATTTTAAAATGTATTCTAAACTCAGATATATGAAAACAAACCACTAAATGAAATCCCAAATGAAGATGAAACAGTCCCAAATTTAATTTTCTCTATCAATTACCAGACTCTTCTAATCAGTTCCACACAGCCAGACTGCTGCATCACCACAGACTCAGCTGCACTACAAGGCAGCCATACTTCATTAGCTTAGTTTTCCTTTCTTCTTTTGAAAGAAAGCTGGTGCCTTTAATCTTTAGTATTGTGATTTTTTTAAAAACATGTATATGTAAGTATGCATAGTCCATTTAACAGTGAGTCCTCTGTAAAACCTCAAGAAGCTTTGTTCTGCCCTGCTCCTGCAAGGGCAAACTCCAAAAGCAGTGACATTCCACAAAACGTCAAGGAACAGGTTTAAATAAGCTTTACCTTGGATGCCCAGGACCACAAAAGGTGGTGTGTTCTGCCTCTTGTCACATAAGAGTGCAATTTATTAGATCAAAAACTTGCAGCTTAAATGCCTTTTATGATAAAATTTATATTTTACATATGTACATGAGAGTTTCCCATGCTTGGGGATCCCCGAGTGATAGTAACAACATAAAACCTTTTTAAAAGAAGAAAATTGCAAAGAATCAAGCAGCTAATTACACTAATCAGCACAATATTCAGTAAGGTATAAGATGCAATAAATCACACTGTTCAGCCACAATCTTTCTCTTGAATAATCATACTTTTCCTGGTCAAATATGAGTTTATTTTTAGTGAAGAAGTGCCAAAGCCCCTTCTTTATATTTGATGAATGCTTCTGCAGCATCTTGCCAATGTGGACAAGACACTCCACATCCGAAGTGATTGGACACTCTTTGCAAGCCTACTCCAGGAAAGCAAGAGATGGAATTACTGCTGAGTTTTTATTATCCTATTATAGCTCTTCTTCCAGCACATTAAAAATCCACACTTCAAGCAGGAACTTCAAGCAGATTCCAAACCTTCTGCACTTTTAAGGGCTATTTTTAGACACTGAGCACTAATATTCTATTATTGTTTTAAGTGCAATACAGAGCAGCACATAACCTTTAATCCTACAGTCATCAGGCAACAAATACTTGACACTGGAATTGTGCTCGCTGTAATGCAACAGAATCCACTTAAAACATCTCAACTTTAACACAGGCTAAAAAAAGAAAGACAGAATTTTATTAAACAGATATGTGTCTTGCCTATATACACAAATGAAAAGCAGTGGAAAGCAAATGAGACAAATTTGTACTCTTATTTCTTGGGTTAAGAGGAAAAGGAAAAATTCAGTGCTGCAAGCCTTTGATCAAGTTTGTGTGGTATCCAAGCTACCTTTCATAATAAGGATATAATAAGACAGATTACCTTACTTTTAAAACAGAGTAACTTCTCCAAATGAAAAGCTACATTGCATAGATTCATAAAACTACACTCATTCTAATTAATATCTGGTTCTGTAACTTTGATTTTAAAATGAAGATCTGTCTCTTACCATGAAGTACCAAATTTGAATTTTCTAATTCAATATCCTTTCCTTGATCAGATATTTCAGTGAAAAACTACAAATGAAAAATAAAATACTTGAACTTTTATTTCCCCAAGTATTTTTTTCTCCTAGTCTTGGGAACAAAAAATGCCAGAACTTCTCCACCAACTCTGACTACAGCATTGTTTTTCCTTATCTTCTGCACTGTTTTTAGTCACCCCAGATTCAAAGACAAGTTCTGCACACTGGTCATCAACATTTTGCAGACAGCTAATGGCTGAATGAGGGCTCTCCTCTCCTGGATAATTGTCCATGGGAAACAGCACCAACCTTTGTCCCACACTGCCTGGACTGGAGAGCTGAAGATCCCTACTGGAGCCCTGTTCTTGCACTTGGCTCAAAGGTCCCATGCAGTGAGACAAGCAGGGCACGACGAGTTTTGCTGCCCAGATTTGCTTGTGGCCCCCATGGAAGGCATTCACCCAGTCACTCCTCAGTGAGCAACTGCTCTGCACCTTCCCCTTCCCAGCCACTGATACAGATGATCCAACTCCTGCTAGTTTCACTGCTAAGTAAAGGAATTTGAACGATGTGACATCAGTGCTTTTGTTTCAGGCAGGACTCAAAGGAAAGCCTGTTAAGTTCTCATGCATGTGACAGGTAAAAGCCTTTTCTAAAATAGTATCAACCTCCTCAAAGTCTAGGCTTTACATGACTGCATTCAGACTTCAGTAAGAGCTGTGGCTGTGGGAAGCATCCCTTCTCTTCCCAAGGACCCCAGGGACATCAGCTCAGTCCCAGAGGCTGAGAAAACCAGCCCCCTCACCCGACTGCCACTTGATGTGACACCAATGGCCAGGGGAGTTCTGCTCCTGAATCATCCCACCTTGGAATGTATTCATGAAACAACCACAAGTCACCTAAAAATGTCTACTTTAGTGCTTGCATTCAACAAACACATGGCTAAAGCTTAAAAGGCAAAATCATGACTTACTTTGTTTAGTAAGAACAATGTTAATTACAACAAAAATCTACAAATACACAGAACAGCATCTTAACCCAGAAAGAGCGATGGCACACAGGTATACTACCAAAAAAATCTAAGGTAAAGACAAAACCAATGAAAGTAAATAGCCACAGTTTCTGCATAATGTAAACATGCAGGTCCTTCAACCACATTTTATTTGCCACAGCATTTTCTCTAAGATGGGGCACAAAAAGTAAGGATGGGAAAGCTTCTGTTTCAAACTGACGTGAAGTCCACTTGCCTGCAGTAAACAGATCAAAAACACAACAGTCTGTTGAGGTATAAAATCCAAGAGAAAAAAATCACAACATAAAGTGGCTTTCCACCCTCTGTAACATTCTTTTAGTGGATAAAATCATTTCAGGATTCGCATACAGGCAGAAGGTCAATATACAGCTCCCCAGAAGATTGCTGTAGATATAATGGTAATTCATGCTAACCTGAGAGGTGAAAGAAACACAAAAAATTAGGGTTTTTCCAAATAAAAAAATAAAATAAAGCAGCCAGTTGTTTAGCATTCTTAACTCTGGTCTGGGGCAGAAGCTCTATTCATATTGTGTATTTGCACTGGCACCATAAAACATGAGTAAAATATCAAGAGCTACATAATAAATCTCACACCTTGTTTTCAGAGTTGTTCATATTCTTGAATATTTTTTAATGGCTCTAGTTAAAAGTGATTTAAAGTATTAGCTCAAAGGGATCTCTGGTAAGCTAGTAGAGGAAACAAAATCATGCACCATCTTGTCTAGCCCTCTGACTACTCCATCTGAAGCATAATGCCAAGAATCTAAAGTTGTACTATGGGACAACCAAACCTCAAATATTTAATAGCAACAAACTGCTACAGACATGCATATGCACCACAGATTACACATATAAACAGCTGGCCTTGCAGGATAGCTTGTTGAGTTAAACACCACATAACAATGTCATGAAGTACACTAGCATTACAGGAGACCACGTCAGACATGAAATTCTTGTAATATTAAATTTTACAACTTCCTGTCAGCTGAGGTTTGCAGTAAGAAATTATGTTATTTATCAGCAGCATGCTTTTCAGAGAACATGAACTGGACAATATATTAGATAATGTAAATAGAGACAAGGCTAGCACTTGGCTCTGGATAACGATCTAGATAATCATACACTTGCCTCAATTACCACACACAGTTCTAAATTCATTAAATCATTCAGAACTGTACAGGCAGTGAAGATGGCTCAGAGTAAAATGGACCAGCTTACTGCCCTGCCTTGACTCCTGGGCACACCACTGTCATCAGGAGGAGGAGATGAAGCAGTAACTCTCTAACAGAGAAGGTGAAGGACATCACTTCTACATGTGCTGCTCAGTCAGCACAAATGAAGAGTGGGTAAGAGAGGCTGACTGCTCTCAGCAGTCCAAGGAATACTGGCAAGGTGGTGTCCCTTCCAGACACAGGACAAAGATGGTTCAAGGGCAGGTACCCTCTGTCCTGAAGGCACAAGGCTCTGGCTATAGGGACCCTGGTGAGACTAAGGCAGAGCCAGCAGTGCTCTGTCTGGCAGTGCTGGTAGACAGTGCCCTGGCAGTGCTGTCTGGCAGCCAGGTAGGAGCCAGGCCCCAGCTGCAGGAACCTGTGCCATGGCATTTGCTGTGCTGGACAAGCTACCTGGCCACAGCCACTGGGAGGACAAGCCAGAGCAGTCGTGTACATGGGTAGAAAAATGGGATATTGAATCTCCTGTTTCTGGATGGGCATCCTCAGATCTCTGTGAAGTCTCCCTACCCTTCCCCCTAACCAAACAAAGGATTTTGATATACCACAAGTACAGGTACAGAATCCTACACCCAGGCACTGGAAACCATCCGTACCTGTATTTACTACTTCTAAAAGCTGCAGCCTGTCATTTAGTCCCACTTCAGTGTCTATGTTATCCTTTCACCTGGGTGCTGCAGTCATCAAGCACAGCCTGGAACACAGCTGCCTGCACAGGGCCTAACAGCTCTGCTTGGGGCCAAGACTGGAGTGCAGTCACATACTCACTCCAAGCTGATAAATGCCAATCTAGCAGTACAGAACTGCTACCCAGAATATGTCTGCTGGTTCTTCAGTTAAGTGCTCCCAAGAACAAGCAGACAGAACTCTGATGTTTCTCACAAAAAATTATTCTCCAAATAATGGGCCACACTATTTCTGTTATAATGCCACTTTCTACAGTACTGTTCAATTTAAATTTCTGATCTCATAGCCAGCCAATAACATATGTACATGGAAGACACGAACTGCCTATTCATCTATTATTTTGCCTATCTACACTGGATATACTGTGAGACAGCTCTAGGTGATTTTTTTTATGGAAAAAAGTCTTCATAAAAGGTTGTGTAACATTACTGTGTAAGCATTATTTGAGACAGTCCCAGACCTGCAGAATTACAAACTAGTAACGCACCTTTACAGTCTGAACTTTATTCAAACTTCAGTCTTAAGCTCTCATAAAAAAAATACAAAGATCTTCATCAAACTATTCAATTAAAAATTATACTAGTTGCATAGTGACAAGTTTATTAGAGGTCTGCACGCCACTAATTTAAATGCTGGCTAACCAAATTTTTATGCCAACATAAGTCCATCAATTAAAGGTGACGTTGTAATTTTTTTAATATGTTTTTAACACTGCTTGTCAGAATAGTATTAAAAGCAAGTATAAAATATCTTTATACTAACAAGCATACACCAGTAGATCTTAAGACTCCCTCCTACACCCTTCCTAAGACTATGTCATTGCTACAGAAAAGTACTGTTTTAAACTGTACAGGTGTAGTAGCTAAAGCTGTTACAACATTTGAATACATAGACAGCCTGGCAGTACTACTATAAACTGTTCCCTTCGGTGCATAAGACACTGTGCAAGAAATCAATGAGGGCCCCCTTAATTAAACTGAAGAAATATAGTTTTCTTTTTTTAAGGGAAACAAAACCAGCAAACGTTGTTCTAAACACTGCAGGTTCTCCCTATAGGAAGCAAAGGAGAAAGTCCGTCGATTTGGGAGTCCACAGCAAATCCTCAGCTATAAGAACAGGATTACCAAGAAAATGCAAGATAAACCTTTACAACACCTTTACTACGAGGACCTTTACAAGGCCCTCCTTTACAACACTTCTATGAATAGAACAAACCAAGACCCTAGAACAATTATCCTGAAATTCTCCAACATAATCGCAGCTCAAGAAGCATCAACACCCCCAAGTTTCCCTGTGAACTGACAACACTTAATAAGCCCTGAGACGCCTGGAATCCTGAGGAAAAACTCCGAGCTGCCCCTGGTTCCTGGCAGCCCTCTGCTCTCTCTCAGTGCTGCTGCAGGCACAGGGCAGGCACAGGGCACAGTCCGCACAGAGCTGCCCACAACACCGCCGCTGTCTCGCAGAGGTGCCGGAACCCTCACACCAGGTGCCAGCGAGCCCCTCCCGGCCGTGCGGGGCCTGGCGGGGCCCCGCGGGTCGGAGGCCTGGGCGGGATCCCCGCGCCCCCTGCTTAGGCCCCTGCCCAGAGCAGCCCCTGCCGCCCGCCCCGCGGCCCTGGCCCGGGCTCCACACGCCGGCCCTGCTGGGAGGACGAGCAGCCCCCAGGCCAGCACATCGTGCCCGGCTGCGGAGCCCCAGACACCGGCCCTTCGGCCGCTCTCGGACACCCAGCGCGCCACGACCAGGCCGCGCTGCCTCTGCCCGGCCTCGAGGCGCAGCGCTGGGCCCAGAGGGACCCCGGGAGGCCGCTCACCATGGTGGGGGCTGTGCGGGCCTCTCCCCTCCCGGCTCGGGCGGACACTGAGGGCGGCGGCGGCGCTTCCTCCGGCGGCGGCGGCGGCTCCCAGCTCCTCACGGGCCCTTCCGCCGCCTTCCCCCGCTCATGCGCAGTGCGGGGAGCCGGGAGCCCTCACGGGGGGCGGCTCCGACCCGCGTTCACCGACAGCGGCCGCGGTGGACGGCCAGCGCTTGGCGCGGAGGTCGCGGCGAGCAGCGGGAGGGGGCTCAACCCGAGCAGGGAAGGGAGGGGAAAGTCCCCCCCGGCCTCCTGGAGGCTGTTACGGGGTGTGCTCGGGGCTCGGAGGGGATGCGGCGGGGCAGGCAGGGGTGCGGGGTCCCAGGAGCTCCGAGCCCCGCTGTTCTGTCTGTGTGTTCCTGTTTCGTCCATGTCAAAAGGCCAAACACTTTTCGAGCGGCCAGTGTGAGCACCAGGGTCGTGTGGCCGCCGTTCCCGGGGCCTGAACGTGGAAAGGGCGAAATGGGAAGATCCCCCGGGCTTTCCAGGATGGATTCGCAGAAGAGGCAAAATATTTTGCTGAGCAGCCACGGAGACCTTGGGAAGGTGAAGTCTCGGGGCAGCAGCTTTACAGAGAAGCACCTCCATACCTGTAAGATTTCCCTGATTTCCCTGCTCCAGACTGTGATCCCCTTTGGGGAGCTGCGGACAGATGTAGCTCTTCCTGCAGTAGCATAGCTGTACTAGCAAAAGGGACTGCAATGGTTGGATCACGTTTTGTACCTCTATCCCAGACAGTTGTTTTTTCCCCAGGAAAGCTTATTCTACCTACTGCAGGCTTTTGGCAGCCGAAGGAGTTTGGGGAAGCAGAATATTTGCTGATTAAAACTCACAGTGGTGGCAAACTGCTGTTGTGAAGGACAAAAGTTTGAGATCTGATCTTGTTCTCTCATCTCCTGCTGAGCCTGGAGCTATTAAAGTAAGCTTCTGTATTTATATCACTGGTATGATTGCACACACCACAGAGAAATTAAGACTTCAAAAAGCCATTCCACATCATGGATGTCCACAGTTTATGTATGTGTTGTTTTTATACAAAAGGGTCTGAATTGTTTTTTGCTTACTTTGCAGAAAATCAGCAGAAAGCTTAGATAGGAGTGTGAGTTAAATTTTATTTGGTGAGGAAAATCAGACCTGTCCTGTAATGTGTCCAGTTTTGCAGGTGTATGAAACAGTAAAATTAAGAGTTTGATATCAAGTATGTGGGAATATAGCTGAGTTAAGCTATCCTTGGAGACAGTAGTTGCCTGGATACCTTGAATCCTACCAAAAGGCGTAATTTTGAAATTGGGGATGGATGCAATTTGGGCAGTGAACAGCCATGAACACTGCACACCAGCCCAGTCCATGTAACCATGGCAGGGGAGGCAAAGCCAAACCTAGAAATCTCTTTGATTGAGTTAGCTAATTGCCATCACTGTAACGTGCTGTGACAGCCCTCCTGCCAGCTGAAGGAACAGTTTAGACCTGGAGAATTATTGTGACATGTAACAATAATCTGAGAGATGAGCTGTGCATGCAGGAGATTCCTCAGGAGAGAAAGAGGATTTTTAAGGGACTTGTTTTTCTCTAAAACCTGTGGATCTGGTTTGTTGTATTGCTGAGTCTCTTAGTGGGTTTTTTGAGTGTATAGGGGCACGCTGTATTTGCATTTAGTTTTTTGACTGGCTTGTGATTTCATCTCCCTAACTTACTAAATTGCTCTACATTATGAATTCCTGTTTATAAGGTATGGAAAACCATACGTAGGTGCTTCTGAGCAGGGCAGATAAAAGGTAATCCAGTCATATGATAATGAAATACATATTGCTGCTATTTACACCATGCATGCTACTTCTTGGATTTTTTTTTCCAATTCAAGATCATGCCTAAGGTGAAACTGTACCTGAGAAAAGGAGTGGCTTCCTGCTGCCATTTAAGTTGTAAGTCTAGTGTTACTGATTTCAGTGGGAGCTGCATTGTTCTGTATTGGTTTCCAGAGTGCTTCTGTGGGGATATGGCTGAATTTCTGGGTTACCTTACCCAGAGCTCTTGGCCACCATGGTCTGATTAGACTGAGTTATTTCTCCAAACACAGCTCACTGCAATAGGCAGGCATACACCTCAGGACATAGCCAGATTGCCCCAATTCCATATCCACACTCTTGAGCCTGCCTACAGATGGAGATGGGCATTTGCATGATGTTTTTTGCTGTCTGAATCTCACCATTTCTGAGCAAAACCAGATGGTTTATAAAGCAAGAGCAGCATGAGGCCACCAAAAAGTGTAAGTAACCTAATTGGGCTTGTTGCCTTTTGTACAGCTCCCTGCAGGATGGAGCCCCAGCTCAGAGCAGGGATACCCAGTTCTGCTGCTTATGAACCTGACATGTGCACTCAGCGACACAGACAAGAAGGAAATTTCATTGTGCAATGTGCACGCAGCATCATCACCATGACCAGGGTAACATGATGACTTGTTTATTTTAAGGCTGACACACTTGCCTTGTTTTGTTGTGCGAGCCAATGATGTTTTATCTTCTTATGTGAACTGGAGGAAAATGAGGCAGTGATTTTATTTTTTTAAAACCAAGTGTGTCAAGTGCATAACTGAATATAACACTGACCTGGTTTACACTGACCTGAGCTCTCTTCTTGAGCAGACAAATCAGTCTCATGTTCGGTCAAAGCAGAATCCATTTAGTGTAATCCCCTGGCTGAGAACTTCCACTTAGAGCGCTTTCTGAGGAAGAGGCCCAAAGCTTTATGAAGGATAACTAACCTGGGGCAGCTTGGCCTGGATGTGTCTTTCTAACCACATCTTTTTGGCAGCTACTTTGTGCTCTAGAAAATGAAACCACCAAATCATCGTATACTGATGGAACAGCCATATGGTGATTACAGCTACGGCCCTTTGCCTGCAGACTGACCCCATGGTTAAGAGAGAACAAAGTCCCATGAACTACCCTGCACAAGGAGATTTAATGCCACTCTGTAGGCATCCAGAGGTGCAGACCCAATGGTCTGCTCCTATTGTGCTACTCAGCTGATACAGTTGGAATGTCTCTTCCAGCCCATAATGATTTTTTTCTGCACTGAAAGGAGCACAGAGGAGTAAGGAAGTGTGAGTCCTCCTTTAGTTGTCTGAGCAATTTAACCTGCAGTGACACAGCACCAGTATCAGAAGATTGTTGTTGAAAGGTTGTAGGGAAGGGTGTTCACCTTCTATGAAGTTTTTCATCCTTCCTGCATTACACAAGAGGTTAACAAGGATCAGGAGTAAGATCAGCTCTTCTTCTCTGTGTGGGGAACTACCCACTGGAGACTGGAGCAGCAGTTTTCCTGGAAGAACCCCCATTTGTGATTGTTTTTTCTTTCCTTTAGAACCAGCAATTCTTTCATATCATAAGCCAGTGTAATAAGTACAACAGAATTGTGCTCAGCCCAGCCTCCAGAGGTGATAAACAGCACAAAGGCAACTTGGACACCATCACATGACACAAACCTGAGAACAAGCACAACAACTCTGAGAACAAACAACACTGTGAGCACTGACTACTAAATTGATATAATGAATGCTTGTAACAAATCTCTTTTACACACTCTGGTCAGATCTGTTGTTATCTCCACCCTTTGTGCCCCACATTAGGCACCAAAAAGAACTGTCACAGTTTAACTCCACCAGCAATTAGGCACCATGCAACTGCTCATTCACCACCCTCACTTCCTGCTGGGAGGGAGAGAAGGATGGGGAAAAAAAAGGGCAAAACTCATGGGTTGAAGTAAGAACAATTTAATAATTGAAATAAAATATAATAAATAATAACACTACAACTATAATGAAAAGATGACAAAGGGAGTGAGAAATAAAACCTAGCAGAGACAGGTGATGCACACTACAGTTGCTCAGTGCAGCCTCACTGATGCCCAGAATGTCCCCAAGCAGCAATCAGTGGCTCGTGGCCAGCTTCCCCCACGTCTGTGCTTGGCACAGTGTTCTGGGGTATGGAATGTCCCCTGGGCCAGTTCGGGTCAGCTGTCCCAGCCCAGCTCCCTCCCTGCTCCTTGTACACCTGCCTGCTGGCAGAGCTTGGGAAACTGCAAAACCTTCACCTTAGAGCAACAACTAAAAACATCAGTTTGTTACCAATGTTATTCTCTCACTGATTCAAAAACACAGCCCTGGACCAGCTACTGGGAAGAAAGTTAACTCCCATCTGAAACCAGAACACAGATTAAAGCTAAAATCCAGCAACCATTATGATTTTAAAACCCAGCAGGACTCCAGATGTGTTTTATTAATTACTGCTATAATAAAAATCATGGTGTATTCAACCAGAACATCCATGTTTGTTTTAATATGAATTCATTGTATAATCAACAGGTTTTAAGCTAACACCAAATGTCTCAAAATTGCTTTTAGAATCCAAGCTCAGTTCCAAGAAATTTAGTTGGATCACATAAAAATAAATACCAAGGTTTCAATTACCAATTTCTGCAATATTGATTTTTAACATAGCATTCAGTAGCGTATATTACTTTACAATTGGAATTCTTATGCAGAAGAATATGCCCCAGTATTACAGAGGTACTAAGTGATACTTACCTGCGAGGCATTTGTGTGTAAAAATCTCTATTTGGAACATAACTGTGCAAGAAGCTGAACTATCTGTTGAGAATATATGTTGTGTAAAAGCTGGTAGTCCAGAACTTAATCCATTGCCATTGATTGTTCAGTAAACACATTCTACTCAGCACAGCTGAGCTTCTTACAAACAGAACACAGACAATTCCTGATCTGCTTGAAAAGGATCATTAACAGCAGTGAATATACCTGTGATAGTGCACTGGTACCTATTCAAGGACATACCAAGTTACTTTAATAAAAGACTTGTGTGCACAGATAAACTTTTTTTTTCCCCTACCATTGACTAAATGTTAAAAGTCCTGCCAAAAACCACTTGAGTATTCATTTTTCAATCAGCATGAAGACTTGAAGCTAGAGTTTCCTGGTAACTAGCTGGTACAATCACTACAACAAAGGATACAATGCGCACTTGAAACTTTGTAACTCTATGGTATTGAGATGTGATGTATAAAAGGTTAAAAAAAAATCTCTTACAAGTAGAACTAGTCTGAAATTACAATTTTCCCAACAAACAGAGAAAATTATTTAAAAATAAGTGTGTCCAAAAATTTTGCAGTGTTTTCACTGCCATCATCCTCATTAAATAGGAGGAAACAGGCAGATATCGACCAAGTGACTTGCCTGAAGCCACAGTGAGTCAGTGACTAAAACAAGAACACAGTCCTGCTCTCCTGCTTCCCACTCCGTGTCCCATTCCCCAGTCCAGCATGGATTGAGGTTCTACACCACACAGCTTCCCTGGGTATAAGCCACAGGAACTGGCAGCAGCTGGAGAGTGCAGGAGAGATGGAGATGCCCCACAGGGGAATCACTGAAGGTTACACAGGGCTCTCATTGTGCTCTGGCACCATCCACACTGCTGGGCAAGATGATCCATTCCTGATCCAAGCAGACCAGTACTCAGTGTCACTGCCTGACCCTGTCTCAGAGAAGCCTGAATCTGGAACACCAACACCTTCATTCTTTCCTGCAGACCATCAAGTGTGGCTGAATTAAATATCCCACAGCACAGCTCCTCTCTCCTCTGGCAACAGGAGAAAATCATTGTAACTAGAATGAGTTCAGATTCATTGTTCCCATAACATCTGTGACTGTTATTTCTGAACTACAGCAATATCTGAAAAGGTACATTGATAGTAAATTTGTAGCAGAGATTATCCCTTTAGGCCAGATGCTAAAATACTGCATTTTAAAAAAGTAAAATTTTTCTCTTAGTATTTTTGAAGCATTGTGCCATTGGGTGTTATAGAGACAACAACAGTAACAGCTATGTTACTGTGCTGGGGCTCTTACCAATTTACATTCATAACACAAAAATTGATTTGTAATAAACTGAAGATTCATAAATATTTTTAAACTAAGATATTTGTATAGGAATGACCTACCTTTAGTAATTCTTTGAGCATCTCCTAGTTCAATCAGTACTGCAGTAAAACATTTCAAGTGTGTACACTGTGACAGTGACTTCTGCAAGAGATTTTTCATAAGTAAACAAAACCATCACTATCTGAAAAATCTATCTCAGTAGAAACCTATAAAGATAAAAACCTAACAGCTAATTTTTGAAAAGTGATGGAAAATGAACACTGGTGAGATTATTTGTCTCTCCTGGCTCCTAAGGGAGGACATTTTGTCAGCTCCCAGGGAATGTTTTGCTGCACTGGCTGTTTGCAGCCAAGCTGTGCAGACTGAGCAGGCAGAGAACCTCCTGCTGGGAGTTTTAATGTTTTGGTACAGATTCAGTGCAGCAGAGCCATGTCACAGAGAGAAAAAAAATAAATGCCAAGCTGCTGAGTCTGTTCTAGGCTGAGCTCATGTTTCTACATGGAGATTCAATTCTGAATAAAACAAGTGCCTAACCTTACCTGCAGTGAAACCCATGACGAGTGTCTGGATTACTGCCTCCTAAACATGATCTGCAGATTGTGCTCATCATCATCAGATGATACAGAAACAGCTGCTTAAACCCTCTAATCCAATGCATGAACAGAAGCAACCAAGGAAAGAATAAAATGGAGAAAAATCAAAACAAACATTCAAAGTTACACTTAATTTTTATTTGGCAGTAAATAAAAATCACTGTGGCAATATTCTACAAGATGATCACTGGAGTTTGATTATTTCCTAGGTGACCATAGGATTGGAAGGAAAATTGAAAAGTACTAAAATATGCTTTTAATACACTGATCATCCAGAGCCATTGCTTTTTTACCACTTTTTTTTCTGCGCTGCAGACAAGGCTGCACAATTATAAAACCAGATCAGAGAATTCCCCATGGTACTGTATATTGATTCAGAAATGAGTTTTCAGGTAAGGGTCCATTTGCACAGATTTAACTACAAGTCTGGGATCACTACAGCATCTGATTGTTCCTTTCTGCAGTATAGAACAGATTACTGAATTAAATTAGCATATCAAAACTTCACATAGTAAAAGAACTTCACATTAACTGAAAGATGAAAAGATTTTCAAAGTTTGCAACAATTAAAACATTTTTTCTTCCCCTTGTTTCTCTCAGGTGCTGGTTAAGTAAGTTAAAATAAATTTATGGCAAATGACCAGTATACTTAGTCCAAGAATTCTTTTTCTTTGAATATCCAAAAACCTACCAATTCTCCCTTCTGAAACCCTGCAAATATAAAAAAATCTATTATTCTTAGTAACACTTCATGTTGCTATAAAGACTGTGGTGTACTTCATTCCAGCCAATAAGAAATACACTACAACAATATGGTAACAGTGATGAAGGTGTCAGTATTGTATTTTGGCACACTAAGTATTAAATAAGCTTATCTTTCTATGTGACTTCTTCACGTTTAAAGTTCAAATGGTATTTTCGGAAAGCAGTTACATTTTAACTTTGATTAGTGTAGCAAATGTATTTGAAAAAATGCTTTGTATCAGATATTTTGAGGTATATTAAAATAATTTTTGAAATGCAAATTTTCATGACTCATCGAGGTAAACAGGAAAAGGAGATGCACCAGAAATGACTGAGAGGGATTCTGGGCTAAGGAACAATCATGAATTCCCTATTAAGGCAAAAACATAAGCCACAAACAGGAATTTTGATAGAAAATAGAACAACTTTCAAACTTCCTTCAAATCAATCCTCACATATTTAAGGGAAAAAAGGCAGCTGTGAGTAAGTAGGCAGAAGAATGAACCCAACTTCTCTGTACCTTATAGTCCTTATTAACCTCTCTGATCCTTTCAAAATTTCACACCTTCATCCAGTCTAATGCCTTTCTACAGGCAAACAACCCCTGGACAACAATCACATAGGTCCACAAGTTATAAATAAAGTTACAGTATAGTGATACCCAAATTTCAGTGAAGTCAGCATAATTTACAGTCAAAATATGCAGGAAGTGCAGAGGAAACCAATCCCCCATTCATACAAAACAGTTTGCTGAAAATATGAAGAAATCTTCTTCCAGGAGAAAATCAGCAAAGTTGAAAAAATAAATGCACCTTTCTTGAATTTTATTTTGACTCTGCCTCTTCATCCATGAATTCAACCAGTGGAGCATGTCTGTTGGCCTGGGCACCTTCTTGGTAATTGACCTTTTTAATCACTCCTGCCTTGGGAGCCCTTATGGTGTGCTGCACAGAAACACAGCCAGAGTGAACAGCAGACAACTCAGAGATTTCCCTCCCCTGCCTCTCTCTCTCTCCAGCAAATGCTAGTATTACTCCATGGTCCAATTAGAATGAACACACTTAATTCCTTCCTCTGACATGTTTTATTTAAACACTCTTTTAAACATTACCCTAGCCATTTTCAAGTTTTATTTTCTCATGAATATTTGGCAAGTATACTGAGGAGAAGAATGCTATATAATGCATTTATATGAATTATCATCATTATGAACAGCTGACTGTTATTTTACCTCACTAATACTTTCCCTTGTAATAAATACCAAACAGAAATGATACAGTTTTAATCCAAAATGTTAATCAGAGAGCAAATTTTTTTTTCCTTAAGAGAAATCTGCAGATTTACTGAAGATATTTCTGGTTTTTGGCCAGGAGGGGTCTTTAGTGGGAAGATATTTGGCAAAATGCAGATGAAATAAATACAGCTGCTAATGACAGTAAAGCAACAGCATGCTTACACATCAACCCCCAACTGCTCTGCCTGTCATTGTACCAGGTTAGTTTGATATTGTAGCTTTGCTTCTTGGTAGTTTTCTACATAGGGTTAGTCTAGCATCAAAACATTTAAGATCAGATATTAAATCCTCACATCTAAGGACTCATTAAATAATAATTTGCTTTTTAAATTCTATATTTTATATTTCAATGGCAGTTAAAAAATAATGTCAGTATGGATATCAGCTGGTGAAGCACAAGCACATTTAGCATCCAGCTGCAAAGAATTTTTTGTGTAGGTTTTTCTTAGTGCAGTTTTATCAAATAGAATTTGAGTGTAATTTAAAAAAAACACAATAAGAGAAAGACAGATTTTCCCTGCAGTATTAGTTCTGCTGCCACAAACTGAGGTTTATTTTAAAGTAATAGTCAAATCAAACCAGTTCAGGCTACAGAAACTGTAATTCAAGCAATGTGAGCCACATTCAAGCACTGTGACATCTTAAAATGGCCAAAATGCCAGTCCTTTGACTGCTGTGTGTATAATTACATGGGATCTTTAGTGTGCTCCTCATAAAACTTCATGTAAATAATAATAATAATAATAGTAAAAGGATTATACACAAGAAGAATCCTGTGCATATTTATGCAGTCTCCATTAGCTAAATCTCTCTGCCTGAAGTAACTGCAGACATCCATGTGCCTGGATCACAACCAGGGAGCAAGAGACACACCAAGACAGTTTTGTGCTGGAAAGGTCAAAGGAGAGGAGGGGACTGAAGGCCTGGCACCACCACCTACATGCACATTAAAACAGCTGCAGAATATTATGGATTATATAATCATAATTTGTTAGTAAAGTAACAGCAAATATAATTCTCTGAAATCTAGTCAGACACTACACTGATGTTACAGCAGATGAAGTGATATTGGTATCTGCAAGCTGCACTCTACACTGAACTTCAATAATGCAACCAAAATATATTAAGTTTTGAGCAGATTTTTATTTTCTCAGTAATTAAAACCTTTACATGTTACTCACCTCCATTTTCATAGCTATCATAACCATTAGAGGGTCTCCAATCTGAACCTTATCCCCTGCCTTCACGAACACCTGCAATTCAGGAGAAAATTGGGGGGGGAAAATCATTTATGTCTGTACCATTCAAAAACAACTGGATTTTGACTAACACAATGCACAGAGAGAGAAAGGTTTGGCAAAACATCCTCATATTAATCTTTATTGTTGTTGGTCTGCACATCTGAGTTCTCTAGACAGGGAGTAGTTCTAGAAAGATCTCTTCAAGGGAAGGCAGAGCCTACAGAAAGAGGGTCAGTACCAGATGACAGGATGACCTGGAAGCCATTTACCTATCAAAGAAGAAACACTAGAAGAGATGATGTAAATTCTACCCTTTCTGGGCTTCAGCAATTCTAAGAAAAGTGCAGAATCTCTTCCTGGAGCTAGTCCCAAAAGTCCTTAAAACAACATCCAGAAAGAAGATGGCAGGAGCCAACTCATTTTTCAACAATTACTCTGATTTAGAGTGTTAATTCAGGAAGTCAGAGATCCGTGTTTCACATACTCCATCCTTCATGCCTTCATATTAGTGGTTGAATCCTTCAAGCACTAAACTCCCCAGAAAATCTCTTTCTGTTGAAACTTTGTCATTGTACAGAGAATGCACAAGACTTGCTGAGCTAAACAAAAAGAAATAAATTCACAGCTTAACAAAAGAGGCATTTCTGAGTATTTCTTTTCTTGCAAATGCATCTCACGCTTTTGTTAGATGAAATCAATCTAACAGCCCATAACACTTGATGGAGCTTTGACTTGGGGAGTAATTAAGATGTAGAAAAAATTAGTTAAGCAGTAGCATTAGTTCAGACCTTACAGAGCTCTAGAGAAAGAATGGAAGCCCTAAAAAGCCCTGGGGGGCTGCTGAAAACTCAGAGTAAAGAAAGCTTTTTCCCATCAGAAGTCAAACAGCACTGACATTTCTGGCCCCAGTTCTTTTCTGACAGTATAGAAGCACTATTTCTGGCAGAATAAATTTGAATATATTGGAGAATTCAGGTCCCACCCCTGTTGTTATAATTACCTTTTCTACTGTGCCTGTCATGGGTGCCACAGCTCCACTTTGAGCCCCTGAACTCACAGCAGACAAGTACTTGGGCACAGGGAGGCCAATCTGAGCACTGCCTTCCTGCAAAAAGAAAATCCAGGACAGGTGAGTTAACAAGATGAAATAATAGCACCAATAGATGGGCTGACAGAGGAAAAGAACACATCCAGCCTTAGACAAAGCAGTCAGTTCTGAGGGTGGCAGACCTAGGGGTCAGGGCTGCAGCAGGACTGTCATGGTCACTGCTTTGCCAGTGTCTGAGGCCTAGAAAGTCACACGTGCTGCTGGAAGGACCTGCAAGGAAGGAACAACCCCTGTGACAAAGCACCTCCACATGGATCTTTGTACAAACCCTGGATTTGTACCTTCCCTGTTCATGCATCAGCAGTGCAGAAGGTTTTGGAAAATGCATAAAGGCTGTTTGCACAGGGAGCAGGCAGGTTGCTGCAACAAGCAGGAGACACGATGGCATCTTCACTGCCAGCCACTGCCAATGAGTGCTTCACAATTTACAATAAAATTAATTCAGTGCTAAATAAATTCAAAAATTCTCACTGTTATTCAGAATCCCTTAAGTCCTCTCAGAATTGCTTCCAAGAGTCTCTCAAAGACTCATTATTCCCCACATCCTTCCCATGCCCTAAAGTGATTTCTTCTCTATCACTCACCACAGCCTCCACTGTGATACCACAGGAAAACTGAGCTTTGCCAATCCAGCATGGGTTATTCTGTACTCATCACTGGAGCAAACAAGTTTTTGCTGCATTCTGCTGAAAGTCTTAAGGGGCTCAGAGCTAGAGATTAATTACTGAAACTAGTAAATAATAATTTCTTTATTTAGATTACATTATTATTGAGTTACTTTAAGGCCTTGCAATGTTTTAACTGTAAATAAAAATTACCAACCTAACAATGCAAGTTAGACTACCTCTTCTTTCAAATGTCATTTGCATTTGCATATATGCAATGCATATATTGCCATGGTAACTCATAATTGCATATTTTAATATTAGCTGAAGTTATCCTTCCTCAGACCAATATTGATTTATTTCTTGCCATATTATATCAAAATTGTAACTGAAATTAAAACACCAGTTACAAGCACTTTCAAATAATTGTTTGAAGTACTTGCTACTGTTCTGTGACAGACTTAAATACCTGACAAATTTAGTATTTTGTGTTCCCTCCTCCTAAACCGTCACAAACTCACCAACTGTATTTTAATGTTCCAAAAGTAATTCCTTTTCTTACTCATCATAAGCAATGAATTTCTAATTAGAACAATAATCCAACAAGTATCAAAACTTGATAGGTCCAAGTAAGAACTGAAGTTGTTCTCTTTCACAATCATCGCAATTCATATTGTTCATTTACACGGATAAAATTCCAAAATTTTTAATTTGTGATAATAAAGAAAGAAACTTTACCGGGAAGAACAGATAAATGATGTTGTCCAAAATGATCAACTTGGACTTGGACACTGTTCCATTTACTGAAGATCTCAAGTAAAGTGAATCACCTTCTTTCAAGATCTCTCCAGAAACCAGGAACGTTTTATCTTGAATCTGAAAGTGAAATGCTTTTCTAAGGATAAAGGTTAACCCTTTACCAGCAATAAATCAAAAGACTGTATTTGTACCCTCATAACCTGTGATTCTGCATAGACAACTTTGGAATCTAAAAAAATATATTTTTAAACCTTATATATCCATTATTTTTCCATTAAGAGACTGTTCAATACAAACAAATTTATCAGCAAATTATCTAATATATTCACTCAGGACAATTTTTATCTTAAACAAAGATACACTATTTCTCAAGAAAATGTTCAGAATGTTCAGTTTAGTGATGCTGTAAAATCCAGTATTTTTAATTTGTCCTAGCATCTCGACTTTCTTCAAACAGAACAATTCTTAGTATTCAGCTGGTATTTTCCAAAGGACAGGTGACTTCCTATGTCTCAGAAGTTTGCAGGACAAGAACTACAACATGCTTAGTAAATCTTCAAAGGAACAGAGCAGTAATGGAAACAGTGTCAATGAGACACTACAACTGCAAAAGGAAGACTAAACAGAAAGGTAATTTATTTACAAGTACCCTTCATCCTTCCCTATCCTCTCCTTCAGTGGAAGCTTCACCTGTACCACAACTGCAGCACACAAAGACTGTAAGAAGACAAAATACATCACATTTTACTCATATATTTGCTTCCTAGTCTGACATCACTGAGCACAGAATCAGAGACTTGCTGGTCTTTCAGGATGGTATAAGTAGAAATAAAACTCAAGTCTTCGTTTACATAGTTGCAAATTATTCTTCCACTAAAAACATGCATTGAAAAGATCCTACTGATCTGACACTGATCCCTGAGCAGAAAATCATTTGCTTGAGCACTGAGTGCTGTCAGTTCCAGGCCCAGCCACCTGCTCTGGTTGATTTGCCTCAGGACAGGTTTTGTAACACTCCAGAGGCACTGCCCTCCTCATAATAAGCCCCCAATTATGTCTTTGCATTTCTTAGCTCCAGCTGCTCTCCATTTCCATGTCAACCTCCATTCTTCCTGCTTCCCTAGGAGTCTACATTCTCCCCAGTTACACATCCCTCCACAAATGGTCCCTACATCCCTTCTAGCCTCTTTTCATTGCTGCTGATGTGACTTCTGAGATAAGGCTCAAGTGTAAAAGTTGTCAGGCATTACACAGATAATCAATACACTCAAAATAATCCAGGTATTACAGGAGGGATGTGGGTATTCTCAATCTTCATATGAGTAGAAGTAAAGGTTTGATCATGATGTGGTTATATGCTTCAAAGCACAGTAATTTTATCCTTATTTTTCTAGTACACCTATCTCTATACAGTCTAAACAGTTCATAAAATACTTATTCTCTTAATTCCCCTTTTCTGACTATTAAAACAAGAAGTAGAACTATAGAGACTGCATTCTTGAGTATGGATCCATTCTGGGTATGAAATCTGAGAGAATGAAACATTCAGCTATGTGGGATGCAAGAAGGATATTCAACACCCAGCCAAACACAATCCCATTAAGCCACAACTGCAGTCTCTCACATGTGCACACAAAAAATTTTCTACAACTAAGGCATCTTGTTTACTACAGGAGCTCTACAGCACGGACAAAGAAGCCACTTCCATGGGGTATCACTCAATTATCTAACCAGAAGATTCCTCAGCTCATTTGCTAATCACTCTCCAATTTCCATCTTCAAAATAAAATGCTATCTTGCAGATAATAGTCTAGAAAGCTTTTATTTATTCCACAGGAGATCCATTCTCATGCACAGAATAAAGCAGGAGTCCTGTGGAAAAAAAGTATTTTTAAATGTAGATTTAAATCTAACTTCCCATGTTTTAGAAAGACAAATTTAGCAAGGAAAATAAAGAATAAGACCTTTAAATACTGAAAATTCAAATGCTTTTCTTAGCCTTGTCAGAAGCATTTCAATAGCCCTTCCATGCCAATCCAGCATCTAGCACAGATAATTTCAGGACAAAGTAAGAGTACACAGCAATGGATACAAACAAACCAAAAAGCAGAATCCTGCATCTGTAATCGCTGAGCAACTTCAGCAACAATTAATACTAAAACAAATCTGTAAGAAATGGATTCTTTTATCTAATGAAGTATCTGAAAAAATTGTACCTGCATTTTATATGATCCATCTTGATTATAACTTACAGCTACATCCACAGCTGTTCAATAAAACAAAATATGCATGTGTGAGTACATTTAATTAGGATATGTAGAGAATGATGACACATAAACAGTATTAAGGTTTTCTTGATAAAAATGAGGCCTACCAACACTAAGATAAGAACAAGTATTTTCAGATTAGCTTACTACACACTGCAGATTTCATACTGAATTTTAGACAATTTTTCTTTCAAAGAATTTTTCTTCTCAGAACACCTGAAATCATGTTCTGAAATCTATATTATCTGGACATTAAAGAAGTTTGTGAGGGGAGAAAATTCTGAACTCTTTCACACTGAAAGGAAGTTCAAGAAAAGTAAATGGCACTCTGCTCTTTTTATAATCTCAACCTCATTAATTTAAATGAGGAACATTAATTAGTAATTTGAATTTGGTTTACATGTACTCAGCATCTAACAATGTGGATTAAACATGCAATTCTGTGAATTTCCAGCTTAAAGTGCATAAAACTCATACTACTTATATGCTGTTTCTTAGACTGAATTTTCAAGCATGAATTAAAATAACTTTATCCATTAAGTACCTCCCTTCCCTCCACATACATTTTTATTAACTTACTGCTTTCCCCATCCAGCAGAGAGAGTTTTCTAGTGTAACATATATTTATTCTTCTACCAGTGCTGGATGCAAATGGTGAGAATTTATCTGAAACACAAAATACACAGATATGTTATTTTCATCCCACTTCAGCAAAACAAAACACTTAGGCCTTAAAATCATCATCCTTCTGTGACAACCTTCATATATATGTATTTATATTGAACAGAAAAAACTGGGGAACTACTGTTGTCATAGAGACTGACAATTCCTTGATCTCCAACACTGAATAAACCGAGGCTGTGTGACCTACAGAAAACAGGACACTATGAAGGGCACTGACTGTTTTCCATTAACACATCCTTGAACAGGACCAGAGAGCATGGGAATTCAACTACACTACAGCAGGTCCTGATTAACCTTTAGGTGAAGGTTCCATTAAACCCCACTGCCTCTCCCATTCTGAGCAATTTTGTCTGAAGACCTTGGGCCAGCTGTAAGGATAACAGAGGCAGAAAGGTCACTGCCTGTGCTTATCAGAGCAAAGAGCTCACGGTGCCACTGACCATGAATCCCAAGCTATTTCAGATAGAGCCTGTCTGAGGGGCTTTGGATAGTACTCTGGACATTGCAGTGGTGACACATTCCGTATCTGATCCTTAACAAAAGTTACAGTCTGCTCTGTGTGTGAATATCTGGGAGATGCCAGAGTGCAGAACCCTGAGCAGGCATAAAGTAGGGCAAAGAAAGAACATCCAAATTAAATAACTGCACATGAACTCATAAAACAATACAAAACAATGATCCTTACCATCTGACTGATCTCTAAAAGCATCTGTTAGCATCTTCTCTTTCAGTATGAGCCCCAGAGCTGCCTGACACATAACTTCATGTGGAGTTGCCTTTTTGGGTGGAAATAGTTCATCATGGTGTTGAGGAATGAAATTAGTGTGCACATTTCCAGCTTCAAACTGTGGGTGTCCTGACAGGCTCAGTAAGAAATCAATATTAGTGCTTAATCCTACAATCTGTGAAGAAACAGAAGCATATTGCCAAACTGAGTTATGAATACACAGCTTTCTGCTCACAAAGTTTACCAATAAAATGTAATTCATTCAACTGGTCTGTTTTATTATCAATTAAACCACTGACTGTAAAAAGAAAAAAAAACCAACCAAAAAACCCCAAACAAAACAACAAACAAACAAAAAACCCACAAAAAAACTCAAAAGCTGCTTTCTCAAAAGCACTCTGTTTTCTAAATGCTGCCTTTGTCCACTGTGAAGTTGAGAAAAGTTTCCCAGAAACAGTAACAGGAGGGAATTTCAGAAAAAACAGTACTTTTAGAAAATTCTGCTTTGAGTATTTAAAAGAACATTCCTAAGTTGAAAAGTGAGTCTTATAAAAAATGTCACAATAGTTTCAGTATTCCAAATTTGATCTTTTAACAGTAAAATGTAGGTAGAAGGACTTATATAAGTTTACTATATACTATCCATTTCCTGTAGTGCAAAATACATGATAAAATAACTATTTTAGAGAAATCAGTGAAAATGGTAACGATGCTATGCTGTCACTATTTACTGACAGAACTGCTATGAAAATTCTTGAAAAAGAAAGAGAATCCTTTTATCTCTTTCCCTTGCAGTAGATTTTACTTTTATCTAAAACAATAAGGGGCCAAACATTTTCACTACCTCAGTCACGTTCATGCTGTTGACTTAAAAGTGTAAATTAGCTCTGCACAAGTAATACTTAGTCCCATCTCAAGCCAAACCTTCTGAATTCCACTTTTGAAAACAGTTATAATATCTGTAGTTGTCATAGGGGAAAAATGGAATGTTTCTTAAAAAGAACTGTATATTTCTTTACCACACATATAGTCTGAAAACGTAGGTCTTTTTATATATTAAAAATTGCAAGCAAAAACTGTCTGAGACAAATTCCACCTAAGAAACCCCTTAAGTCTAAGAAAGATCACACTATAATTGAAAATTTTGTTTCACTTTACGCTTCTACAAAGTCCTAGGTGCATCTTCAAACTGAAGATACCACAAACTTAAAACTCTATGTGTAAAACTGGGCTTCACACTTACTTTTACTCACTCCACCAATGAAAACAGTTTGCAAATTAGGAAAAAATACAATTTTTGCAAACAACTAATGCATTTGAAATGGCAGTAGCAACACAGGCTCCCTTTTGGAAACCACTTTGGTTTTACTGCAATGTTTTCTGCACACTTTGATGGCTCAAGCTGTGGTATCACACTGGGTTTCTCCCACTTACATTATACTGGTGCAAACTGTAGCGCAGCTTTCTGAGAGCTGCCTGTCGGTCCTCAGCCCAAACAACCAGCTTTGCAATCATGGGGTCATAATGCACAGAAACCTCATCACCTAAAATGTGGCAATAAAACAAAAATGCTGTAACATGCAACCGAGTATTTATGAAAGTTGGTAATGCACAGTACTGGATACCATATGGCATCCGACTTGGTCACAATTCATGGCCACATTTCTCTCAAGATTAAAGTTTAAGGACATGATGATGTGACCTGGCATTTCAATTTCAAGGGCAACTTTAGCACAGACTTTTTATAAAATTTTGTAGAGGTAACATTACTCAAATTCAATTTTCTTTATTGCAACCAGATTGCAGGATTGCTAAATAGTTAGGAGAATATCACCACCATGAGGCAGTGGACATAAATTCGGATACAGGTAAAGAAGAGGTAAATGTTCAATGATTGATGAAAAGTACCTGGAAAATCATAAGGCAGAATAATTCTATAGGGATTTGTCTTTATAACAACACTTTTTTAGACAAACTTATTTAGGCCAAAGAGGTAAATGCTTACAAAGAAACGTTCTTGACATTAATTATTTCTTCTTCCATCACTGCCTTCAGTTTTACCTTGCCTGACTCCGGTCTCTATCCTGGTGAAACGATCTGCTGGGGGGGTGGATAAGTGCAACAGTGGCCCAGCTCCTGGCATAAAGTTATTATTAGGGTCTTCAGCATATATTCTAGCTTCAAATGCATGGCCCTGGAGCAGGATCTCTTCCTGCATTAGAGGAATCTTCTCTCCTGCTGCAACCTGAAAACAGTAGGTTTTTTCTTTAATACAGGATCAATATTCTGGAGTGCTGATATAAGAAATATTGACTATCTTCCTTCTAAACATGAAAAGCTAGGAAGTGCATTTTAAAGAGCACAAGGAACAAAACAGTGCCAAGACCACTAACCCTGTCCACCTTCTTTCTCTCTCTCTCCCAGCTGATTGTTTGATCCCTGTTCTAACTCAGGATTCAGTTCTCAATTTCCATGCCCAGATAAGGAAGACAGATGTTCCTTTTTTTGCATCAGCATTTATCATTTTCATTTTCTTCCTGATTACACTAAATACTTCTCCACCCTTAATCTCACACTACTTAAGCTGCTGTCCTCACTTTTGGATTTATCCAAACAGAATTGGGTTTTAAGTTCCCTAATACTCAAAACTTCCTGTGATCATTCAAATGTGTGAATAATCTCTGCAAACTGGGTGTGCGAGGAAATCCCCTGCTCCAGTCCACCACATTGTACATTAATTTCAGAATGTGGCTATACTGGTATAACACCAGAAATAGGTTTTTGTGAAGATTTCTTCCTCCTACAGCCTGATGCAAGAATAATTTCTGGGTTACAGAAACATTTAAATTAGTTTTAGAAACCTTTCAGCATAGCAAGGGAAAGATTAGGACCCTACTCCTTCCCACATCCCACGTTGTCTGTAATGTCTCTAAACAACATTTAAAAATGTTTTCTCTCTACACAGCTGGGAGGGGACTGGCTGAAATTCAGAGCACCTACACAATACTCTGCATCCAATACAGCAATGTGAGATGTTCCTGTGGAGCAAAGGAAACACTATCCTGTCAACTGAGCAAGAGATGAGGATCTGGAAACCCATCTGGCCTCTCACACGCAGTGTCACAGAGCACTCAGGAGGAACTCTACATGTAAAAGCAATTAACACTCACCCTGAGCTGCCATTCCACCAAGTCTGTTCCAGTGATCATCTCTGTAACTGGGTGCTCTACTTGCAGCCTGGTATTCATCTCCATGAAGTAAAAGTTATGTTTGGAGTCCATAATAAATTCAACTGTTCCTGAAGTGTTTAACAAAAGGACACTTCACCAAAGAGAATCTTAGGTGTCCATTTATGGAAAAGATACCCAAGACACTTATTTCAACTACATCAAGACTATTATTTCTAAATCAGACACACCAAATTTCATTAAATTCTAGACAAATAATCTAAAAGGGTCACAAAACTGAGGTCTGAAAACAGAAGAGTTGTTTCCTTGTACATTTACATAACCTGAGTTGTTATTAGTCAGAGTTGCATTTCATCAGCACTTCAAAAAAGTGCATCAAGACTGTTGAAAGTATTCTGAATATTCATAGGGTATGTAATTTTTTAAAAATAAATATCCAAAGAAAGCAGCAAGAAAAAGTTGCAAATAATTTCAGGAGCTTATTTTTCATCTGGGAAATGGTGTGGACTTTACAGTGAGTTGTGTTTTTCTTTTAAAGACTTTACTGTTTGCCTATTACCCTTTGTATGCTAAAAGAAATATTCTTTTTCCCTTGCTCAGCTCAAAATTACTAATTCATAATGCTCACTTTCCAACAACAGTTGAGTTGATCAAATTACCTGCTCTGAATTTTTTTCTTTCTATCCTTCAGCTGCCACTGGTCTTGAGCTCAGGTATGCTAATTTAAATCTATAATTACATCAGAATTAACTACATGATTACTTGTTTAAACCTCAAAAATTTGAGGATGTGTGTCATACTCTAAAACAATCAGATGACATTTGCTTGAGACTTAAAGTCTCATTAAGTAAAAAGCTGCACCTCCCCAGACTTACCTGCTCCCACATAATTCACTGCTTTAGCTGCTTTGACAGCAGCTTCTCCAAGTCTCCTTCGAACCTCTGGACTAATTCCTGGCTGTAAATGATAATAAAAATTAAAATATTACAAACTGTTATTAAATTTGGTGATATTAAACCTGGTACGCATCAATATTTAACAGTATTTAACAACTGTAGTGAAACTCTGATCTCTGTTATACTTGAAATCTACATAATACTTATTTGAGAATCATTTTCCTAAATAAAGTAGGTTTTTTAAAAATTAGAACATCTTCTGCAGCAAAACTAAAACAGATCTGAGAATTACAAATACATTTTTACCCACTACATACATTCAATGGGGACAGCAATTACTATAAAAACATGTCAGTTCCTAAAAAATATTAACAATTTTCTGCTCACCCCTGGTGCCTCTTCAATGATTTTCTGATGTCTCCTTTGCACACTGCAGTCTCTCTCAAACAAATACACTGCATTGCCATGCTGGTCACCAAATACCTGGACTTCAACATGCCTGTTCCACAAAAAGAAATGTTTTAATGTATTTTAATGCTTCAAACAGACTTCAAGCTTGTACATTTCAGTAGGATTCCTTATAAGTTTAAGCATCTGCCCTTAAATAAATGCCAAAAATGTAGAAGTGAGGCTGCTATTACACATAAATTTAACTGTTTTAGACTTACTCAATCTTCTGAATCTCAATCTCATCTGAATGAAAGAGGATTCCTAATATCCACTACTGCAGTAAAATCTCAAACTGTAGGATAAACAAGACACATATCTGAAGGCTGCTACCTCTTCTTAGTTATTATAATAAAAGTAAAACCCCTTCACTGTTAATTTGATAATGACTATTTCCCTCATAATTTACTATGCAGTAATTCACAAGAGATAGCAGCAGCCCTGGCTCAGGAATAACATTGTTCACTTCAAAACACCATTTCAAAGGGCAGCTATTAGGTGGCAGAATTTTTTTCTATGCATAAAACTAATAAAAATATATCATCATTCTGACAATTCCCTGATCCTGGCAAAAGAAATTCCCCAGTAATGAGTTTTTCTCATGCCCACCTGACAGCATAAGCAGACCCTCAATTTATTGGAATAAAGGTTTTCCCTACAGTGATGCTTCAACAGATGTAAAGTTCAAGAGTATCAAACAGACCTCTGTGAGACCTTCTTTATGAAAAAATAAATGGGTTCCGTTTCACAGGCCAGGCATGAGCTAAAGACTCACTTCTGTTTGAAATATCAAAATACAAGAAGATTAAATAACTGGTTTAGGACACCTGAGGGCAGCAGAAACACCATCACAGCTTGACTAAGGTCTATAATTTAAGAGTTATATAGTGATTTCTTTCCTAGATGTAAATCAATTTTAGAAAGCTCATTCACTGCTATGTCTCCCAAGCAGTAGCATTTTAATTCCTGTCATTGAAAAAAAGCTACTACAAGAAATTCAGAAAATTATAAGTAATTTTGACCAAATTAACAACTTTCATAGTGCAAATCAGACACACAAAACTTATTTTAATCCTACAACTAAGCTAGTTATATTTATTTAACAGTAGAATAAACATTACAGTGTTTATTGTTATTATATAATAGAAATATCTATTTCTTACCTTGGATTATCTACAAATTTCTCAATCAGCATTGCATCATCATTAAAAGACTTCTTTGCTTCTCTCCTTGCTGATTCTAGTTGGTCCAGAAACTCCTTTTCAGAATGAGCAATCCTCATGCCCTAAAATACAGGAAAAAAGTTTATTTAAATGTCTAAAACTACAGCACACAATGAAAAACCTTGCTGCACACACAGAGTGAGAAATGAGCTTTAAAATAACACTTTGTATTTCCTTCATAAACCTTAGCAGAATTGTGCATCAGCTTCCAGTAAGATAATCCTACTAAGTCCCACCGAAAGTGTCTTAAGAAGTGTAAAAAATAGATATTATCATTCCATTGATATGAGTGAGCAAAAAATTCAATTTTGTCCTCCAATACAATAGAAATTTTACAGTTTTCCAGAGAAAAACTTGGTTTTTTTACAAAATAAAACCAGCTATTTTGGAAATAATTAGCATTTTCTACATGGAATTTTTATTGACATTTATTTCAGAGACAAATCTGATTTAGACTGGGAGTTCACCACTCATTAAAAAGTATCTAGACACAAAATGGTATTTCGAATTATGCAACATTTAAAACTGTTAGCAAAAGAAGTCACAGAAGCTATCACAGAGCAACAATTTCAATTCATGGCATTTTGCACAAATCCACAGCACAACTTTTCTGCTTATGTGAATTACTGGAGATCCCTTGAAATAAACAAAACTCTCCCAGTTTATTCCAGCTGCTTCTCTTCTGCATATCAAAGGGAAATGAGATTTCATAGCGTTAGATTGGCCATTAATAATAAATTATAACAAAAAGTACTTTTCCAGTTTTTGTTTTCTTTTAGAATATTGAGTTACACATCCTGGGACATGGTAACTTTACAGCACACAATGAACAGATGAGTTCCCTACCTTTCCTCCACCCCCACGGACAGCTTTAATCATTACTGGGTATCCAATTCTCCTGGCATGTTCCTTTAGACACTCATCAGATTGATCTTCTCCATGATAACCTTCAACAACAGGAACGCCAGCAGCAGACATTATAGCTTTGGAAGTGCTTTGACAGAACAGTTTTATATTTAGAATGATAATAATACATTTTTCTTACTTTAAACTCCAACCTGCCTAATGTTCCCAATGTTAATTCTCTCCATGAAAATAGTTCCACAGGAGACCTCTACAGGACTACTTGCATAGGTGTGTTACACAGCATAGAACTGTAATTCAGCACATGTTCAAACAAAGATTTTTGCTTCTCCTAGCAGGACTACACTTCAGTTTGACTGTTTTTTCCACATTACAGATACCAAAATCAAACATTTTCAAATTACAACACCGTATCCTACAATATTTAAAGTTGTACAAAGGCCAAACTTTTCATTACACAAGCTACATTCACACCACACATGAAACACTCAAGCGTAACAACTCTAATTTCCAAAATGCATGCAAAGCTTGTTAAATTACTGAGGCAATTTACTCTCACATTACGAGGTGATAAAAAAGTTAATTCTCTATAACTATTATACAGTTCCTGTGTCATAATAATTCATTTCCATAATAACTTCATTTCCATATTTTTGATTTACACTTCATACCTTAAAAGTCTTTCTTTGATCTAAGTAACTAAGGAATAAGATCTTCCAGGATGAACTGAACTCATAATTTTACATGAGCCACAATAACCCTGATGATTTGGTGCTTCTTTTCCACTGCTCTTTCGACCCATCCAATATGACTCCTGAACCTTTACCTATGTTACACTGCAATGCTTCAATTCTGAAAAAGTAGAATCATTACTTATTTAATTACTTAAATCCCAATAACTGAACAATCTTTACTGTTTATGTCTCTATACAAATCTATAAACCTCAAGTTTATTCCTTTGAAGAAAACTGTAAAAATACAATGCAAATTGACAGAATAAAATTACAGAGAAATTGGTCATTTGTTAACAAAATCAGCTTTGCCAAGCTGCAAATTGCATAACCAAGTAACAAATCAGAAATAGATACCTTTTAATACCCATATCTCTGATAGCAGATGAAGGAGGACCTATGAAGATGATTCCCTGTTGCTTACACAGCTCTGCAAACTCTGTGTTTTCCGAGAGGAAACCATAACCTGGATGAATAGCCTAAAACAGAATGTTACCAGCCTGTTTTTTGTATCAGTTTAGCTTAGAAAACTCAGAAACTTCATAGATCATTAAGGAAAAGCAAGATGAGCAAAAATAAAGAACTAAAGCATGGAAGTAACAGAAAATCTAAGGCCTTGATCTCCTTACCTGTGCTGCTGAGACCTTGGCCACCTGCAGTATTTTCTCCATAGCCAAGTAACTCTGCTGTGAGGGTGGTGGACCAATGCAATATGCTTCATCTGCCTGTTTTACAAAAAATAAATACAACTGAGACTGTTTACTAGCAAGTTTAAATGAGTTTCTGAGCTAATTATATCACTTATTAGACTGCAGTTTAAATCACTGCATTTCTTCATGGAGAGACCCAACTAGGTGAAACAAATTCTCACTTCTTCCCCAAAATCACCATCCATTCTCTAACCCCTGGCTGCCCAGAGCCAGAAAGCCAAACTTGAATGCACTTCCTGCAAGCTGTCAGGTGTTGAGACAGAGACCAGGCACACTTTCCATCCATTCAAGGAAAACTTGGCAGCAGGTCTACAGAAGTGAAAATCAGCTTTGCATCAGCACCCAAATCTGCTTTACACATGGAACTTGTCAATGAAAAATATTGTTACGAATGAACATCAGCCACAAATTTAATGAATATACTTCACCATTGCTACGTGCATGGAATTCTTGTCTGCTTCACTATAAACTGCCACAGACTTCACTCCCATTTTCTTGGCTGTTCGCATCACCCTGCAGGCAATTTCTCCTCGGTTTGCAATAAGGATCTTCCCTATGCTGTGACCTCCTGTTTGAAAGGATGAAGCACAGTAAGAAACCAAGCCACAAAAACATTCCTGGAAACACAGTAATTTAAAAATTCTGCTTTCTCTTACATTATTTATAAAGTTTATGCATTTCTTCAATAATGAAAAAAGCATGCTTCACCCAAAAGCATTTCCAAGCTGCTCTTCAAATTTTAACTCAGCGTCCTTATGCAGAAGCTCAAGGCATCTTTTTTCTTTTCTAGAATTCAAGAAGTATAGACTAATCCTAAAAAAACTCATTTCTACATAACAGTTGATGCTTACAGTTGTGCTGTGTACCTTCTGGACTAACTAGGAAACAAGCAAAGCTGTGTTGTATCCCTCACAACAGAAGTGACTCTCATGAAAAGCACAGTTCCTCCTTGATACACAGTGACAAAGAAGTAACAAGATATTAACTTTCATTGTTTCATTGGTTTGGGTTTTTTAAGCAAAAATGTTGTTTAAACATTAAAGATTTCTGTTAGGTTAGCTAGAGGTTCCTGTTTTCAAAAACTGTGAATATTTATTAAAAAACCCTACAATCTTTCAGCAACCAATACTCTAAAACCACCCACACTGCATAGCAATTCAAGCTAGTAGCTTAAGAAGTCAAATTTCATACCTATCGTTGAGGCCCATTTCACAAATATTTGTACTTGGTTCCATTGCCTGTGCAATTATAAAGGGACAGAAAGTGTTAGAAGTGCATATGAAGAAGTGGCAACCGAGCTGCTTTGATTTTCAGGATAGAGGACAGCAGTGAAACTTCTGATACACCTATTTACACAGAAAATATTCAGGTATAACAAGGGAAGTGGCCCAAACTTCAACAGATGTCTCCCTAAGTACTTTCACTTGGACACAATAAAAATTATCCCCTTGCTTTTTTAGTAGCATTCAAATTGAAATAATCAAGGCGTTTTATTAAAACAAACAAGCAAAAGAACTTTTTGGTGGACAGAACAGCCAACAACTCGCATTTACTTACTACAGAGAGGCCAACTCATGAAGTATTTGGGAAAGAAGACATGAGCAATCATAAAATAAAACAGCTTAAAAAGGCAACAGGAGCTGCTTTTGCAGAGCAAGGGTGCAAGAGAAAAGAATGTGAAAGAGCAAGAGCGAGCTGTGGAGACTTTTAGAAATGGAAAGTTAAACTTCAGATAATTAATGTTAACTAAATGAGATAACGGCAGTGAAGTGACTGGATAGAACTGTGAAAGCAAACTCCTGGAACTGTTTTAATTAGTATGTAAAACAACGTCGGAACTTTGGATCAAGTCCAGCATTCTTTAAGCGTTATCGGACAAAAAGACACGGGACGTCCTCGGCACCTCAGAAGCAGAGCTGGGTTTTAACAACGGGAGGAGGAATGGTGCGTGTCCTATACATGGAATACACAGCTGTCATGGGCACCCTCCCTGCGCACAGGCTGCGGCCGGGGCAGCTCCATGGGACCTGCAGCAGCTGCTACAACGATTCCCTAAAGCCAGGAGGGTTTATTCCCACATCCTTCCCACAGAGCAGCCCGGCCTTCCTGCGTGCCCCCTCACGCCCCGCAGAGTCCATTCCCCTGTGCGAGGGCTGCGGGCTCCGCGCTCGCTGTGGGCAGCTACTCCCGGCTCCTCAGGCGCCCTCGGCCCGCACCCACGGCTGCCCCCGGCCCGGCCGCCCCTGCCCGCGCTCGGGGCGGCTCGAGCCTCCCCCGGCCCGCACTCACAGCCGGCGCAGCGCCCCGAGGCAGCCGCGGCCCCGCTCGGCCGCCGCCAGCGCCATGTTGGGGAGCGGGGGCGGGAGCGGGGAAAGCCCTCAGGGCCAGGGAGCGGGCGGAGGGAGCGCGTCACGGGGAGGGGAGCGGGAAATGGCTGCCGGGGCGGGGCTGGGTGGCGCTGAGAAATGGCGCTGAGAGGGCAGATCGAATAAACTTGATTTAAATGTGGGACGATGCGTGTCGCTGAAGGGTTGTCGGTCCTGTGGGTGCACGGACTGCGCTGAGCGTACTCCTTCAGGAATGACATCCGGGACAGCGACACGCTAACGCGAGGGTTGTTGGGGGAGGGCCTGGGCATCCTCGGGTAACACAGCATCCCCAGACCCTGCCTCAAAACCTCTCCGTGCCCGCAGAGGACGTCCAGGGATTGGAAAGCCGTCAGCATCCTTCCCACTTCCTCAGGCTTTGGAGCTTTGCAAGTCAGAGGGCCACAGAGGATCTGGGTTGGAAGGGAGCTTAAAGCTCATCACATTACCTTACTCTCCCTTGAGCAGGGACACCTTCCAGGTTGCTGCCAACCCCATCCAACCCGGCTGTAGNCAGGGACACCTTCCAGTAGCCCAGGTTGCTGCCAACCACATCCAACCCGGCTGTAGATAATTCCAGGGATGGGACATCCACAGCTGCTCTGGGCAGCCTGTGCCAGGGCCTCACCACCCTCACAGGAAAGAATTTCTTCCCAATATATCAGTTTAAGACCCAGCCCACCTCAGTGTGGGGCCTTACTAAACCTGCCCAGTCCCAGCACA
Source organism: Anthoscopus minutus (assembly GCA_013399455.1). Lineage (NCBI taxonomy): Eukaryota > Metazoa > Chordata > Aves > Passeriformes > Paridae > Anthoscopus > Anthoscopus minutus. Next base: position 108,028 of record VWYI01046169.1, on the reverse strand, counting down.
GTGAAAATAAGTATTTCTAGTTGTTGTTTACAAAGAGCAAAGCAGCTCTGCTTTTGAACAACAGGAATAAAGAAGCTATCAATTGCAAGAGTGGCAGTGTTTAATGTCTCCTTACTGTGAGGCATTAACAGTGTCTTACATGAAGAGCATCTTCGGTATGCAGGCAATCTCTGCTTGCTCTGCTGTTGCTATTTTACTTTGCCGTGGTGACCCCTCGCACCAGTGACTGGGTGGTTCAAGCAGGTTAAACAGACACCAGAGCAGCTTGGGGAAATCATCCCTTGGATCTGACTGGAAGAGGGAGCGGCACTTGCTCTGAGATTTTAAAAACTAAATTATTAAGTGAAGCTTCCACTTTTCCATAATCCATTCACTCCAATCTTCAACATAAGATGCTGACAGTGTAGATCCTACTTTTGTCTTTCATAATTCAGATTTTTAAAATGTTGGGTTTGTCTCTAAACACAAGATGGCAGCATTTTATGTAGTTTAAATGTCGGACATTGGGGAGAGCTGCAGATATTTTACAGTACATAAATCAGAGGTGGCAGAGGAGTCGAAGCTTTTAGCAATAGAACTAATGGAAGTGGCAAACTCATTTATATTGCAAATCTGCTCTTGGTGGAGACATCCTGCCAGGAGGGCTTTTAAGGCTTGCAAAGTCAAGTGAGATCACCAGACTGTACACACAGATGTCTGAAAGTGCAGTCTAATAAAGCTTAAATGCAGAAATTATAACTTCCTCAGTGACACCAGTAATATGCTTGATGTGCACATCCATAGTCAGAAGTACTCAGGTGAACCTACTGATGTAGTGGATAGGTTGAGTTGGCAACATTTTTAAAATTTTGTTGTGGAAGCTAGGCATATTTTGAAGTCTGCTTTGATTAATAATTTGAGTAGTTTGCTTGTAACAATTTTGTCTATAAGCAGGTTGTGAAAATTTTAATTTGAAATATTAATTCATTTTTCTTCACCTGATGACAAAAAAGTTATAGTAAAGTAAAGCTAAACATTGGCTGGACTCATGTTACATTGCTGTGGCAGATAAACTTCAGACCCACATTCCCTTGCTTTGTTGGCATGCAAAGGCCACAGCCCTGGATGTGAGGAAAAAAGTGTAGTGTGCAAGTCTTGTCAGCTTAGTCACAAAATGTTAACTCCACAGAAATCTTTCTCTTCTCACATTTGTTATTTTGCTCAAATTGATGCTTAAAAATACACCTCCTTTTTTCTTCTAAATATTCTGATGCAAAGATTTCTTTAATGAATTCCAAACCTTTGTGCCTCTGGGACAGTTCAGGGTGTGCCTCATAGATGGGGACTTTTTGCCTTTAAGTAAAATATTGGACTGTTCCTCCATCTGGTATTAAACCTTGCCAACAAAGAGAAAGTTTTGAAACACCAGCAGCCTTTTGAGGGCCTACTTCACACATACAGGTGTGTTTACCAGCCCAGCTTCTAAAACATGAACAAGTGAGGAACCTTGCCCACTAAATAGTTGCAAAACCGGCACCAAATTTAGCATTGTACCAGACCAAGCAAGTGGCAAAGAGCAGAGCAAGCTCTTCCTGCTCTCCAGACAGCCCTTCTTGTCTTCTGAAGGACAAATCAAGGGGCTTGCAAAGTTTTCACCTTGTGACATTACAGTATCCATCATGTAGGGATGTGCACTGACACCACAAAGGAAGTGAAGCATAATTCTGGTATTTTATCCCTGAGGGAAGTTATGGCCTCCCTGCTGCCCTCACTGGCGCTTCAACAGCCAAGTTCCTCAATCAGCTGCTGGCAGCAGAGAGATTGTTTTTTCTTCCCCATCTTTACCACATCTCTTGCTTTCCTACAGTCCATCTAACAAGCTTTGCTTCCTGAAGAGCACAATATGTGAGACTCACTCAGCCATTTCAGAGATAAAATCATTTCACAGCAATGCACACTCTAATGATTAAATACAGCCTTTATTATGGAAACACCAATAATAGAAAAATAAAGAGCATATCTTTTCATAGCAAGTTATTTTTAGCAGCCATACATTATAGCAAGCTAGAAGTGATCAGCCAAGCCATGTTCAGATACTCAAGATGCTAATCTAATCTCTCTTCTTCTTTCAACTGAATTAACAGCTGTTTCTTAATTTGTGCTTGTCCATCAGAGAACAAAAAGGACTGAAATAAATTAAACCTTGCTTTTTAAACTCCTCAGTAACTTGTCTTAAGTGTGACATCATCATGCTTCTGGGATGCCCTTATTCTGTCTTGGTTGTGCAAGAGACCACAGGGGGTGGTCTGGCATGGGAGCTGCAGCAGAACACTAGGAAGTCATAGGGATGTGGGGACGTGGGGACGTAGGGATGTAGGGATGTGCTCACCTCCTAGTCCCTGTGACGGCCCCACAGCCTCCTGACCAGCACATGCTTGCACAGAAATTAAGCTTTGCTTCGCTGGTGGATGCATCACATCATCAGTGCATCACATCACCCTGATCAGCATCTTCTGGTTCAGGGCTGGCTTGGTGTGAGTCTGCAGCCGGGGGAAGAAGTGAGCTGGGGCTGCTGAGTCACTCTAGGACCCAGCTGCAGCCTTGTTTCCTCCCACAGCACATAAAACTGCCCTGCTGCCCCATGGTATGGCCATTATGGCCCACCTAGTGTGCAAGCAGTTTACTAAATATCCTCCTTTTGTATGGTGTTCTTTTAGGGACTTTTTGCTCAAAATATTTCCTCAGGCAAGATGTTTAAAAGAGCAAGTCCACCAACAACAAGATTAATTACCCCTACAGAGTCTTCTCAGTGGGAGAGAGACCTCAAAGCCACTCCATTAGATAAAAAATTACCAGCTAAATATATTCCCAAATTCTGGCATAATATAAACAGGCATCAGCTTTTAGAGCTGTACATGACAGTTCAGGGAGCATTTGAGCTGATTCTAATTCAGCATTAAATTTGGAGAGGCAGCACCCCTTGCTGTGCTGACACACATCCCTGCTGGAGGCTGGTTGGTTTTGGGATCAGGGATGGAGCTGATGGGATGCAGGCTAAGCCACAGCTGGCAGAAAGGCTGCACTTCAAGGCTGGGATCTCCTGATGCAGTAAGGATTTCTCCAATGGATACTGTACTGCTGTAAAGCACCAGCTCCATTGGATTAATTTTGCAGCATGTTGGCAGCATTTCCTGGGAGCATCCAATTGTTTCATTGGTTTGCACCACGAGCACTTCACATGTGCCAGTTAGAGCAAGCCTAAGAATATAATTCGTGTACAAAAGGCAGAATGCAGCTTCATAAAAATAGCAAACAAAAAATAGCAAGAAAAAGCATAAGAACAAATCAGGTAAAATTGAATCCAAACATTGTTCAATACCAACAGGCTGATTCACTATAGAAATAAAAAAACTATAGGGAAAACCATTATTCATGCATCACTAGTAAAAATGCCAGGTGTCACAATATTAACCACAGAATTAGCAATCATTAGTAACTCTTTTCTGTCCTCATGCTGATATCAGACTTTTTTATAAGACTGAATATTAACATAAAGCAGTTTTTCAGAAGAGAAGAAGCAAATGCTGTATCCATGTCAGTAGAAGAAACACAGGTCACACAATCCAGCAATACAAAGAACATGTGAAATGGCACTCAGCTTTGACAAGGGAAAGATGGCTATTGATCACTGGGCAGAACAGCTTAGGACTAGACCATGTGCTGAGCTTTTTAAGCAGCTTTTGTTGTTAAAATGTCCACACATAGCAGACTGGGACAGTGACATCCCTACTACAAAGAAAAGTTCATTTTCAAATGGAAGCTCTTCATCTATTTACCATTCCTCCCACACATCTATTTTTTAAAAAAAGCTGAATGCTTTAATTAAGTATAAAAATCTGCTTTCCAAACAACAGATTCATAGTATTAAGTAACCCTCAGAATTAGAGGGATCTTACTAGGCCCAAAGTCTGAGCCCAGTGGCTGCTTGTTTTCTAAGGAGGGAAGGAGGAAGGGAAAATGAGCTCGATAAAGCTCACTAAGCATTATGAACAGTGCTGGAGCCTTTGCAAAAGAATAATTGAAATACTTACACTTCAGTTTGAGTATTCAACTGAATACAGTTCAAATCACTGTGTCTATATTCAAGGCTTGAAAGTTTGGCATCCTATTTTTTGTGCTATTTTACCTTATAAAAGTATTTGGCTGTTCCTGTGCTCACAGCTGGTTCTGATGTTTCTCCAAGTGTAAAAGTACTTCAAAATTGTCTTTATCTTTCTTATTTATTGGTTCATTCAGACTTAAAGGGAACATTTCTAGAGAATGTTAATTACTTCCACAGCTACATATTATACTGTTATAGAGCAGTATGGCCATGTTTCCTGGTTCACACAGACCAGTATCTCTAATTAATCCACAGAATGGAAGAATTTATTTTCTTTCTTCATTTAATTAAGTAAACTTGAAATGGTGAAATACTAGTAAAATATCAAAACTATTTGAAAAATACTTGACGGAATATCTGACAAAATATAACCCATCAATTTTATTCAGTGAAAATCCAGTGAGGTTCCATCATCATTAATAATTGCACAGGATTTGGGCCATTATTCATAGAAATTAAATTAGCTCCCAGCATTTCCATTTTGTTTAGATACAGATTAAACTGTATCTAAGGCATTTTTGCATATGACTTCAGTCTTTTGTTTAATGAGTGCCATTCCACAATCCTTTTCCAGGCCAAACTTTTATAAGTAAAATTTAAGCCACTAGCCTAACTCCTTGGAGTAAGTGTGCTCTTATTGAACATCATTTTCTCTCTTGCAAATGTTTTTGTACATAATTTCTTATCATCTTGCTTCAGTGAGCAGATTGTGTGGCGTGTGCACATGTGTACGTGTACATTTCTGCACATGTAAATCTTTTGTGACAAGGAGCTTTTTCCTTGTTACAACAAAGAACATGAGCTGGACTTAAATCTCAAAAGCAATTACTATTCTCATGCCTTCATCATTGGTTTAGCAGGAAATAATTACAGAGCATATCAGTGTGCTCTAAAGCAACTCCTAATTATTTCCATATGAAAATCCAGCTGCTCAGCTGTGAGCACACTGAAGAACACTCCCTTTTGGGCAGAGTTTGTCCAAGGTCTGTGCAAGCTTTTATTTCCCACAGAAGCCTTGACCATACAGCATCAGTGGATTTCCATTTCTCATGGACCTTGTGCAGGTGCCCCAGTGGTGATCACTTAAACCCAGGCTTTTCCAGTGAGTGTGGCATCTTCCTGGATTGAGACCACCCTGTTGCCCCAGTAGAGGACATTTCCTGGGCTCAGTGTGGTCACTGTGACAGGTTCATGAACAGCATTATGGGGATTCCTGAGCTCTCACAAGACCAGGAACATATTAAGCTCCAGGGTAAGAGTCACAATTATCACTGTGTCTTTGCATAGGGCTTAGTAGGAGAACCCCAGGCACTTAGGAAGTGTAACTGTTGTAGGACTGGGTGAGAAGTTGCTTGTGAGTAGAGTCACACTGACATTTCCCCTGAGATTTTGGCACACACTGTATTCCAAAAAAAGCTTTCAGTGAGCTCTCAGTTTACTCACCTGAAGGACTTACATCCTTTGATAACACCATCATTAACAAACCTGATGGATTTTCTGGGGAATAATGATTCTGCTTGCTTTAAGCTGTTTTTAGGAATCTGGCTTAAGTGATCTGAATGAACTCCTTTGTTGGTAACAGAGAGAATGTAGGCTCCTCATTTTGGACTACATCTAAATTAGATGCTAAGAATAGCCTAAAGTAGAAGGTGTGAGTTCTCTCTTTCCACAAACATTCATTAGTTGTAAACATATGGTGTCATCTCATTTAAAAATGTGGCTTCAGGGCAAGGAGATTTCCAGGCAGAAGCAAAAATTCTTGAGACTTCTCTGCTTGCCGCACACATTTGGAAGCACAAGGGCACCTCAGATGCGTTCATATCCTCTATGTGGCTTCCTCCTGGAGATCAGGAAGGTGGCAAACACAATGACAAACAATCCCAGGATACTCAGGCATACTGCAATGGGAGCTACTCTGCTGTTTCTATCAGGAAAACATTCTTCTTCTGAAAGGAAAAGGAGATCAGAGAATGTTATAGCAGAACACCATACTCTAAACTGTACATCTGTAGTCCGGAAAAGTTGGCAAATATAAGCCAGAAATTCTCAAAAACCTTGCTTTCTTTTGTTTTTTCTTTCTTTTTCCTAAGATATACTTATTATGCTTTTTATCTGTGGTGAGCCTTATCTCAAGAAAACCATCCTTGCCCCTTCTGCAGTAGCTCTGTGCTTCCCTAGAGAGTGGCTCTTCACCCTCATATCTGCAGGAATTGTTTCACCGCTCAGCACGCACACAGGGGCAAAGCAAGGGCTTTCTTCCCAAAAGCAGATGGGGAATACAAAGTGCCTGTCTTAAAAGAAGACACATCCTGCATGGTCAGAAACTCCTCCTGTGTGACATCTGATTGCTTCTTCCCAGTGAAGAGGAGCAGGCCAGAGACAGAAGCCCATAGTCCAGCAAATCATTAGTGCAGTAAGGATCCTTGTTAAGTCAGTGTTTTCTAAGAAAAATCAAATTCCAGTTGTTTTCTGTGTTTAGTTCAGAATATTTATGGATAATCATGGCTAACAGAACATTCAGAGATTAGGAAGGCAGAAGCCTTGGACATAGTCCAGGGAGTTGCTTTAGCAATACCTTTGCAATTTTTTTGTACATATGATGGTATCAGACACAAATCATATCTTTGAAGGACCATCCAAAGATATCACTCCAAACATATTTCTTGGCTACAGAGAGGGCAAATCCTGGCTTCCTCAGCCAGTTCCAACCCAAATGAATATTCAAATCATCCTCTGATTAAACAGAAACTTACTACTTTAAAGTGAACTTCTGGACTGAGGTAAATTGGCAGCTTTCCTATGGAGAGACTGCACCACATGTGCCAATGACAGAAATGGGAAATTTACCCAGTAAACAATGGCAGGATCAGCCTCAAATTCAAAATACAAGTGTAGTCCTGGGAGTGAAGGCAGTGTCTGGGAATGACCACCAATGTGTTAGCCCAGAATTGGATCAGACCTGCCTCTTCAATCAGATCTACAGGAATGGTCCTTCCTCAGGCTCCAGGGAAAGACAGACCTCTGTCATGCTGCTATGAGTGGCAAATGCAGGGCAAACTGTCCTCTAAGCAGGCCAGTGTGGTCAGCTAAACCCCACAGTACATCCCAGCTCAGAAGAAAATCCAGTTTATAGCCAGGGTATGAGGGAGATCTGACACTGTGCCCCTCTCACTCCCCGTGACTGTTCTGAGGCAGGTTTCGACAGCGCGCTGAGATAAAAACCTCAACTGTTATTCCATGACTGTCCTGACACAGGTTGTAGCTTTGGCTTGGGCTTTTCCCCCATGGGAATTTTACACTGTCAGTGGGCAATGAGCCCAGGGAACATGTGGAGTTCATGACATCATGCTACAGCTCCAGAGCCTCCACATGGCTCTTCCCAAGGTCCGATCCTCTTCTGCTCTAATCCAGATGGTGATGCAATGCTGCAAAGCCAAAGGCATGAGCATTTTATTAGAGGTAGCTTTTTAAAAGCTCTGTCTGGTTAATGTAACCTGCTGTTAAATGAGCTGAAAAGTACTTGCATCTAAGTGTTGTAAAAGCCAGAGATATTTGAATTAGCCATTTTGCTTTGATTTGGGAAACATTGGGAATGAAGGAAAGAACTCTGTGAGCTCTAGGAATTGTTTCTGACACGCTGAAGTACAGAAGGCCCTTTCACAGATTTCCACACTCAAACAGATCAAGCAATTGATAGAACACTACTGTAATCTGTATAGAACTGTAAGAAACTTGAAACCAGTGACCATTAATGTTTTCTTTTTCTTCCCCATTTGAAGATAAGCAAATCAGGAGCAACAGAAGTGAAACTATCAGTATTTGGACATCCAAGGGGAGGAGGTTGGTGATGTGTTTAGTCATTCCGTCACTGAGGATTTTCTCTTTCAGAATCTGCATATGCAGCCAATATACAACAGTTTCATGACTGTTTTATAGCCACAGGGGAATTATTTCAGAGGTAGGAGTTGCTTTCTCAGCTCTCTGATTAAGAGTAAAACTAATTTAAATTTGTATATGGCATTGACTTGCAGAGATTAGCCTGACTTGGAGGGAGAGAGAGGGGGAGAAAGAGAGAGCATCTTTCTCAGCTGAGTCTCTCCTAGAGCTGAGGCCATACCTAATCCCATATCTAAGATCATTCGTTGTACACATTTGAATGGGAACGTGGGGACCAGATTCCATGAGTTCTTCCAGCTCAGTGTTAACCCATGAAAATACTTTATGAGAATGAAAGCATAGATGGGATTCTCAGTGTGGAGAAGGACCATATATTTGAAAAGCTCCAAATGTTGTTTTCCATTATATTCCTTTTAGAATGGAAAAAGTTACCCAAATGGTGACCTAACAGAAGTAGAATTGGTCAAACAGAGCCAAACAGAGTCAAAAGACAAATACAGGGGCAATATTTTGTAAGCATGCAGAAAGACAAGTGGCAGAAGAGAGAATGTTTTATTGCTGCATCTGAAGGGCTGGATAGCTGGGAAGCCCCTCTGTGCACTTGAGTTACTGTATGGAAATGCCCTGAGAGGAACCCATAAAAATGAGAAGATGGACAACTTGAAAGAGACCACAAGGTCCCACTGAGTCTCCCTCTCGGGTCTCTGTCTTTTACTGAGACACCAGACTCCCTCTTTGTGGTTTTCTTCTCCAAGAAAAGACAAACTGAAGAGATGAGCATCATGTTTAATTTTTAAGCTGGGAGTGGGCAAGTTCTGTTCCTCCTCAGGAGCATATTTCACCATGTCTAGACATAGCTGCTCTGAAAATATCATCCTGCATTCATAAATATCCCTTATTATCTGGCAGTTTTGCTGCTGCAGCTGTAGGACAATGTGAGTAACAGGAGCCTTTAAAAATAGCTAAAATCTGACTATATTGAGAACAGTGACCTGGAAATGAACTCTGCACATTGGGGTTTGGGCAGTGCACTGGTGGTGAACACACCTCTGCTTGTTGCAGGAGGAAATGGATGAAGAAGAAAATTGTGGCTGTAGAGTTGAACATTTTTAATGAGAAGGTGAAACAGAAGGTACTGAGTGCAGGGGGAAAAGATATTTTTCCATCCTCCATAGGACTGTGTTGGAAATTACTCAGGAAAGGTTGGGAGAACAGCAGTGGGATGTGCTGTTCAGCAAATTACATCCATCAGGCCACCAGAATGCTGACATGTAGATTTGGGAAGGGTAGAAAAGTATCCTTCAACTCACCTTTTCCAAACTGGTTACCCACAATGTCAAACGCCTGCAGCTGCATATGAACAAAGAGGATCTGGAAGTTCCTCTCAAAAAGGAAGATTTGCCTGCTGGCACACTTAAAGGAATTCCCCAGCTTTGTTGTGAACAGCTTCTCATTTAGGGCTGCATAGTAAAACATACCTGGAGGCCAGAGAGAGAAAGATGAGAATACACACTGACTCCATGGGAACCGACATCCTTCTGAGGTCAAATGGTCCCAGAGGTGACTAAAGCATGGACATTTTGTCCATAAACTATTATTTATTCTTCTTACTTGTTTAAATGAGTGCTTAAACTATCAATGGGCAACTCAGCTGAGCTTAGGTCTGAAAAAGTGGCTAAAATTTCAGATTTTCAAATCACATTTTAACAAATTGAGTCTGCAAGAGTGGGTTAGAATTCTCACAGGAGCAGGCAAGGTTTGAAGTAATCTCTATTTGAAAAGAGTAGGGCAGGGAAAGCTTTTGAGATCAAAAAGAAAATGTAATAATAGTGATGTAACTGCAGCTAGGTCCCTTCTCTTCCATTTTTATACTCTTAAGATTTAGGTGAATGACACAGTGAAAGCTTGATAAAACATATTTGCAAAATCTAGCGTTTCAAAGATATGAAAGCTTATCCCACACCCAGAACAGTTTGATATGAAATTAAGACTGGGTAAAATCACTGACCTTCAGAAGATAACTGTATTCTGCTCTCAATTTTAGTGACAGAGTAACTTGGAGCTTGCTGCAAAAGAAGATATATCTTTACTCCTAATACATAATCATTTTTTCAAGGGAAAGAAACACAGCTCACCTCAGCAAAATGGTCATAAAGAATCTCCCAAAGAAACACTTTGTAAAGCATCATCTTTGAGACCCAAGAATCCACTCGCTTGGATGTTTTTGTCTTTTCTGAATCTCAGCTGCATCACCAGTTCTGCTCAGTTCAGTGAAACAGGACCATGCAGGTATCATCTTACACAAACTGCTCAAGCTGGGCACTCGTGAGATACTTAATAACCAAAAGTAGGACAACTGCTGACATGGAAAGCACCTGGTACAACAGCACAGAACAAAATTTCCAGCCAGGTTCCATGTGCCCTGAAGCCTTGCTGCAACCTGGACACTGCCCTCCCCTGGAGTCACAGAGCAAGAGCCAGCCCTGGGAACTTGGACTAAAATGTGACGCCTCATGCAGCATCCTTGCTACTCGGTTTAATTCCTGCTGTGAGCACACAGGGACTGGTGAGTGCGGCTGATAACGGCAGTAGACGTGAACATCTCCTGTGCGCTTGTAGGATGGTGTGGGAAAACTGAAGAAAGAAATGCACCAGAGAAGAGGTTCTCAGGATCATTCCAACTTAAAGACATAAATATGACCATTTTTGGGTGGCAGTGCTTTGTTCTATTTGGCCACAGTTAAAAGCTTTGCATGTGGAAAGCACCTGCTCCTACTTGACATCTTGTGGGTTGGTTACACAACTTCCTTTTTTCAGAGGCCGCTGGAGCAGTGAGCACTGAACCAGCCCCTCTCCTCTGCCACCCCCCACCAAGGCCCGAGCCAGCTCCTCTCCCACCAGTGACAGCCACAAGTGCCACTGCTGGAGCACTCCTGCCTCAAAGCACCAAGAGAGGCTGCGGGGACCAAACACAAAAAGCCAGCAGCAAACTGTTTTCTAATTAACTTGAATTTCAAAGCAGTCCAAGTTGAGCCCTGCTATGCTCTTGAGGCTTATCTTTAAGTGGAGCGTGCATTGTTTAATGCTGTGCCAAAAACCACCTTTTTCAGGGCAAGACAGGTCAAGCACCCCCTAAAGGTTTACATCACTCTCCTTAGCACTGCTGCAACCTGGGACTTTCATGGGTACTTGAATTCCCAGCCTTTCTCTAAGGATTCTTGTAACACCAAAAATGCTTCTCTTGTTGCAGGAAGCACAAATTTAAAGCAAACACTCAGAGTCTGAACTGATCCTTTGTTTTCAAAAAGCTCCTTCCATTTTTTACCTTACTTTTCCTCTGTAGCTGTTTGAAAACTTTTTGCCATAAGCTAAAATAAAGATGACTACTAGTCGAAATATTTTCTCTGTTCAAGAATTCATGACATATATGAGGTATAATTTGCTGTTACCTCTTGGACTTTCTATGAAAATGACTGATTAACCATTTGTACTTTTCTTAATTGTCTCTAACTTGAGCTTGGAACCAGACTGTAAGACTGACACTTCAGCTCGTTTAATTGAAGGAAACAGATCAGCAGTGACGGCCAGATGCAGCTTTCAGCTCCCTGGCCTTGATGCACATTACACTTGCCAGAGTTTGATGGGATCCAGCCTGTGCCATGTTCCTGCCCATTCCTCCCTGCTCATTAATGACTTTATACACAGTTAGCTGTGTTTTAACTCTGGTGGCATCATCACCCAGCCCTTACAGCTTTCAGGTCAATAGTGCTGCCTCCCAAAATGTGCAAATGTCTGAGTTAGCAAGAGGATGGCTGCGCTCAAGGATTTTCTCCCGTGCTTACAAAAGCTACAGCACTCTTGGTAGCTTGTGTTAAAGCCACACCTACATGTGGTGTGGCCGCAGTTGGGAACATGGATTTAAGAGATACAGTGTCAAAAACAAAGCACAGTTTCACACTGTGTCAGCAGGATCTCTCATCTTATACGAGTTTCTGCATGTGTTTATAGGTCTCCCTGGTGTGGTGCATTTTAAGGCCACTTATCTACACTTTTGTTGCAGTTCACTTGCTTGGAATTTTCCACTCAGAAATTAGCTGAAATTAGACTCCTTCAGCTGTGGACATGTCATGACTCCTGGGTACTTAAAATTGCACAGGCTGTCCTTTGAATTTAACAACCCCACCTGGCTTTTAGGGGAAGCAAATGGCTGAAAGCAACTTGACAGTGTGAGTCAGAGCTCCCAGCACACCTTGTTCCTACACAGGGAGTCCAGTCCCAAACCCTTTCCCCCTGCACAACTCCAATGCAAACAGCAGGCCTGACCTTTCCTCCCATGAGACTTTTATCTATGTAAAAAACAGACTCAGATTTTGCTTGACTGTTCCTAGACTTTCTGTTGCTTGATGGGCAGCTTAAACACTGCTCTCTGCCACTTTCTCTCAGAGGATGGCAGAGTACTGTGCTTACCCTTCACTTCCAAATTGAAAGTTCAAACAGACCTGATTTAACACTGAAGTCAGTTGTACTGCAAGGACAATGTTGCACCAGGCAGCCTCCAGAGGTATTTTCCAACCTGAATTAATTAAACCATGGTTCTATGGTTCCAGCCCTTTGGGAAGAACAGGAGCAACCATGCCTTATGTACAGATGGAAAATAAGCACAGAGATAGATAAAATGCCTTTTCCCACAGCTCAAGCTGGATCAAAGGCAGCCTAAATCCCTGCTTCCCAGTCCTAAACACTCCTTCCCTTTAATTGCAAAAATTACCTTTACAAAGGTGATGTTTACAAATCCTCCACTAAAAGTTAAGGTCAGCTCAGACTGCACCATCCCACAGCTTCCAGATATCTTTGTGGCATTGGGGTTGACAGTCACATATTCCATCTTCTCCTGTAGAGAGAAGAGAAATTGCAGGGCTGCTGATGAAGAGGAGGGGGAATTTAAAAGCAAACATGCAGAGGTTTAATAACTTTAAAATATGCACAGATTTGCCCCTTTTTTGCCCCCAGACAGGCTCTGCATGGCTGAATGAACAGGCCAGTGGTGATAGCAGCCAAACTGCTGCATGCCAGGGTCGTTCCTGAGTTGTAAATCAGCACTGGCAGTTGTCTGACACATCACTGAGCTGTTCCAGTGCATTAAGCTGGCAGAAAATACTGAGTTTCTGTTCATTCAGTGAACTGATATGATTCGGGCAGGGTCAGGTGGGTGTGTGTGGCAATTTACAAAGAGGGAGCACCTCATTTTATTATATGATATATATTATATACACTATGATCTGGTAAGGTTGGGAATCTTGCTCCCTGCCTGGCTTCTGCCAGGACAAGGAATGAAAATTGCCTTTACCAATGTTAGATACCCATTCTATGTTAGAAATACTCAGACATCAAACATGAATATTTGTATTTGTAACAGGGGTGGCTTGAGCATAAGAACTCCAGAGCCTGAGAATGTAGCTCTATGTGTTGTATGAATGGAGACTACAAAACCTTAAGCCTGAGGGACTCAATTGCCATTTCAGGCTGTATGACGTCTTTTGCTGAATCATTCTCAGTAGATCACTTCTAGGAGAGAGGAGCAGCTCTTCAGGACCTGGCAGTTCCCATGATCCTAAAATGTCCATTCATCATCATCAAGACAACCCACCTCTAAATCTAAGTCTGTGAACTGGCAATTTCTTGCTTTCGTTGCAACTCACAATGTCAAGCTCTTACCTAAAATCAGTTCAGATTTTAACTAATCTCCCATTCTGGAAAGCACAAATAATCCTGCAGGCTGATGTCCTGCCCTAGCATTGCTCCCACACAAACATCACTGAATTAAGAAAGCACCTTTACATCCACCTTGGCATCATCATCACATAGGCCAAAGTACAGCAGCTGGGATGCTGTGGCACACGAGGGGCCTTAGGCAGCAAACTACTTATTTTGATCATAGAAGCCAATTCTGAAAATGGCTTGGAAAGAGGTAGAATAAACTCCAGCTACTGAATGAAGTCATTACAAAGCTCAGCTTCCACCTCACCTGTTCTGTATTTCGAGCCATCAGCTGCAGACCCATGACAGCTTTGACGCAGGTCTCATTCCCATGGGAAAGGGTGTAGGTGCCTGTAGGGATGGCAGAGGGCTGCGGGGCAGGAGGGGGCCTCACAGTGCTGGCACGGGATGTGGGGGCTGTGTGTGTCCCTGCATGGGTGGCACGGGATGTGGGGGCTGTGTGTGTCCCTGCATGGGTGGCAGGGGATGTGGGGGCTGTGTGTGTCCCTGTGTGGGTGGCAGGGGATGTGGGGGCTGTGTGTGTCCCTGTGTGGGTGGCTGTGCTGCTCACGGCTGTGGCTGATGGATTGCCAGTGGCTGTTCTTTGTCTCTGCGACCGTGTACTGGGCCCGGCCCTCTGTGTGCTGGTGGCTGTGGAGGCGCTGGTGGCAGCTGCCCCCTGGGTACTTGCTGTCTCGTGCTTCAGGGAAGTGTTGGTGGCCACTGCTGTAGTTCCTATGGTCACACATGGTCTCCTCCCGTGCCTGGTGGAGCCCACGGAGGGAGTGGCTGTGTTCTTCACTGCAGCTGTAGCCACGGGCGTTGCCGGCAGCGTGGCCTGGCCGGCCGTGCTGGGGCTGCCTGCGGCTGCCGTGGACACAGGGCCTGCTCCTGCCTGGGCTGCCGTGTGCTGGCCTGGAGCTGATGTGGCCTGGAGCTGCTCCGTTGTCTGCTCAGTTGTTCTGTGGTTCGTGGGTGTTGTTTGAAGATGGCCAGTGCTGTTAAAAGGAACTGTGGTTGTCTGATGGGGTGAAGAACGATAAAGGGAAAGTGGCTGAGTAGAAGTAGCCACTTGGTGGAAGGATGTAAATTCTGGAGACAGTTCGACCCCCAGGGCCACTTCAGCAACGCAGGAGCAAAATGCTGCAAAGAAACTAAAGTCAGTAGTCTAGAAACCTTTACTTTTCACTTTTATGTTGATAACCACAACATACCTGCACTGGTTTTTTTTAATCAAACGGGCAATACAATTTCGCTCTTCATTTGGCTCCCATCATGACAGGAGAGTGAAAGCAGACATCCTGTAGGACTGTCCACAGCTAGGCACTACTCTCCTGAGTTTCACATCTCTGAGTATTCCCATCCCAGTGGAACACACTAGCTCCCAGCTCTCCACACACTAAGGAACCAGACCTTGCACAATCTCCAGGCAGCACAAGAATTCCCTGCAGGCAGTAGTTCAGCAGGATTTGCTGGAAGCAAATTATCAGGTCTAAGGAAGATGAAGTGGGTGTAGCAGCCAAAGGGGTTGCTGGTTTCTTATCAGCAAAGCGTAGGGGAAGGGGATATGTCTGTGTGTGAGTGAAGGAAGTGAGGCAGTGCAATGGTCTTACAGCAATTCACAACAGTCTGGAAAACCAGTATGGGAACCGGGAAATTCCAAGTATTTATTTATGGTTTTGTTCAAGCCATTGAACCCTGGAGTTGTTCCTTATGGAAGAAACCAAAGAAAGATCATCCCTCTTAGTGATGGGCTTTCAGAAATGAGAAATAAATCTGAGTGCAGCATCCAGGAGCATTTTGGACCACATAAGAAAATAGTTACAGCAACAAAATTATGCCTTCATCTGATAACAGTTACAGAAAAGTGTCCCTTGCAGAAGTGGAAAAAAAATATCTGGCTCCTAAATGTAAATAGAGAAGTGGACAAAAAGTGGGAAAGTACATTGTAGAATATTTGAATGTCACAACTCTTTTGCTTGAGTCTTAGTATGCAACAAGATTCTGGAAAGACAGGGTTGAGTTAAAGAAATAAATCATTGATGTGTGAGAAATCTTTGATGTACATGTAGATATTGGTATAGGTGTAGTTAAATGCTTTACTACCTAAATTAGTGGAAGGACAGAGATAAAATCTCCAGTTTGGAGACAGAAGGGACCCAAAAGTCCAAGATAGCTCATATTCCCAGCAGTACAGCTGCACAGAGAATGCCTAATATGTCTGAGTTCACTCTACACTGGCTCTTTCAAAGAAATTTCTCATGAATCAATGTCAAAACTGATGGCAAGCAGGCTGCTGAGATTAGGATTTTAGGATAGATCCATACCAGAAGCACATTTAGAATGAGAATGGCTGATATCTCACAAATTCTTCCATGTATTCATCTATTTATTGTCACTCATCATGAACAGAGATCTTCGACAGTAGCTGAATTCACAAAATCTAACCGTTTTCAGATACACATAAACTAAGTATAATAAAACTTATTTGGTTTTGAATCAAATTCAACATAAAAATCAAAGGAACAAGAGCAGAGGCACATATCTTAACCCTTATTATAATTTTGCTTTAAAAATGGCTATGCTGGAGAACAAATGTAGATGTAAATACTCCATACTCCTAAAACTGCCTGGGTTTCACTCTGAGTGGTACAGAACACACCTGATTGGCGCTTCGGGTGTTACCATAAAAGTGCAACTTGAGACAGTTGAAAAACCTAAAAAAAATTGGGATTTTTCTTAAAATAAACCTAAAAATGCATAATTCATATGACATTTTAGTTTGCTTTCTCTCTTTCCCCTACACTTTACCACAGCTGGTGTAATCAGATGACTGATCTCCTTCTGTGGGGCTAGGGGAAAGCCAGAGCAGTTGCCATGCACCAGTTATGGGTAGCTGCATCCAAGTGTACCAGCATGATAAAAACAAGAAAGAAGAAGTTGCAATTTTCACTCTTTCTTCCCCTCTAAGACAGTGAAACAACCTGTATTTAAATTTACACAAGTCCTAAATTGTCTGTAGGTCTTAGTTTTCAGTTCACAGATTGGTTTTGTTTACTGACCAGGTAACACAGATATGGAAAGAAATATTATTGAAGTGACATTAGAATGTCGATAGCTTTTAAATAAAACTCCTCAAAAGGTCATTTCAACCCAATTATTTTTCATTATTCAGCCAGACAGGGTCACCAAAGGTGTAAAGCCAGAAATGGCTTTGGAAAGGCTCTTGTTCACTGGGTGACTACCAGACTCTTCCTCCATGCATTTTGGGGCTTCTGCCAGTGCATGCCCACACTGCTAAATCCCTGGCTTGGACTGTCTTCCTAAAAGGCATTTGGCCACATCAGCTCCCAGCCATGGGCAGGGATCAATCTCCAGCTGCATCCATTGGCACTGGTTGTGTTTGGGTGACTGCTGGAGGTGGTTTGGTGGCTCTGCTGTGTGAAGGGGCAGAGAGGCCCATGGGGTCCCTGACCCACCCTCCAGCTGAGGCTGGGAAGGCTTCTGTGGCTCCTTAGCACAGCCACATTCCTCTCTGGGAGCCTGGCTGAGTGCTCAGTGCCATGGCCTGGCTGTGCCATTTCTCAACCTGTACTGGGGTATGTGATAGAAACTCTAACTGAGGATTTTTTCCCCTATTCATCTAACAGCATTCATCTGTTCTGCTGCCCAGTGGCTTTGTTCTGCTTTCTGCTGCCAAGAGAAATGCTCTTGGTTTAGTTCATTGATTCTGAGTGGACACAAAACCTGACCCAGCTCCTGTAATCAGTGAAAATGCTCTCACCAGCCTTGGCTGCTTTGTTTTGCTTGAGGAACTGGAAAAGCACCAAGATTTTCTGAGAGGTTTCAGTACTGTCATAGCTTCCCTCCAACCCATTTGGCCTTTATCTCTTCAGAACTAATTATGTTTCTTTCCCCGTCTGCATAGAAAGTCTTGACATTGTGACATTCACAAAATGTCAAAACAAATTATTAAAGGAAATATCAAAAACAGGTAAGGAACAGAGGAAACAAGTTCTTTCTGGTCAAAAGTAATTGCTAACTACTGGATTATTAGTGTTGCTTCTCAGTCCGATCTTGCTCTCCCGTTCATTTGTATGTCTTGGGGCTACTTCAGCAGACTTTGGCTATGAAGCAGGCACGGGAAAGCAGAGACACAGCAAGAGCTGCTCGTGGTCGAGTCTCTGAGTACCTTCCCTGCCCATGGACTGGGAGGGGGACAGAAATTGTTCCTTGTGTGATCTCCGTGTGCCAATGGCAAAACACACCCAACAGCAAGCTCGAACCTTTGGCCATTCCACAGATTAAATCACATTTTGTCCCATTTCACCAGGCAAATTTGATGCTGCTGCAGCTGTTGAGCAGTGACTTAAAGCACCGGGAGATCTCCCTTGTGTATGGCTCCCCAGATTTTCAGAGCGGCATTAAGGATCAAATGGTGACTGATGGGGTTTGTCACTGAGAGAAGCCCCAGCCTGTCTTCTCCAAGCCCTGCCTCACTCCTGCTGTCCTGATCCTGCACTGGATCTTGCAGTGCAGATAAATTAATGATTCGAGCAACACTTCCTTACTTTTATCTTTTCTACTTAACTCACTCAGGATTTTCAGTTAGTTCTGCAGGTCTGGAAATTATTTTTAATTAAGAAAAGCAAAGCCAAAAAAAGTCTGCTTCTAACATGGCTTTGAACTGACTACTTCACAGACTTTATGCCACCACAGAATTCAAGGGAAAATACCAAGCAAAACATCAAACTAAGTGTATAGCAGCTGCAATTAACAGCAGTTATGGTTATTTCTTAGCAGTGGGACTTTACTGAAAGCACCCTTAGTGTTAGCAACAAAACTGTTCAAAGTTTTGAGTCTGTTGGGTGCTGTCCTGACTGCAAGGAAACAAAACCGGCACAATGTCCCGTTTTTCAGGTAGAAATGGTGCTGTTACTCACCACAGGCGAGGGTCAGCGAGATGAGCTGCTGTGCACTCCTCCCCATGGCCAGCGGTGCGAGAGGCGCAGCTTCTCCCCGGGAAGCGGGCGCGGAGGAAGCCGAGCTTTCCTGCGGACTGAAAAGTTTCACTTGATGCAGGGAGCGCTCAGTCACATGGCTGGGAAGGAGGTGGAGAGAGAGGGGGAGACCGATGCCTCTGTCTGTAGACTCACGCAGAAGGAAATAAATGATGGTTAGGAAAGAAAGTGAAAAGAGAAATGACTGCTGGTCTTACTGGGAGGAGACCTGGGGCTCTGCAAGGCCAGGGAAAGCTTCGTGCCCTCCTTCTCTGAGAACCTGGTGCAAAGTGCCCTAGCAGAGGGTCACAGCCTGTAAAACAGTGCCTCTCCTGTGTTCTTTAGAAAATAATTTATTTAAGGGCAAACTCCTTAAGGCACAGAAGGCAGAGGTGTGACCCTCTCCACAGAGCACCTGCTAAATGTAAGACAAGGCTGAGCAGAGCCCCAGACCTTGCCCCAGATGGGGCCCATCCTTTGCTGCTTGGCCTGTGCAGGCTGCAATGGGCAGCAGGAGAGCATCACTCACCCCTGCCTTGGGCATTCCCTGCCCTGGGCATTTGCCAGCTTGGGGCAGGGAACAAAGCAACCCCCACGCTGGCACCTGGTGTGCTCCTAATTCTTCTTTTCCTCAATTTTTTCCTCCTTTTACCAATACGCACTGTAGGAACATGGTGACACCAAGGACTTGAAAAGTCAGGCAAGGTGAAGTTTGCCCCCAGAAATCTGGATACTGCATGAAATCAGTTCCAGTTTATCTTGCTGGATTTACATTGTGTTTCTACAGTCTCGTTTTTACCTGCTTGCCTTTCTGCATCCACAGCTTGTATTTGGGTCAATTAGCAGTCCCTAATGAACACTGGTAGCCAAAGGCATGCAGATATCTCCGGAGTAACTATTATAAAGTCATCTACAAATTCATTGGAGCTGTCTGTGTGAACCTTTGCACTCTCCTAAGAGTTCCAGCAATTCAGAACATGACTAAGGGAGATGGGTAAAGGAAGAAAACCCTAATCTGCCTTTTGACACATATGTTGGACAAATTAAACTTATATTGGACAAATGTGTGGATTTTTCAGCTCTGATAATGTGCCTTTACTGATAATTAATTTATTTTAAATAGAAAAAAAAATCTCATTTTACTTGTTGGTTCATAGAGAGACATCAACCACAGGGTTTTGTACTAGTTATAATTTTTATAAATTTCAAACAAAGTGTGATTCTACACAGGTCAGAATGGCCTAATTACACGAAGTTCATTTGCACACTTTTTTTCTTGTAATAAATTCATACATTCTCTCTTGACTGGAAAAAAGGACAGGTAATTCTGTGCTCTTTCCCTGTCTGATTATCTTTCATTAGTCACAATATACAAATACATCATTATCAACACCATGGAAATCATGTAAGAAAAACAAGCTGTACCAATTCTCAGCTGGGGAGAGGAAATCTTAGCAGCTACTTCAGTCCAGCTGCAAGAAGAAATACACATTTTTGATCTTTTAATCTTATTATTCTTATATATTTCTAATCATATATATATATTTGAAGTCTTTGAGTATTTTTGGAAAGTAAGCACATGGCCTTTCTCATATCCAATCCTGTTTGAAATATCAAGACTCTAAGAAAATCATAGATAATAAAATGGCTTCTCATCACACACATGACCAGAACATAAGACACACACAGAGATTTGCTGTCGCTGGCGAGAAAAGCCAGAGCTCAGGGGTGGTTTGGCTGCAGCTATTTTGTGTTCAAGACAAGGACCACTGGTCTGGTTCTCCACCTGGTGGGGTGAGAGGTGAGAGGAGAGGATCAGGCCTGATTCTCTTTTAGCTTGGTTTACTGAAAGCAAGACTTGTGTGTCGTGCAGGTGCCCGTCTCTGTTTGCCATTGGTGCCTGTGAGGGATTCTGCAGCCCAGCCACACCTGAGTGAGCAGTTTTGAAGGCAGTTTTGAGGCTGTGAAGTTTCTGCAGAACTTGCAGAAGAGCAGCAGCACAGAGGGAGGAGAACCCAGGCAAACCCTCAGCCTGGAGGGCAGGTGTGACCAGCCCAGGCCCAGGGAGCACAGCCAGGCACGGGGCCAGCAGTAGCACAGATTTACCTGGGATCTGGTGTCTTCTACAGCCAAAACTTAGTCACAACCATTACTTTAAAATGACTTCTAAATGGTCACTATACCAGCTCCAAACAATACTCAAATGAAATCCTTATTTGAAAACTATGTTTTTTAGGTCCATCTACCTGAAAAGGATGGTGCTAAAGACCTACAGACAGAAAAAGCATACCCTAACATACACATTAGTCTTGCTGGACTTTACCAAATCATCTTCTAGACGGCACATGGAGAGTCATTCCCTTAATTATTACCTTGTTTGACGGAAATACACTAATTAAAAGACTATCCTGCATACTATTAAGAAAACTCAAAAAGTCATCAAATTCCATTTTGTCTCATCAGCAAAGCCAGAAGATTACTCCTTTGTGGGCTGCTCTAGGACTTGTCAGCAGCCTGGTCTGTCACTGAACTCATTCTCTCCCAAAGCCAGCCCTGCAGTGGCCCTGTCTCGCTGACTCTCAAGCCAAAAGACCCTGTCACTACCCAGGAGTCCCTGCCAGGGCTGCCTTGTGCCCTGGGTTGGGAACACGGAGGCAGAAGCAGGCACCTGGCGCTGCAGGAAGGTTAAAGACACAGTTAATGGTTGTGAGCTCCCTGCTCAGGCTCAGTGTGCCCAAGTTGCTGGGGCACAGTCAGCTCCCAAAGACCAGAGTGCTGTGCCACTGCTGCACAGCCATGGGACAGAGGGACCTGTCATCCCCAGGGCACCTATGGAGCAGGACACACTCAAACTTTGGTCCAGCAGGATAAAACATGAGATTTTTGGAAGAAAAAAAAGTTTTCAAAAGCAAAGGAGGGAGGCGAATGCGATAATCCAGTCCCTACCTTTGCAGTTGCCATGACAGATGGTCTGCAGCTGGGAGAGGACTTTTTTCCTCAGTAACCCCATTCCCTGATCCAGCTCTAGACTGCTCCACAGGATACCCCCAGTGGCACTCCTGGAGGGCACATCGGGGCATATGGGGTTGAATGCTTTGCTTTTCCCTGGAGGGTCCCTTATTTTTGTATATGTGGTAAAATGTAGCATTTAGTGGGAAATTCCATAGCTCCCATTTTACAGGAAGATGTTGGGGCACCAGGGCATGAAGGACCAGCACAATGTCACCTTGCTCATGCAGAGGTAGGAAATGGACTGACAAGTTCTGACTTCTCATCTTCAGTTCAGAGACTTCCCATTGCCATTTCACAATCAGAATGAGATTCCTCAAAAAGAAAACTCCAAAATGCAGGTTTTTGTCTTTCCATCCATCAGCAATGTTACAAATCTTCATTTTGACAGTTCCATACACCCAGGGTAACCCTTCTCCATCTCTCTCTCCCACACACAAAAGCTCACTATAATCACTAATGTGCAATCAAAGCTCCCTAGCCCTTCCCTCTCCTATGGTTAGGGCAGGGGTAGACAGCAGCACTGTTCCTGTGCAAAAATTAGTAATAGAGAAACCAGAATGAACTCATTTTAGAGACAGGATGAAGTAATTGCACTATAAGAAAACATTGCTGCACATTTACTTAGGGGACTGAAAGGAATCAATTCTTCCTGCAAGATGCTGATAACCACAGTAGACCAAGAGGATTCATGTTCCTGAGAGCCTACATGTCATTTTTGAGGTAAATGACCAACACAAACAGGCAAGCTCCTACCTCTGTAGGACAAAAATAGCTTCCCGAAAGGTACAGAACTCTCAGGTCCTTTAGTCATGAACAGAAAATGCCAAAAATCAGAGAGTTTAGATATGGAGGGTTAGAAGAGCCATGGGAATCAATCACCACAGTGCAACTTATAATCAAGCAATAAGTCTTCACAGGAAAAAAAATCTGACTAAGCCTTTACCTGCTCCAAGGCTTTTTCTCAAACTATCTACCTGCTCCACAGCTATGCTGACTCACACACTAAGGTACTTGCAACACCAGCCTCCACTGAGACACAGAAGAAAACATTCAAGTCCCTGTGAAGGTGAGAGCAGAAATGATACACACACCTACTGCTTTGCTCAGAGGCTCAATTAGTAAAGAGTGGGTTTTGGTTTTGCTTCATCTCCATTTCTAGTGCTTTTAGTGCCCTTTGTTATTTACATAAAGCACCACTAGTCTGGGGGTTAAACAAAACATCCCTAAGAGTGAAAGCCACTCACTCACTCTTGAGCTTATTCTGGGCTCATCTTTACCAGACTGATCTTTGCCTGTTTGCAACCCTTAGTCAATATTTATCTCTACTGAAGTACTAGCAGCTTTTGTGGGACCTAAGACCCAATTACCATCAAAATGCCTTCATGCCTTAACAGCTGCTCTAAATGAGCTAATGGCTTGTGTAGGAATCATAACATCTGCAATCACTTTATATTATACATTACATCCTTATGTGGCAGAGATTTGCTACAGTCCTTTCATCAAACATCCTGGAAAGAAGTATTTAACAACAACACTTTATCCACTCATTGGAGCATCTAATGCTCACTGCCTATTTGCAATGCTTAAGTATATTCCAAAAGGGGGGTGAAATGTATCTACTCATAGCCCAGCACACAAGGAAAGCATGCAGTCTACTCAAACGTGTGACAGTAAACAGCATTCAATTGACTTCTCGGCACCAAATGCAAAGAGTTGTGATGCAGCAACCAGAGACTGTAGAGGGGGCAGAGGAATGACTTAGGCTGTAAAAAGAGTTCCAAGTGTTCTTTGTCACAGTAGCTGTTACACGTCTTTACTTCCCTGCTTAGCCCTGCACGTCCCAGCCAGGAGCTGCCGCCTGCACCATTCCAGGTGTGGAATGCTGTGTGCAGCAGGGCCTTCCCGGGCCACTGCAGAGGAGTCACATCACTGCTCTGATGGTCCCAGCCACAAGTCTCCTTTCCACAGCCACCCTCACGTGGGCTGTTTTTGGTGTTGACTGACAGCAAAAAGGGCACATTTGTGATGATGTATCAGCTGGAATTAAGGAGGACAGGGAAGGCACAGCCAGAGGCAAGCAAATGGAAAAACCTCCAGGTGACCCCAGGGTGGAGCGAGGACTCGTGACCACCACATGCCCCTCTGCAGTGATGTGGTGCTCAAGCCAAGTTGCCAAAAGGTGCGTGCATAGAAACTCTTCAGCTCTGCTGTCGACCTAATTTAGGCCACATCTTCTGAAACAGTTTGATAATCAATGCGAGAAGCATTTTTTTCCTCTAATACTGAAGGTAGGTTTGATGTTTTCTGGATGTTTAATGCTCCTTTCAAGTTTGTTTTTCCCAGTTTGCCAGGCAGACAGCACAGTTCTCATCTGTTCATGGTGATAAAATTTTAGTGAATTATGAACCTCAGAGCTTGTGAGAAAGGCAGCTTTGATCCAGTGTCCACCCGAGATAAAGACAGGTGGACAAAGTCCTGAGGAAGGCTGGTCCTGCTGTTCAGCTGCCAGCCCTCTGTTCTGCTGGGAAGTTTTTGGCCACCTCACTTTCCTTTGTGTCTGACTCCACTGAGGCTGTGCTGCAGGAATCATTGTATGTGTCTGAAAAGGAGGACATGAGCATTGTCACTACAACATGTCTACAGGACTTACCACCTACAGTCTTGAGGTTCTTAGTCAAAAACCTAGAATAAAATAAAACACAAAATCACAGTTCTACTGCTCTCCTAATTCCTTCACAAAAGGCAATGGAGGCTCTTTTGGTGTGTAACTGTAATGTGTGCCTGGCTTTGTTTTTCTTTTGAAGCACTGGACTTGCCAGTGAAATGAGAGCTATTGTTGGGCTGGTGAGAACTGACCTGCTGTGGAGGTGAAGGAGCAACAATTACCAAACTCACTTTACACCACAGCAAAGAATCCTGAGGTTCAAAAAGGATTTCCTCCACTTGAACAAACTGACCAAAAAAATGAAAAGGCATCAGTAACTCAGAATCAGGTGCTGGTAGCTCTCCATCACAGATCCCCAGGGAAAGGCTGTGCCAGATTTTGGTTTCTTCTGCTACCAGAAGAAAAACAGGATAAATTTTGGTAAATTGTATTTAAGGATGAACAAATACTAGTCTAGAAATTTAAACCTTTTATCTGCAGAGTTGCAAAGATTCAGCTTTTCCAGTGCAGCCTGCTTGGGTGTTAGGTCAGAACCAAAGCTGAGAACAGATGACTTTTAGTGCTGATTTGGCTGAAATCTTGCCTGAGCAGCCCTTCCTGCAGCTTTTAGAGCCAGCTGTGAAATATGATGAAGGCAGTAATGGTTCATGAAATTTTAATGTTTTCAGACCTAGGCCAGAAGCACAGTCCTGATGCTGATCTACATCCAAAGTCTATCCATGCCAGGATGAGACACTTGGGCTTGCTGTAAAGCAGCCAGCCTGAGTACTGATAGCTATAGAAGCTGGATGGGAGAGTCAAGTTCTGCTCAGAAAGGGGAAAACAACTAAGCCAGACCAAGGAAAGCTGCTGTGCCTGACTAGCTCTGACACCCAGGCACCCAATTTCAGGTTAGCCATATCACCAGAGAATGCAGCACAGACATGCACTGTGGTGAGTACTTTAATACAGAAAGTGCACTTTTTATCTCTTGGTTGTTTTTTTTTACTATTGCATCCTTTTTCAGTATGGAGAAAAACACCACCAAACCAGTAGCACATTTCCTCTATTACCTGCATTACTGCTCTTAATTACGTTGTTACTGTCCCCCTCTGCTGGCTGCAATATACTGGAGGGAACCCAGTCGCTTTTCTCAGAGACCAGTTTCTTCACTAACCTGAAACTCAGAAAACAGTCAGTGAAATTTCCTACATTGCCTTTCCCTGGGTTGTCTTTCTTAGAGGTGCATGTGGGGCTACTATTTCCTAAATTAAGGAAGAAGGCAGAGGATCCAAGGCAGTCCTGCAGGTGTCCATACCTAATCACAGAATCACAGAATCACCAGGTTGGAAGAGACCGTCAGGATCATTGAGACCAACCCATGACACCTGACACCTCAACTAAACCATGCCACATCCAGTCTTTTTTTAAACTCATTAAGGGATGGTGATTCCAGAACTTCCCCAGGCAGACAATTCCAGTACTTTACCACTCTTTCCATAAAAAACGTTTTCCTAATATCCAACCTATATTTCCCTTGGTGCAGCTTAAGGCTGTGTCCTCTGGTTTTGTCAGTTGTTGCCTGGAGAAAGAGACCAACCCTCACATGGCTACAGCCACCTTTCAGGCAGCTGTAGAGAGTGATAAGGTCACCTACAAGTGGCCTTTTGTAGGTGACCCAGTATCCCAGAGCAAGATCACTTGCAAGCAGGCTGTGTGACAAGGAAGCAGAGCCTTGTCCTGGTGGTTGGGATACTGTCTTTGGGCTTGGCAGAGCTGGGTTCCTGGTTAGAATCAGTTTTGGGGATCTTTTCTAACCCAAATGATTCTGTGATTCTAAATCAGAGCTGAAGAAAAGGAATATTTCATATTATTCATCCCTCTTTCTATAAATACCACTCTAGGGGGGATGAGTTTATTTCACTTCCCAACTACTTCACACTATGGAACTCACTTCCTTCTTAGCTGTGTGTCAGCTCTGAATGAAGGGTCTGACTGCATTTCAAGATCAGATCTTCTCCCTCCAAACACCCTGTGAAGGGAGAATTCAGATGTCCAGGCAGGTCTCTTCCTAACACTCACTTGGCAGCAAGAGAAAATGAATACACCAAAATATATGTGAGCTCAGGGGGCCAGACTCATTCCTCTTTGTCAATCACATATTTAAAATCTTGGGGATAAATTGTTCCCAGTGGAAGGTGTGGGGATTTTATTCATGTGTCCTACAAGAGGGTGCTGCCTTTGACAGATGCCCTTCTGGTGTCAAATGCTCAACTATACCCATCCATTTCCTTTATACAAACTTGTCTCCTTAAACCTCATGTCACAAGCATTTTGGATCAAAGCCACCCAGGTGGAATTAACCAAAACTACTTTGTGTGTTCATGCCTCCTACTGCCTCTTTCATGTTGTGATCAATGGGTTGAGTGGATTTGGAAGAGATTTTCACATTATTCTGAATATTTCCTATATTTTCCAGGAGCTTATGGCTGTTCTCCCTGTCCAGTTCTGTCTCTCTGTCATACTCACCATTGACCATTCTCTCCTTCCTGCACAAACTGCACTAAATCTCCATCCTCAAGGGTAAGAGAATCTGGGAAACAGCTGTCAAAACTGCCTTCGACCCGGAAGAGATTGCTCCCCTAAGATGAATGAAACAAGGCATCATAAATACAATCACTATGGATGAAAGAACACTGTGCAAGAGATTTTAGTTAAATACTGAATTAGGCATTTCAAGCTGGCAGAGATTTCTTCTGTAGGCAATTGTGTTTTATCATGCCCAGGTTAAATATTATTCAAAATTTGGATAGACCTATTCTCTGCATTTAGTCTTTAGGCTTAACCCATCAGCCATTATTCTGATATAAAAATTGGATTTGAGACACCAGGTGAAGTTATCTGGAAAAGTCTGAAATTACTTTTTTAAAGACTCAGAGTTTTCCTTCACTTTTGTAGCAGGCAAAGTGACAGCTTACAAATACGAGCGGCTTTTTATGATCCTCATCCTGAACAGAAGTCTTGTAATAACCTTCCAACACCCCAGATCAAATTTCCATCTTCTGTATTCCCACACATGCATGGATTAAAGGCTGGTATGAACCAAAACTTTGCAGGTTACATTGTGATCCTTAGAGAGGAGGAAGTTGTGCTCGGAAAATGCAATATAATTTTAAAAAGCAATTACATTGTTAGGGTTGGTCTCTTCCTCCAAATCAGAAGAGTTGGAGAGTTCATCCATGCTGGAAGGGATGGCTTCAAAATCTTCAAATGTGTCTAGAGAAGGCATTTGTCTGCTGGGCCAACCTTTTCAAAAGAGATAAACCAGAAAGAGTTAGCTATCAGACATTGGACCCTTTGACAATCAGTCTCTGTAAAATAAATGTTACAGGTTCACTTCTCACTCTTCCACTTACCGAATTGCTGGTACTTTTTATAGCTTATTCTATGGTTTTTCCATAAAAATTAAGTCACAGCCATTATTGTGTCACTAAAAGCCTGTACCACTTGCTGTCCCTGGTGTGAGAGCAGCATGTGTGGCTGCAGTGTTCATACCCATGGATACTTGCACTGCTCAGTATTGCTCAATCCCTTCAGCTCAGGAGGTACAAAAAACGGACCAGAAATCTTCCTGCACAGCAAATGATAACTGGTGCTGACATGACTTTCAGAAGGCCGCAATCTCAGTTTCCAGCTTACCTGCACATGTTTAGGTAAGTACAAAGCCATGGAATTTTGGTTGACTCCATGGTTTGGTCTCCATCTCATCCCAAGGTGATGTTACCACCTGAACAATTTACAAGACTATGCCCTGGAGCAGGCTGCAAGTGCAGGGAAAGGACAGAGTAAACAGCAGCAAGGCACAAAGACAACCAGGAGGGTGAGGAGAGATCTCAGTCATATTTGTGCTGTTACCTGACTTCCTGCATGATTCTCACCAGGACTACCCCAACATAGTGGATGGACTTAGTGAGAGATTTCCAACCTAAGCTCGGCAGCCAGTCTCTTCACCTAAAAAGGCATGACCATAGTATGTATCCTGAGGGAAACTGAGGCTGAGCCTTATAAGACCTGCCTTCCTGAGGCTCCCATGGTGCAAAAGTAACTCAGGCTCTTTTGTGCAGATGGCAATCATCATCTGCACTTGATGCCTGTCCCTTTTCTGGTGGGGATGGGGATGACCACAGTCCAGCTCAGAGGAAAGAGACCTTGCATCTACCAAATGATTCTGCAGACCTGACAGGTACCAGCTGAATGGGGTCAGTCCATTTACCATGTGCCTTCCCAATTAATGTACCTGCTGGGCACTAACTGATTCACAGGGACTTGGGCTGAGCAGATGCTGAACCAAGTTCTTTACATCCTGTGGGCCACTGCTCTCAACAAGGCAAAGCTCTGACCACAAGGCATGGAGACAGATGCATACACAGTGGGATTATGCACATCCCAGCACTCTCAACTCACACCAAAACCTGGCCTGAGACAATACAAAACCGAAGCCAGGCAGTTCAGGCAGTAAACAGAAAAGTGACCTGATCTGGGAGAAATAGGTTTATTAACTGGTTTCTTTAATCCCTCCCCATGCACACCATCCCTGCTATAAGCACTGGTTGGTGCAACACATGGTCATGAAGCTCTGCAGCCCCTTCTGCCACCTAGGGACTCTGCTCCAACAACTGCAACCCAGTTGCAAGGGACACAGGGACCTTCTTCAGCAGAGCTGCATCCCCAGCTATTTGCCCAAGGCATGGTCTGGTCATCTGTACTTTTAAAAGTGTAAATCAGCCTCTGAAGTGACACTGTCCTGTACCAGTTTATTCACACCAGCAATACTAGCAAAGGTCTAAACATACAAGGATACGCTGATTCAAATTAACTGCTGCTGCAATTTTAGTTCAAATTCACAGGCTGGACTGCAAACACCAAGAGAAAAAGATATCCCACTACCCCATTAGACAAAGCTTCCACAGTCTTTTGCCACTGTCATTTAGAAACCTCACCAGCAAGAATTCCTTCCAAATACATGCATCCCTCTTCCATACAAACTGCTTTTCTAATTTCAGAGACTAAGAAACAGCTTGTTTCTCATGCTTAATTCTTATAAAATAAGACAGATCAAATTCTGAACCCTTTGCTTTCAATTAGTCTTTTTATCCTGACCTCAGAAAACCAGAATCTCAGGCATTGTTTCTAAGCTAATGATCCAAGCTTGTTCTTTCATTGTTCTGATGGGAAATAATCACCAAAAGAGAAAACTCTCCTTATAATAGAGTATTATCATAAATTTAGTTTGCACTCTCAAACTGAGTTTACAAATACTTTTGTTTACCTGTCTGTGAAGCAGATCTAGGCACGGATCTCGTGGTGGAACCAGCATTACAATTAGTCTGGGCCAAAATGGTGTTCTCAAAAGCATCTGTGACAGGAAGTACAATTTGTGTCTTCAAGGTGAAATAGTGACCAGACAACCAGTACAAAGTGAATTCCTGCATCACCTCTGCAACTGACAGTCTCTTTAACAAACAGGTGGACTGGGGTCCAACAGTTATAAAAGAGGAGACACATGACCAGCACAAATGAGTGAAAGGACAGCAGCATTCCACAGAAAAACTGTAAGTCTGAGAAGGACAGAGAACAGTGAAATGAATCAAACAGAAGTATTGGTGTTAATTAAGGAAGACAATTGCTGAGCAAACAGTGCAGTGTTCTATTTCATTACAGCATCCTTACTCATTTTTAACATATTTTCCTTGCAGCATTTCAAATTGTTTTGTAGGTGATAATTTATAGTTTTGATCCCAATCCATACAGCAGCAAAAGAGGACCAGGGAGACCACAAATTAAAGATTTTAATCTCAATGAATGCAACAGAATTTTGGGGGGAATCCCTTGTGTTATTGCCTCAGTCAGAGCCCTGGCAATAGCAGCAATATCTTCTGGTGAAGGGGTGATAATGTTCAGTGTTTTCTACTTAAAGATACTCAGTCTGGTGAGGGATGCTCTGCAGCAGTACCTTGTATTTTTAACCTGTGAGGAGCAAGTCAGTTCTATGCTGCAGATAGTTCTTGCACCTTGAAATCCTCCCTGCGTCTACAGCCACGGGGGATGCTGAGATCAGGGTATCTGTCAGTGAGGAAAGCAAGGCATAAACCCCACACTAGGTGCTAGGATAGTTCTAACATAGTGCCAGGGGTCACTGGCAAAAGGAAACACTCTGCAAACAGCAAAACTACTTCTGCTGTCTCAGAATTGTTCCTTCCAAACTCTGTGTTCCAATCTCTTCTTCTGCTGGGAGTGCCATGGGAGATAGCTCTGATATTTCACCAATCCCATCACTGACCTGTTCACTGACTCTTCCTACCAAGTTTTTGTGCAGAACAACAGGATTCCTCAGCCCACATCTCTCTCCTGCCTGTCATGCAGTAGAGGTACCTGTCTCCTTGTGTCCCCCTAAGGCAAATGGTCAGGTAAAGGGGAAAGCTGACAATGGAAGCTGATGATCTTCCAGTGGCTGAGAAACAGCATCCCGGTTTAACTCTTTGGTGTTGTTTATTAAACAGTAATTTATGAGTCTGCTGCAACAAATTGGTGGAAATTCTGCTTATCTGAAATGAAACACTGCACCTGAAATGGCTATTAATGCACAGTCTAGCCTCCCCTGTTGTCTTCATGCACATGGCTCCTGCTTCTCTCATTAGGAGTAGACACTAACAAGGGAAGAGGGATGCAAGTGGCCAGACTGCAGGTGAAGGTGAAAAGTGGCCCCTTGGCTCCCTGCTGCTGCTCCCTTTGGAGGGAGGCAGAGCCAGGCAGAAAATCCAGATCCAGGTGATAGTCTAGAGCTTTACTTCCCAAAACAGGCAGAGAAAGAACTGGGGGTTTAATTTAGGCCCTTATCTAGGTGAATATGAGTGCAGGGGACAGGCAAGGGAGTAACAAGCTGTCTTTATCCCAATTATGCAAATAAACTGACCCCAACCCCCTAATGAACTCCAGTGTCATCCACCAGCTCTGATGAGATGTGAATTCAGTGAATAATATCAAATGAAATTTTCATGCAGGATGGAAATACTCCTACCTTCAAACCCCAGGGGAGTTGGGTCACTCTTTATTTCATGTCTCTTGACTTTAACTGCAGGAACAAGGGGACCTGTGTAAAGTTTACAGAGTCACAAGGCTGTAAATATTGTTCAAGGAGAAACTTGCTTTCCGGTCATCTCAAAACACACTAACTACCTAACACTTTTGGTTTCACCCAGAGGAATGACCAACACCTAGGTTCTAGATGGTGAAGATACACACTTCTGTGAAGTGGATAGTGAACAGACCCCTTTTGTCAAAAGACATTGAGACATTACAGCAAAAGCATCTGCTTCCCTTCATGTCTCACAGAAGTTCGCTCTCACTCTTGCCCAGGAGATGGCACTAAGGCAGCCAGACCGGCAGCCCCAGCCTTCACCGTGAGGCTGGCAGGGCACAGCTCACAAAGCCAACACTTTTGACCCACAGAAATGGGGGACACCAGCCACAGATCCATGTGCAGCGCCTCTCCTGTGCCCCGAGTGCACATGTGGGGGGAGCTGAACTGTCAGGAGTGAGGATCAGACACTGCAGCAGCTGCAGCCTCAGAGGTGATAACCTCAACACCCTGGCTAGATCTGCATCTGGGCTGATGCTGAGACAAGACTCAGGCTTCGGTTCTTTTGTCATCTGAAATATTTTCTTAAAGCAGATGCTGTAAATAAAACACTTAATTGAAAAGCACTTTGATTCTGTTTTCTAGTTTTGAAAACCACTGCAGAAGTAGCTTTCTCACTATCCGAAGAGATTGTCAACAGTCTTTTGGCAGACAGGATTCTAGGATAGGACTTTTTGATATGAAACTGTAACAAATTTTAACTTTCACTACAATTCACGCATGCTCTCTTTGATGAACCACATTAAAGAACAAGCCTTGTTTGCCCATTTTCTTTGTACATATGTGCTTCGTTCTGTTCCCCAGCTTTGAAAATAATTACTGGGAAATAACTCAGTCTTGCTATAATTTAGCAATTGATCATGTATTTCTGAATTGTTGCTGAGGGCAAAAAGCTGTAATAACCTCTTCTCCTGTGCTATGCTTATGACTTCCATGTGAGGATGTTCTAGTGCTGTGGTCTAAAGGTGCTTTCAAAGGAACATTTGTAGGTAGTGAGACTATCACATCCTTCCTCTGCCCATCAACCCCACCATGCCCTCATTCCCTGACAGCCTCATTGCAGCCAAGGATGTGGTTCATATCCTTCACAACTGTTGAGAAGGCAACAGATACTGAGCAACTTTCTTTCTGACAAGTATAGAGCAAAGATTTTTATACAAATTAATTCTGCCATTTTTCCTTCTATTTTGATTTGTGAATTGCCCTGAAAATCTTAACCTTGCAAATCAGTTCCTCCAGTCCATTCCACGAACTACTTCTAAAAGGCAGTATAATCAGAATGCCATGTAAGACCATGTGTTCTGTTGTCAAAATTGTCCCTGACATGTAGGCATATGTGCCCACAATGCTACTGATTTTCAACACAATCAACTTGCCTAAATGCATGGGTTGCTTTTGAGTTTAAATCTAGGCACGAGTACAGTAACTTATATTTTGTAAAAGTGCCTTTTCTAAAGCTAAATAAAGCACATAAATGAAACTTCCATAAAGTTCTCATACAATCTGCATGGAGTTCAGTGCATTCAGCACCCAGCTCCCTTACATATAGGAAAACCCCCCTGCAAACATGGTTTCTAATCATAACAATGATGTTGCTAAACATAATTAAAACTGGCATCTATTGCTCCTCTGTTTTTGGCTTGATTTCAGGCTTTCTTGATATCTGATATCTGCTATGAAATGATGAGAGTTTCTCCTTGAAAGCAAAAATCCTAAAGAGCTTTAAGGAAACGGAGAAATAATTTCAATTGAACATCAGTTAATCTAAACCAGAGAGAAGTTGGAAACCTAACCCCACATCAGCCAAAAATTAATCCAATTTTCATGGACCCCAGCAACACTTTTTGAAGCCTACCATGGAGAAACTGGGAAGAGTCACTCTGTGTGCTGGCAGCATGCCTCAATACACATTCAAAATGTCCTGGCCTGCCTCCCAGCAGGTGTTGCACTGGTGCTGACTCTTCTACTGGGACTTCCTGCCTTTGTACAAACTGGGGGTGCTCACTCTGTGAGCAGCATTTGGCAGTGAACGTGCCAGGCAGCAGGCAGGGAGAGGGGAGCTAAGCAAGCAGCATGCTAGTACCTTTGGTCACAGCAGAAGCATTAACTGTGGTGCTGATGGAGGAGGCTAGGGAAAAGCGACGGGTAACTTCTCTGTCCTTAGACTCTGGATCTGGGAGAACAGACAGATGCAATGCAGGGCAGGGTTAGAGGTTAATAAGCACTGAGGGTAAAAGATGTTCAAAGCAAAGCAGCAGCTGGAAAAGGGTAAAGAAAGGTTGCTCCTCTAAAACAGACAGGAAAAATACCCTCAACAAGGTGAAAAGCACAGAAAGTGTTATTATGAACATATTTTCAAAGCAATTTCAATT
Organism: Anthoscopus minutus; assembly: GCA_013399455.1. Lineage (NCBI taxonomy): Eukaryota > Metazoa > Chordata > Aves > Passeriformes > Paridae > Anthoscopus > Anthoscopus minutus. The sequence goes on along the minus strand of VWYI01046169.1, from coordinate 74,007 downwards.
GCACCAATTTTAATACTTCAGGAAAGAGACTTATGCCAATTATTATTTTGGCAACAAACTAGTGTCCAAGTACAGCTACAAAACACGGAGAAATGGCATGATGGCTGGAATGGGGTGTGTGTCTACAGATGAGGTTTGGATCATTTTAAACACTGAACTGCTTGTTCTGTGATTACTGATCTGAAATACACTGAAAAACAAGGATGAATGGTTTGGAGTTCACATTTGTCATTTCTAAAATTTAACTGTGTGAATGCCTGAAAACATTCTCAAAGCTTCCATCTTTACCACTGCAAACCAGCTTGGAGAAAGTGAAAGCTACATAGTGGGTTTTTGTTTCCTTATTTAGCATCCTGCCTTTTCTCTAACTCTTCTCAGGAGTAAAGACACAGCTTCCCCACATTTCACTATGAGATGTGCTGAAGCTGTGCCCATCCCAAGGAATGTGAACTTGGCTCTGCAAACCAGGATGGCTAATGCTGACCCAAGGGTGGGGAGATGCAGGGTGCTTTGTGTGTGGACTTCAACACACTTTGGTGACAGCTCTGGGATGGCTGCCCCAGGGATTTATGCGCTGATGGAGCACCGGATGCTGAAGTTTCTTCTCCAGACATCAGCATTTCTTAGGCTAAAACACCAAAGTGATTATATACAACATTTTCCAGCCTGCCATATCCAGCCTAGGCAGACAGTTCAGCATTTCTCTGAGCACCATGCTTCACTGCCAGTTGATACCCAATCTTGTTTTCACCCTAGTTAGTTGAGGAATTATATTGCTTAGACATTCCTTTTTCTGTGCTCTGGACAGGAACAGACATAGCAGCTGTAAACCAAAGTACACTCAGCTCAACACACCATCCTTCACCATGGCCAGTAACAAAAACCTTTAGACAAAGTGTTCAGAAGCAGGACAAGCTGATTGCAGACATTTCCCTGTTCCCTTCTCCCAGCTTCCAATCTGCCTCAGCAGCCAGGCCCTGCAGGGTTTTGCCTGCAGGAATGACCACACTCTGCTGGCCACCCAGCCTGTCTGCCAGCACTTCCCTCTGGCCAGCAGCAGGTCAGCAGAAGATCAGCACCACAGAGTGAAGCAGGACATTGTGCAAGAGGTGTTCCACAGGAATCTCAAGTAACCAGACCCAGCAAGGCTTTGAACTACAGCAGAGGGGGTACCAGCTCTTCCGAGCTGTGCTTCGCTGCCTGGAGCACTGAATACAAGGCAAGACATTTCATATGACAAGAAAAACAGATAAAAAAGTAAAAGAGACCTCAAACAAAACTGTAGATCTAAATTCACAAAAATTACAGCATTATTTCTGAAATCTGTGTTTTATCATTGATTTTCCTGAGTCACAAGATCTAAACCCCACTTGTTCTTTTATTCAGACACTGAACTTTGTCCATCTTGAATCTCACTACTGCATGCAGCCTTAATCTTGCAGCCAGAATCTTACAGCAGTGCCAACTCTTGGTGCATTCTCATCTACTTTATCACATTATAATTTAATGCTCCTGTATTTCTGCTTTTATGTTTTCATCTTGGTTCTTCCTTTGATGCTCACACTCTCCATCACTGCATACTAACCGTTTGTCTCACAGAGGAACTATTTATCAGAATAGGAGAAAATCCACACAAAAACAATAAAGGGAGTAATTACAGTGTCTTTTCAGAAAGTGATTGTAAGTAGTCATTCAATTTAATTTCTATTCACATTTCTTTCTTTCCTCTGAAGTTTCTTCCTTGCACAGCCATCACAGGAACTTCTCTGTTTATGGATATGCTCTCTGTTTATGGATATCTACTACATATTTATGCACAAGTACTCAAAATACAGCATTTTACAGTGTCATATAACATAATTAAGTGGAATAAAACCCCAGATTTCCTGAATTCTGGTTTTCCACTAGGCTGCAGCTGAACAGTATTTGAAAAAACAAAGACATCCGACCAATGAATAATTTCACACATGAAAATTTCACATAGCACAACAGATATGATATTCTCTTTCTTCAAGCCTGTAAGCTGCTGAAAGAGGTTCAGTTGATCATTTAAAACCAGTTCACACTTTGACTCTTGAGAGAAACTGGAAACAAATGTTATTTGCACTGTGCACCAGTAAAAGACCCCAACCTGCCAACCCAAAGGTTGCTTTGCCAAAGCTGCTGTGGGAGCAATTTTTGGTGATGGTGTCTTGGAGCAGAGGAGCCACTTGTGTGCACCAGAAAGGAGCATTTGGGTGAGATGCGGCAGCACTTTAGGAAATGGTGATGGATGGCACCATGGGATGGAGAGAACATTGTGGGAGTGCAGGAGACAGATGGCCTGAGACCAAATGCTGCATGGGTGATTTTACCTTTGGGTGGAGCTCTGCGGTTGGAAAGACCTTGCAATGTGAATCGCTTTCTAGCAAGAGCTGTGCGCTCAAGGTTAAGGCTGCTGGAAGCATCAACTAGGAGAGAGAGGGAGAGGGAAGAGAAATAAGGAAGGAAGGGTCAGCTGTTCAGCTTATGGGAAAGGAAAGGTTAGCACTGGATGACAACTAAAAAGAAATAGATTTTGACTCAGTTCAAGCCTGAGCAAGAGCTAATCAATTAGAAAGGTGACATGAGGTCAGGGTGAGTAAACCAGCTGAACCAAACAGAGTGCCTGAGTTGAGTTTGGCTCACTGAGTTTTAATGGAGAACAACAACAAAACAAAACCAAAGAATAACAGGTGAAGGGAGGTAGCTCTCATCAAAGGAAAATACAATTTAGCAGCAAGATAATGCTTTCTATTATGGAAACACATCATTGGTTAGAACAGCAGGGAGAAATAAGAGACGAAGCCTTGCAGTGCAGGACATGCAAGTGTTGAGAGCAGTCCCACTTCTGCAATCCAGCAGTGGCACTGAAGAGTCTGCTCTCACCAGCCCTGTGACATGTACACCTTCAGCCTTACCTGCTGAAGCCTTTCTAAAGCCTCTGAAGATGGCAGAGAGTCATGCAATTGATCTCTTGATTTGCTGGGATGTAAAGATGCCATGCCAGCAAAGCTCACATGCCAGTCTCCTGCATGAATAATCAGCCATGCTCTCTGACAGCTGTCTCTGCAGAGATCAGTCAGTCACAGATGGATCGAGGTCCTGAGGCTCTGGGCTTGAAAGATACTCAGTTACTCACATTGCAGGAAACAGGTAGACCTAGATCAAACCCCCAGATCCATGCATTCCTGCCAAATCCTCCATCTGCTCCTTTCTTGGTGTGGGCAGATAACACCCAGAAGGTTTATGGCAAAGAAGCAGGAGAAAAACCATGTGTTGGGTACCTGGTTCTGAGCCTTGGGATTTAACCAATACATTTTTCTCCTCTTTATTTCATATGCTGCACATGGAAATCTTTAGAGAGACAAAAGACCAAAAGTACAAAGGGAGCACGAAGAGACAGTGATTCCACACTGACAGACAAGCAACAGACAGACAAGCTGTGCTTCCAAAGGAAAGTGCATCCCATCACTTCCTGATTTGCAGCCAAGATAATCCAGGATCCAAGGTGTCTGCATGCAAGGTGGGTGTGAGATGAACAGATTTTAACAACACAGAAGAATTATGTCACTGTGGTTCAGCTCCTTTTACCCAGTGCTCAATGCCAGCTCTGGGCCAGGCAAGTGTGTCTGGTGAGGAGCTGCTCCTGAGCAGTGGCTTCAGCTGTGGGGCTGCCTTTGGCTCCCAGACAGTCTATGCCAGCCATTCCCTGCCATGGCTGCTCCCACTGCCAGGCAATCTTTGTGCAGATACTGTAGCTTATAAAGAAGTCAAAATATGGCACATAAAATATACTTACTTTCTGTTTTCTTGGGGCAAGAAAAGTCATAGCATTTAATTATCAGAGTGTCCTACAGGGAGTACAGCAGTGCACATGTAGAGGGGTGGGTTCCTGTGTTAGTTCTTCAGCTCTGCAATTGAATCACTTCACTGAGGGACCCTTTGTATTTCATGAGTCCCCACAGACTCTCAGCACCAGCAAAGCATTAGTCACTGGTCTCTAAAGCCATGTTGTCTCCACCTGAGCTATTTCAAACCTAGACACTGGTCTCTAAAGCCATGTTGTCTCCACCTGAGCTATTTCAAACCTTTTCCTATATTCTGCAGGTATACCAAATAACTCTGGAAATTACTTCCAAACATGATAAGAACAAGGTTCTGATGTGCAACAGATTGAACAAGAGCCTGCAATGCATACTTGTGGCAAAGAAAGCCAACAGCATCCTGGGCTGCATTGGGCAGAGCTGTGCCAGCAGTCCAGGGGGGAATATTTCCTCTCAGCACAAGAGACACTCCTGCAGTGCTGTCCTGGGCTCCTCAGGACATGGGCATGCTCGAGTAAATCCAGTGAAAGGCCATGAAGTTCATTAAGGGATTGCAGTAGCTGACATGGGAAGGGAGTGAAAGAGCTGTGATTGCACAGCCTGGAGAAGAAAAGGCTCAGGAGGATCTTGTAAAATAAAGATGGAGCCAGATGCTGCTCAGTGGAACCCAGTAAAATGATGAGAGAGGCAACAGGCACAAACTGAAATATGGGAAATTCAATTTAAAAACGTGAAAAACCCTTTTTACTGTGAAAGGGGTTAAACCTAGAACAGTGTCCCCATGGCAAATTATGGAGTTATCATCCTTGGAGCTGTTCAGAACCCAAATGGACATGGCTGTGAGCAACTTGCTGCAGCTGACCCTGCTTTGAGCAGGGCAGTCAGACAAGGGGGTCCCCACAGGTTCCTGCAGGATTTGCTCCCATGTTATTTCAAGGCAGTGACTCCTCTGGTCAGGTCCACACAAAACACAGGTTTACATGTAGAAAACTCTGCCACAGGCACTTATCAATAAGAGTAACAAAATTGAAATAGCTTGTCTATAGTACTCTCCCCTTTTTGTACTGCAGAAACTCCACAACATTTTAAAATAATCTGTGTTCACATTAACTATACTAATATTGGAAGCATTTTACAGGCAGTAGGTGGCACAAAAGAGACGGTTTTGGCAGAGCCCCAGGCTCTGTGCTGGGTTTTGGGACATTTTTGACTTGAGGTCCCTGCAGAGCCCCAGCCATAGGTGCCTCATGGGGACACAAACTCGAGTTTTGGTGGGACACCCAGAGCTGGAGAGCTTTTTGCTGGCTCTGCAGAGTGAGGTTTGCAGCTCAGGATGCACAGAACACCCAAATCAGCAAATAAGAATGGACACACTGCCTAGCCCTGCAGGAAGAGCCACCCACCAGAGGATGAGGATGCTCTGGGCTGACCAGTGGGATCCCAGCCAGAGCCCTGAGGAGCTGCTCATGGGAAAGCAGGAGACAGAAGAATGACAATCAGCACGGAATGTGATCCCAGTTCCCACAGTTGAGTAAGCTGGACAGTTAGAAAACATCAGTAATCCTACTGGATTTTTTTAAGGGGTTTATAAATTTAAAAGGAAAATATACTTTTCCACTCCTTTTAATTAAGAAAAAAAGAGTCTAAATGTTTTAAACATAAAATTTTACTGAAACAAAGTTTTGAGTTTTTAATGAAGAATCCATAACTTTTTTCCCCAGCATGAAAACCTAATGCAATGAAAAATATTTTGGAGCCTATTTTTCCAAGAGAGATATTCTATTTTATTTTTACTATCATTATTTTTAAAGGGGCTGTTACCTTATGCTTCATTTGGGCATATATCTCTCAAGACTTCACAACTCTCTTTTTTCATATTACTAGAAAATTCCTTATTTAGCATCAAGAAATACTGCCTAAAAGAGAAACTGCTGTCAAAAGATTTTCTGTTCCTGCTACTGTCAGATGAAATTCAGTTTCTTTATAGTGTTTGTTTTAACCTCTGTTGTATAGAAGATCTATTGTACTTATAGCCTCAAATAATGGAGAGACTTTCTGTGACTGCCTGTGGGTTTATTTACTGTACACTTGGGGAGAACTGATATACACAGAGGAGGCAAAAAAACATTTCTTAGCTTCAAGCAAAGAAATCAGTGAGCAAAGTCTGTAGAAAAAAATTTTAATTAAATATGTCTAGAAATCAACTTCACCAGGATGCAGACGGTTAAAACACATAGGCTATTGTCCCCTAAGTTCTATTTTTAAACAATACAAGTTGCATAAAGAACACTATAAAGCACCAAAACTCAGACTTAGAAACCCTAAACTGGTAATGCCTTTTGGTGCTCACAAATTTTCATGGTATAGTCATTCAGCTTTGTAGCATTGGGTTTCTGATGTTGGGTTAAAACAATGTAGATTTAAAATATTCTCATCAAACTCCAGAAATATATGCAAATGTAAAAATATTACCCTTTGGAAGCAAAAGCTCTGTCAGAACTCCTACCTCTCTTTTGTCTGGCGCTGGGACTTGAATTCCTGTTTTTATTGTTAGATACATCCACATTTGATGTCTCAGATTTGTTTTCGTATATACTTGATGACTTCCTGCTATACCTTAGGACAAAAGAAATAGAAAAATAGTAACATCCCTGGTTATTATGAAATAAAGCACTGAGCACTAAGCATTCTTTTTTACCCTCAAACATGGAAGCCTAAGGAACAAAGGGCTGGTTTTAAAATGCTGTGTGCTATAAAAGCCTGCATCTGTGCAGGCATGTGTGCTGGAAAAAACCCATCCTGCCTCCTCTCCACACCACACAGTAAGAGATGTGCTTCAACAGAGTTAGAAGGGAAAAATGGAGAAATATGCTGGTTGTGTGCACAAGTTCTTTTTGCCAGTGTAACAGATTTGAGAGGCCAGAGCAGGAAGCCAGGTAAGAAAAGATAAAAATTCCATCTTTGGCAGCATAAATACATTTGTCTCCAGCAGAGAAATGGATACTGGATGGTCATGCAGAGGTCATAGAGCTATATATGAATTCTGTTGGCTATTGGCTTTCCCAGCTTGTGTTTCTTCTGCTCTTTGGAACATGAATCCCAGTGGGATATCCCAGTCTGCAGCTGAATCACAGATGGGAGGATCCACCTTGACAAACCTGCCCAGGCACTGGCCTTGGGTCTGTAATGGGATGGATGCCCCTGCCCCAGGTTTGTAGGACAGTCAAGCTGCAAGGTTTTCTTGTGGTTCTTATCCTCACTGTTTTGCAAATGTCTGGTGGTTTAATCTGGGTGTTTGGCTGTTACCTTTGGCAAACTGCTCCACACAAATCATTGTATCTACACATTTGAAATGCTCTTTGCCAAGGTGCTTGTTATTGGTATGTATCAGCAATTAAACTGCTGCCTACAGTGAACAGTGAACTGCTACACTTAACATTCACAGGGTTTGTTCTGCTATAAGGGAAGGTCAGAGATGTCATTAAACACTGAAAACCATTTTAAATACTAGAGATCTGTAAATACTTTTTTTAAATATAAGGCAGTCCAGGACTCACTGTTTTGCATTTGAACTTCTGACCTGTTTCTTATGGAACCTTAGCAAGGTCTCTGTTATCTCCTGTACTAAATCAAAATGTGATTTTGCAGCCTAGTGTCAGGTACAAAATGGGGCTCAAAACAAACATGGGAACAAATCCAAAGCATACTCAAAGTATACTCACATTTCCTCATTTTTTCCCTCTCTTCCTAGCTAGTCTGGGATAACTGTGAAACATGCAGCTAACAGTTTAAGATTTACAGCTGTGAGAAAAACACCAAGAAAATACACGAGCTTTTCTGAAACAGCTTCTGCAGCCAAATTCCAAGAGTTTGTGTTTATCCATGTTCACAGGATATTTTTACATGTGTGACTGCATCAGTTATTTCCAACAAAGCAGATAGCTAAGAAGTTAGAACAATAGACTATTTAAGTTTCCTATGTTTAAATAGATTAGAAAACAATACAAAGGGATCATTTCATTATCAATGAAATGCAGCAGGCACCCCTTTAGAGAGATACAGCAGCAACAGATACCACAGGGCATCCCATTTCAGGATTAAACAGTGGAAGAATTTGGAGAGAGAGAATTGAAATAGATTGAACAGGACTTAGGGACACTCAGTAACTGCCTGTATTAAGGACACTGGCTCTAAGTGTCCCTTTTCCCAATACCTTGGCTCCAACCCCAAGTCAGGCCTGCCTTATCTCATGGAACTGCAGTCCCAAGTGATGTTGATAGCATGTAAACAGTAAAGGGGATAGTCTTTGTCATGGAACAGATACAGCCTGGGGAGGGGAAAGCATCCTGCAAACAGATTTCCCCAATGTCACAGCAAAGGTTTGACAATTCAGTTCAGGTAGAGTCACTGTCACACATGGACAGCCCAGGAGTAGGTGGCTCTTGGGTAGATAACATGTCAGTGATTAATTGTCTCTGCTGGCAAAGCATGATGATGCTGGTTGCTCTTTAGCCAGTGCTGTCTCCACTGGCCTCCAGCACCCTCACAGCTGGGGCTGCTGGGTCATTCAGCCATGAGCACAGACTGTGCCACATGCTGGCTATCGCCCTCCAGCTTCTTCCCTCCCCTCTTTGCCTCCACCCAGCATCGCAGAACAGAAGCAGAAAGGGCTCCCTGGTCTGAGGAACTCTGCATCCACCATTTCACATCAACTACTGCAAAGCCAGTTTGGTGCTGCAATTCTGCTGGCCTTGCTTCTCTTGGGGACACATAATACAAATAATGGGACACTCTGAACTTTGTGCCATTCATCACAGCCCAGAGCACTGTTCTTTCATGAAGACTCACTGTATTCTTCCTGTTCATATAATAACCCAGCATTTGGAGTGGGAGCATCTGACCTCTCCATTTCTGGCACAGTTGGCAGAGTGAGGACAACAAGCATTTCCTTTTTTCCTTTGGTTTAATCCAGTTGAGGACAAATAGCTGATCACATGGCCTTTCTTCCTGGAGTTAATTAATTTTCTGTTGGCGTATTTTGTCTATAATTTCTGCTCTGGAAAATCTCACTTTAAGAGCCTTATTAGAAGGACACACATCTGGATTCTTCTGACACATTTTTGTGATTGCACTTCATATCTTACTAAAATGATTTTCTCCTATCCCCAAGGTGGTTTGGCTGAAAGATTTCCACCCTTGAACCTTAAACAAAGCAATCTAACCAAGCCTAGAGAAAATATGGTGCAGGATTAATAGCACTACATCTGTTTAATATTTCTTGCATTGAGTTGTACAACTCTCAAAGGCTGGCTGTTATTTGGTTTGGTTGATCCTGCTAAAATTTTATAGTGATATCCATGCCAGCTTACATTAAACTTGCCCTGCAACTAGGTCATTACAAAGCTTTTATGACAGCTCCATTTAAGGTCCTGGAAACGTTCCAATACTTTTTGTCGAAACTTGAGTTAATCTTTGAAATTAATTCTGCATTGTGTTATTACTTGTCTCTTAAGCAAACCTGTATCTGTATTTATATATCTTTAAAGGCTTTGAATAAAATTGACAAAATACATACCCAGAAGCTAAACACAAAAACCTAAGAATTTATGTACTGCAAAAGCACAAATGCAAGACCAAACATGGCCCTGATATTTCAAGGCAGCTGTGGTTACCTGCTTGCATTGGAGGAATCCATTGGTGCATGATACACACTCTCAGTGATTCTTTGGTGCAGTTGACTTGCCTCTGTTAAAGAAAAAGTACAAAGAAATTGCTCCAATATATTTAAGTTGCTTCTTTGTTTATGTAGAAGGTGGGAAAGAGAAACAGGAGAGGAGATATTTTGACTGCCACTGCAATCAAAATGGAATGCTTGAAGAGAAAAGCATATTAAGATCATAATGAAACTTTTTAGCTCACCAAAAAGCTCTTCTACTCACACTTTTTCACTGCAAAAGAGAATTCTTCCCTTAAAAGCACAGGACAAAGCATGTGCTTCCTGACATCAGTTACTGTAGTAAGGGCTTTGATTCATGTGACCATTTGGGATAAGGCAATGGGAAGAGTTGCAATAGCATATGAGATCCAGTTTGTACCCTCTGACTGCTCTTCTGCTCGATTCACAATAAAGGGAAGCTTGACTTTACTCATAGAGGAGGATGAAAGTTACTCTTGGATGGTCTTGAGACCAGACTGAATAAAGTCTTGAGTAACCTTGTTTGACCAATAACTGACTCTGCTCTGAGCAGGACCTCAGATTGTGATGTCCTGAGGTCCCTTGAAAACTGAAATATTTTAGAATTATATGATCTTAGGGCAACACAATAAAGAACATCAAAATATAAATGCTTCAATCAGTCTTGATTCCTGCATATTTTTCTCTGGAAAATTCAAAGTAACTCTAGCTAATAGGTCTTGTATGCTATAGAGACATCACAAATGCTCATCCTGGTATATACACAAGCTTAATTTCCTTTGCCTAGAAGCAGCAAAGGAGGACTAACACTCTATCCTATTAAATATGTACATTTTCTCCATTAACAACTCAAGTCACCAGCTTTTATACTTCAGAAGCAGATATTACAAACCATATCAGAAAGCCTCTAGTTCCAGTTCTGAAACTGCACTAACAAGACTCTTGAGGTATTTCCTTAGCAGTTCCTGATGAACTAATCACAGTAAAATTTAGAATAAAAAGGAGAAAGAATGAAGACAAGATCAGTAACAAAGAGTAGTAAACATTGTAAATAAGTGTATTGTTATGGGTTGGATTCAATTGCTGAGGCTAATGTTCATAATTGTTTCCTTCTACCTAAGGAGGTTGTAAGAACTCATTGTCTTTCTGAAAAAGACAATTAAAAGAGAGGTGACCTCTAAAGTTAAAGCACAGACACGGGTTTCCACCTTGGACAAACTCTGCTTAAGAATTTGAAGGATGCGGATGGAGAGGCTTTGCTGACCTTACTTTAAAGAGAGATGAGTGTATGAGAGAAGCAGAGAATGACCAATGTGAGAAGCAATGCCAAGATCCAGGAAGTCTTTGGGGCTTTTTGTCCTAAGAGAATAAACAGAATAGCATCTATGATAGCTATCATCACTATGTTCTTTTACTATCCAAAATCACTTGACTGAATTTTGTCTGTCTGGGATTCAATATCATATATAAAAAAGGGTGTCATTATCTTAGGTGCCTAGGAGGCTTCAATCATTCATGGTGTTGAACATGTCACAAACCACCTTCATAGTGACATCTCTGTGAGAGAGGGAAATATCATTAACCATGTTTTACAGGGAGGTCACTAAGATGCAAAGATGGGACAACTGACATTTAGAACATATGGTGGGTGGCTAGATTTAAAACAAAAACCCTCAAAGCCCAAATAAAACGAAGCAAACACTAGGACAGAGGAGTAGTTGCCATGTACAGTCATGGATGTGGAAGGAGACCACCTGATCCAGGTGTTGTGAGCAGGCACAGAGTGCAGAGATCATCTCCTCACATGCTGATGTAAAAGGACGCTTCTAGAGTTGTGGCTGGAGAGGGACAACAGAGGAAAACCATGTTTCTTGGACTAATTGTGAATGGAATAGTTATCCATGTCTTTTATAAAAGTCCAAGAAATTTTCTTTGATCAGGACATGGTTTTAAATCCCAGCAATGCTGCAACTGCCCAGCTGGTCCTTGCTGGCCTCACTGGTGGTACTGGCTGGCACTGGAACCTGTCCCAGCCCCATATAGCCACACACAGCTACAGAGGGTAGGACACACTCCCAGCTGCTGCTCTGTGAGCCCTACCTCTGCATGCTTCCAGCTGTCCTGTCAGGACTTTGCGGATCTCTGAAATCCAGGTGTTTTTCAGCTCAACAGAAGATGCCTGATAACAAAAGAGAACAAGAGATCCAGTTATAACATGCCACCAGTCACTGGGCTGCCCTGACCTACACTGGCTCTCAGTTTTGCCAAGGATTGGAACCTTGTGGCCAGCTTTGAGCAATGCAGATGCTCCTCAAGATGGAAAAGTTACCACAAATCTTAGGTCTTGTCCATCATTCCAAGAAATTCCCCATTACTTTATTTTTTCTTTTAGCTTTTCAATGTCTACACAACAATGAAGCTTTCAGTGTCTTTCACTGTTTCTGGAGCCTACAGGACAGTGAACATTCTTAAAAACAATTCAATTGAAAGAAAGCATAGCCCTTGGAAACAAAAAGGATTGTCATTACCTGAATGATATAGACTTCTTCTCTGCCATTATACCAGATCTCAAACTTCTTGTTATCCCCTTTTACATTTTCTGTAATGCCCACAGTGCTCATCTATTTCAAAATAGAAAAGAAGAAGCTGGAATCTGGAAAATATCCGTAGTCTTTAAACTTGATCCTCTGAGAAGTGTTTTTAAAAGGCTGCATTCACTTCTGACACCTTAGGGAGTTATTAAAAGTAAAATTCAGAGCATGTTATTTCTCAATATCTAATTTGTCATTCGTCTTTTTGATTGCTAAAGGGAAAAAGAATGTTCAAAATTAACCCAAGTAATGTCTGATCATGAATTTATCCTCTTTGCTTGATCTGTGGATCAGTTTTCAACCTCATTCTGGTTCTTGTTCACCTTGGCAAATTTTCAGTTTTAGGAAGACTCTTTTTTCACTTGTCATCATTGACCTTTTGAGGTGGGAGAGGAAGAGGGATGAAATAGAGCTTTATGAGATTTAATGACCAATCTGCAAATCCATATGACACAAAAAACCTGAACAAAATCATTCCAGATTCCTTAAATGAAAAATTCTCAGTCACAATTCTGAAGTTCAGATGCTCCTAACTAGCTTCTCATCTTCTTCCTGTATTTGTTCATGCATCTTGTTTGCATTCACACCAACATTAGTCTAAAGATTTAGACAATGTTATGCCACTGTTCTTTCTATCTCTACAGGAAGAAACTCGAAATGTTTATCTGAATTGGTTCAATCCTTGAACCAGGTTCTGTTACAATTCCTGTCTGGGTGCCCTGCAATAAGTTTGGAACATTACACTTGACGATCTGTGTTAGCTGGCTAAAGTCACAAGTGTCACACCAATGTGCTAGAGGGAAAATGTGACCTACTTGTGATTCCCACCTTAAAATGTCCTGACTCATATCTGGAAATTTCACTCTCCTTTCTCATATCTGGAAAGTGCACTTCTCCTGCACTGACTCATCTATAGCTGTTACTGTCACAGAATATATCTACACAACTGTGTCAATAGTAAAACTAGCCATAGAACTGCACTTGGAAGATGCCCATGGGCAGAACAATGACAGATGCAGGTCCATTCAGTCTGGCTTCTCCTTATGGCATGCTGGCCAAGAACACACAAGGTGTCCCTTTGTATCAAGTTGCCAAGAACAAGGTTCTCATCTGCAGCTGCAGGACATATGGCTTGGTCTGTCTCTAGCCCAAAACAAAATGGGAGCTGTCATTTACTCAGGGGTGCAAAACAGCTCCAGATATGTACACCTTCTTCATATCTCCATATGGACACATCCCTGTCTGTGAGAACACCGGACTTATTTCCCTCTCCCACCGTTATTTATTACCTTTAATGAATTTTTAAAGCTGTATGAAGCAGTCTTCTCATGGCCATCAGTGTTCTCCTCCCGTTTCTTGCAGAACAGCAGCATCTTTGTATAGAGGAAGAGGTGTCTCTGCATTGGTTTGAATCTAGCCAAGTCCTTCACCTTATTGTGCCCCTTCTTGTGGTCAGTCCATACGTTGAAGGAACCCTGCATCAACAGCTTGCCAAGCTCACTGACATCCCCCTAGCAAGCAAGGAAAAGAGAGAGCATATATCACATTCAAACCAGTGTAGTCCCAGGCACAATTCATTCCTCTGGTGGCGTTTGAGATTCCAGGCAGAAGCATCCCTTGTGCTGGAGAATGCACATGTCCCCTTGCTAAGCCTATGTGGTTTCTTCCTATAACCATAAACTCACTGGTTCCTATGTCCATAATTCCCAGTTTGTCTCCCCACCCATAGTTAGCACTTAAGATCCATCTCAGGATCTCTTTGGATGTGACACACAGGCTGTCCCCTCTGGTGACCTCAGAGGAAGCTTCTTGCGACAAAAACTGGGTTTAAAAACTGTCGCTTCTTGCGACAAAAACTCCCGACTTCAAGGCAGTAGGAAGGCCCAGTGCAGTCCAGCATCCAAGCAAAAGCTTTGACTCTGGAAGATCTGGTTTCAGTTTCCACTCTTGTACAAGCTTCCTCCATCCCTGGACAAAACCTTGAAGGAGCTTAGATGCCTGAAGTCACGGATCAGTGCCTAGAGCTATGTAGGTATGTAATTCCCTCCTGTTTCAAAATAGTCTTTACAAGCTTTGTCAATAGTTTCTTGGCTCACCATCTGCAAACTATGCAACGCTGCACAGCCTTGGGCAAAGAAGGAATGAATGCAACAAGAAGCCATAAAAGTACCTGAGGGAGAGTGAAACTAGGCAGGAACAAGACCTTTCTAAATTAAAGCTCTTGTCTGAAGGACAAATATTTCAACTGATATAAATATTTAGCTCAGATGCCACCTGAACAATTCCGTGTTAAGAGTGGAGGAACGTGTGGATATAAGGCATGGCAATGCCTATATGGTAATGGGATTCAACAAATGAGGATAATCATAATTATCTTAATAGCAAGTTTTACTAGGAGTACTTTGTATAATAAGTTGAGGGAATAAGCCCAGTGCATTATTAAAGTACTTATTTTCAAAACTTACCTGTGCTCTTGATTATAGGGTGAAGACATTGGCTCCAAGTGGGAATGTCTAATTTCTTATACTAAGAATTGCAACCTGTTCTCCCTCTCACTCCCCCTCCTCTACTCTGCATTCAACTGCAAAACCAGAGCTTTATTAGGTACTTTATACTTCATATCAGGGTATTATTAGACTCTCCAAACCATTCAGAAAACCTCAGCAATTTAGATAAGTCTGTCATCTCTAATATGCAGAGTTCACATAGGACTGTGGGTGTTTGTATTTATATGTGCATGTAGCTAAAAACTGCAAGCCTGTGAAAAGCACATTGATATGCAAAGCTAAATTTAAAAAAAAAAAAAACCAAACAAGCATATTTTCTACATGGTTCTGACAATGGTGAGAGGCTCCTGTCACTCCAGGAGTGACAGGAGCACTGAGATCCAGAAGCTCAGTTGAACCCTTGTGATAGGTCTGTCTCTCCAACCATGAATCTAGAATTGGGATAATAGTGAGTGAAGTGGGAGGCTGCCACTGCAGAGAGAGAGAGACAGACAGGGATGGCAGGCTGCAGCAATCCCACAGGAATTAGCCCTCAATATTAGCCCACAAGCACTGCACTCCCTTCAGTGTAAGCAGCAAATAGCAGGACACTGTTTCTGGTGATTTCTGCTAGTGGGCAGCAATATTTTATTCTAAAGGTAGTTTATTTAAAGTGGATGATTTGATCACTATCTCAAATATAATTATTCCCTGTTAGAGCAATACATATTTTATGGAGAATGAGTGATAGATATGATAAAATAATCTTTCATAATAATTCATGGACAATCTACCCAGGCCAGATTGTGAACAAGTATTGGGATGAGAGTGGGGAACTTCTTTAATCTACTTTTTTTTGTGGTTTTGCCTAAAAATAAAAATCGTACACCAAAACAACTCCAGACCTACATGTTAGCAATTTCTTACACAAGAGTTCAGCTCCTCAAATCTGCATGTGCCAAAGTCCAAGAAACAGAATATCCTATGCAATTGGGAGCAGTCATCAGCTACCACAAAACCTGCTTTCCTGCTGGCATAATATCCCTCTCTGAAAGGTTTTCCAGTCAAGTATCACTATCATGGTTGTGGGGAAAGACTCCACAAGCTGGGGTGTGGTTTCATCATCTACGGGAGGTGTTTATTTGGCACCACAGCTGAGCACCTGGGACAGGTGGAACAGGGAGAAGAAATTATTGGGTGCATCCTCTTTCACACTTTCACCCCATTTAATAATCATGTAGCAAACCATCTCAGGAACACTGTCAACATTGGGCTAAACCATGGCCATGTCCCACTGTGCCCAGTCTTGCAGTTCAGCTAAGAAAGCAGAGGCAAAAATCCAGTCCTTGGGGTTATTATCTAGCATTTCATGAAAGACAGGAAAATTCAAAAGTAAAAGTTGAAAAGGAACAGGAATGTTCTGTTGAATTCCTGAGTACAAAACTACTCTCACTTTAAAGCAAGGAACAGACAAAAGGATGACCTCAATGTTTATGTGGACAGGAATCTGGATAAATCCCCCTGCTCAGGATAATGTTACCTTTCTTGGAGAAGCTCTTCTTTCTTTCTCTTTACAAAACTGTTTCAAAACAAAATGTTTGCTAAATTGCTGTAAGTACATACATTGAAACTGAGAAACACAGGAGGAAAGCTTTCTCTTTGGGAATTAATAAGAAATAGTGGAAACTGGGGAGATAAAGGGTGTGCTGCATCCATGAGCTTCCCAAGCCCACATTAACTGGTTCAAGTCTGCAATAATAATATACAGGCTCTAAGAGTTTTTCTAAAATGATCTCTGAGACACACAGACCTAGCTATGACCAGAGTGGATTAAAGTGCTGCTTTATTTAAGCTGGTCAGGTTTGGGAGATCTAGGAATGTATTTATGACCTGTGGTGTTTCTCTGATCCACAATCACCTCACCTATTCTGTGTTTGCCAGCACAATGATGTGGCCACTGCTTCACCTTCAACCCAGTACAGCTACTGCAGGCAGAACTCACATTCTCATCCCAAAGGTAATGCACAGTCCACAGGAGCTTCTCCAGCTGTGTGCAGCAATGGATCTCTGACAAGCAGTTAAATCAGCAAGCAGTTGAATTTATAGTCATGTTGGCAGCAGTCAGCTACCAGACACAGATGCACTTGCTCAAATAGAAATCAAAACTCCTGAGGCCACTCCCATCCTGGAAAACAGAATAAATCTTCCCACCCAGACATTGTCTGTCTAGACCCCAACACCTTCTCAGGAAGTTGGATTTCACACAAAATAATTTTTCTGATTTTTTCTGTTGCTGTGATGTAACAGTTCTTTCAACAATACTCAGTGTATTGTTTCTTTCTTGACCCTAGAGCTCTTTCAAAATGGGCAACCACATGATTCTCAGGCCTCATTTTGCCAGGCTTGTTTCTCCTGCATCAATTGTGTCAATCACTTCCACCTCTCACTTAAGGGCTCATTCTATGCAGTCAGCTAGTTCTTGAAAGTCATATGACTTCAGTGGAGCTTCTGCAGAGATTTACATTTGTGCCCTTTGATTTGTACTGTGGCTGTTATTTCACATTTCAGATAACAAGCTTGCCAATCACTGGCACTGATTCCATTATCCACTTTAAATGAATGCCAAATTTTTCTCCCAGAGTGCAAAACATTTGAAAACACTTGAGTTCCACAGAAGTCACAAAGTTTCAGCATGTTTCTTAAGTTAGTTCTGCCACACTTGCACCTCTCACCTACAAGTGAATTTTGGGTGCAATTACTCAAAAGTCCTGCATTTGCCCCACTATGTCCCCACATTCACACCCCAGCTCCACATGACAAGTGTGCTGAGATGTATTTTTGGTCACCACAACACACCACTGAGTGATATCCTTCAGGAACGTGGCACAGGCTCCTTAAAGCACAGTACCAACCATAGGCACAGCCTGAGCGATGATGAGAGGAACATGGGATGGCTCAGACCAGAGGAGGAGCAGCAGCAGCAATTACCTCATATCCTGTGATTGCTATCTGGTGCATGGAATCATTTACTGATTTGATGATATCAAGCATCGTGGCCAGGGCTTCTTCCAATTCAGCAGTACCTTCTGAATTCTTGCTGCACTTCAGCATTTCCTGATTAATAAAAGATATGGGGAATACTTGAGAATTTCTGATACCAGAAGACACCTCCTGATACTTAAGAATTTCTGATACCAGAGACAATCCTCCCTGGAATTTGTGTTGTATAAACAAAGTAGTAGAATTAGAGGAAAACAAAGGAGGAACAAAAAACCCAAAAAAACCCCAAATATGACATTCACTGGGGTGGTCATTGAGGACACATATTTTGATCTTTTGAACATTTTCAAGTTCAGGTTCGTTTAAGATGAGTCAGGATATCATTCTGACATATTTACAATGGACTCCTTGCATGTTGTAGAATTATATCCAGGGGTTATTTTCTTCACATCTGCTAGAAAAGAAACTCAATATAACTATTTCAGGCGTTAGACAATTCTCCATTTTCTCTTACAACTAGTTCCACAAGGTACTTATTACCACTGTTAAAAATATGAATTAATTTCTAGTCTGAATTTGGCAGGTTTGACATTCCGCACTTTCAATTTGTAAATATCTTAATCCAAAAGCTGAGACACTTGTGTTCCTTGTAAAATAGGGATGCAAAAAGGTAGTTCCTGCAAACCCCAAACAGCAGCAGTCTGTCCTTGAGTACTTGGGTAACCAGGGATTAGAAGGTAAAAGCAGGATGCATTCCTACAATATCTGCTGCACATTTTCAAGCATGAGGATGGATCTCTGCACAGTGATCATGCTGCTTTCATCAGCATGAGAATATTAGCTAAACTGATTGAAACCAGAGGTTTGCAATAATTGTGACCCAAAATTCAACTCCAGTTACTCAAGGCACACAGTTTCTTAAGCTCTGGTTTGTTCACTGGCTTCCATATTTCTACACTTTTAAATGCTCCTGCAGCCAGGGAAGGAGTGCACCATCTTACCAGATCTCATAAACCCTGACAAGGTAAATGCCAGTGCAATGCGTTGTTGCTAAGTACAAAACTGGTCTGACCAGCTTCAAACTCCAATGGCTGAGACCTGTTTTGCTTGAGAATTTTACTCCTTGATCTAATCTTCAGTTTATTTGCAGTCATATTTCAAATTAAAAGTAAAATCTGGTTTACTCTTGCTTTCCTGACATTTCCTTGACATTTTTTCCCTTCTCACAGAGTAGTTTCAAGAAATAGAGCTCATATTTATTTCTGGACTATGTTGATGTAAATCTACTGGAATCAGTGAAGTTGCATCCTTGTCAATATCCATGTTCAATATTTGGATTCTGCAGTTTTACATGAATCCAATAAGCAGTTCACAGAAATACTGCACAAGAATGGCCAACCAGGTCCTCCCATGGCTTATACAGGCACTTTTTGAGCAGTGCCATGGTAGCTATTAGCAAGTTAAATGGCAACCTAAAATCTTCATTGCAAATTTCAGTGCTAAAATTCATGACA
This sequence comes from Anthoscopus minutus, assembly GCA_013399455.1. NCBI lineage: Eukaryota > Metazoa > Chordata > Aves > Passeriformes > Paridae > Anthoscopus > Anthoscopus minutus. The sequence continues at coordinate 54,876 of VWYI01046169.1, read as the reverse complement.
GTACATAGCACTACTTAAAGCAGCATGTAATTCACCTTCATGACCTTCCCATGGGGAAAGTAGGTAAATATTATTTTTAAGAGTAGGTGGAGACAGACACTTTAAAAAGAAAAAAATATATTGTTATGAGTGTATACATTTTCTATTGCCCAGTTCAGACCAGAATTTCAAGCATGGACCACTCCTGGTTCCAGCCAAATCAAGAGAGAAATTCACATATTCACCCTGTGGAAAAATTACAGAGAATTTGTTCCTAGCTGTGTCTTTTTAGAAGAGGAAGTAAAAAGGAGTGACTCTCCGTGAAAGATCTGAGTCACAATCATAGGAAAATATTAATTCAGAGAACTGAAAGAATTTTGTTAAACAGAGACAGATGCTATAGACAGGATTTAAGTTATCAGTTCCTGTTTTCAAATTTTAAGACCATATACTGATACAATAAAGTCAAATTCAATTTCTGTTTAAAGATAAATAAAACAATAAATAAAACAATAAAATACTATCTTAAAAAGTAAAGCATTACTTTATCTAGAGAGAGCTATACATATAATAGTATACTGCTATTATTTAGTACAAGTACTGCTAAGTAACAGCAGTTCCCAATCTAAAATACAAGTCCCTGTTTTCTACCATTTTACAAATAAAAAATGCTGAGTATTTCCTGAAATGAGCTGAGTGAGGATTTGTTTCCAGGTAGTCCTGACTGAAATGCAATTCTGGAAGTAAAACAAGCCATACATTGGAATTCTTTGCACTGTCATGGAGAACTTACCTTTAGCAGTAGCTGGTATTTGGTGATTCTCTGAACTGGCTTTAAGAGATAAGCATCAAGTGAGAGCTTATGATCCAATTTGCGCTGACATTCCTTTAGGAGACAACACGGAAGAAAAATAAAATTGTTTCTTGAAACACAGGCAAGTCACCAAGATCATTATCATTTGACAATCTGAAGATTATATGTCTTTGAATTAATTGAGAGAGAAATTTGTTCCATCTGCATAGGAATTTCCAGGTTACTTATGCCACAGTGGAAATATATCTAAACAAGAGCTAATCCTTAGGTTTAACTTAGTGTTGAAATCTGGCTTTTCCTGCTGATGAGATTGCAATCAGCTGGGATTTGCAAAGAAGCCAACACTTGTTTGGTGTGGGTATAGCCTACAGAGTCAGGCTCCTGTCCAGGAAATCTACCCACTGCTCTATCAACCCAGTCTCCTGTAGAGAATATCTTGACATGCTCTGGGCACCTGCCATCAGTATAAGAAGCATGCAGAAAAGTCTGTTTATTACTCTAGGTTTTCTAAAGAATAGAGATACAAAAGGAAAACAAGCTTTGAGGGTCTTGCACTGATAGTCTGCAATGAAATTCCACCTGAAAAAAGATGCTGTCTCCACACTGTCTCCAGAGAGCTTCAGACCTTGGTTTGTTCTGGCAGTATTTTTCATATATTTGGAGGTCCTCCTTCTGCAAGAAAAGAAGAGTTACAGTAAGGGAAGGAAAAAGAATCCAGAGAGTGTCTTTCATGAGTCACACTTTTTCTTACCTTCCATCCTAAGACATGAAGTAATTATCACATGAAAATAACTCTGTATGTAAAACATACTGAAACCACCGAACTGGCTTTTTACTTCTGATTAAGTTAAATACACCTGAAAGCGAAATTTTTTTTTCCCCTCAATTTTCACACAAAGCAAGGAGACTGCAGACTGGAAGACACATAATCTCACAGCAAAACAGGTATCTTTTTCAAGGAGATGAATTGATGGTTTAGGGGGAAAATAAAAAGCAAACAACAAAAAAAGAAACATTAGAAATTTAAACTTTATCAATTTTATTAACAATACTGGCACAGTCTGTAATTGTTAATGATGACTAAGGCTTACCAGTTCAACACACTTCAAAAATAGTGTTGGCTGTCAACAGTACAAAAGGAGGAAGTTTGTCTCTTTGATGTCCCAGGCCGGGCAGGGGGATGTACTTAAATCCTGTCCTCTCCAAATTAGAAGTGGGTGGATTCACTTTGTTTAGGTTTGACTACACTCCAAGTGTTCTCACTGAGGTCCATGGCAAAAATCTCACTGATTTCAGTGAAAACAGAGACAATCTCTCCAGAAGCCCAGAGTGGGTGTTTTGGGCTCCCTGGGCTGTGTGGGTGGCTGCAGGATGGGTGTTGCTCCCTCTGCCAGCTCCTGGGCTCGCTGGCTGCACACCCGGGGCAGTGCCAGGGGCTCCTGAGCAGGGCTGGCTGTGCCCCACCAGCCTGGAGCTTCCCACCCTCACCTGCACCTACCCTGCTGGATGTGACCTCAGTAAATCAAACACTGAAAATAAATCTCAGTAGTTCCTGGATCTGTGCTTTCAGCCCACCAGGCAGTTCCCATACATTCCTGCTGCTAGGAAATCATTTCCCTCTTTACAGTTACCAGAAGAAATCAGTGTTGCTGCTTGTCTTCCTCTACAGACCCATCCTGACATCACCCTGATGGAATCAGCTGTGAAATCAGAGCGGTGTCACATAACACCACACTGTGTCAAGGAAAAACCTCTTCTGTTGCAACTCAATAGAGTATTAATGGTGCTGTTTCAAAATAGGTGCAGAGTTTTCTTCACAAAAATAGAATTGTTTGTACATGTTGCCCTGGAGGGAAGTTAGCAGGGGGTAAAACCCACAGAATTAAAATTAGCAGAAAAGCATAATCAAGTATTACAATCTCATCCTGGCCCACAGAAACCTAACTGGACTGGGTAAGAAGAACAGGGAGAGCAACAGACAACAGAACTAATAGGAATAAGAGAAAAGAACTAACTAAACTTAAAGAAAAGGTACAATAACCAACAATTTACCAGCAATTTGCCATAGTGGAACCACCCTACGCCAGTGCAATCTACTGCTGCCTAAATCAGTGACACCTGCTCAGGCAGATACTTACGTATTTAATTACACCTTTAAGTTTTGCAATAGGGTTAGAATAGAATTAGGCTCAGACTTTAAAATGCCAATAAATAATTGTTTGTCTAATTCTCCAAATCCTAGTCCTAAATATTCCACACATCTCTATTTTCACTTGCAAAGGTTCTGACTTCCTGCTGGTATTTTTACACCATGCCCCTCTCTTCTGTAAAGCTTTTCCCTTCCACACTAATTTGGACCCGGAGAGCTCTGTAATCTCCAGTGCACGTGGCACATACACACAGTTCCAACTGCTGATTTATAATTTTTGCATTAGCTTAGAATGTTGGCCTTTGAATCCAACTCACAGGTTTCTGGTTAGCTGCTCCTGTCCTTTCACAGGCAGATTCCTTTTCTAAATGCTTCTTTCTTCCTGAATGACCAAATGCCCCAACTGCTGGCTCCTAATAAACTATTCCCTTTTATAAGGTTAGCAATATGAATAAGTGAACAGTGGTAACCCACAGTGAATCACTCCTGCCAGACACATCACCTGGCATATTTTGGTAGGCAGTTGGACACACCTTTGGTTCCATCCTGGGCATTCCTGCCTTGGTTTGGTAAGCTTTCCTTCTTCACAGCCCTTTGTACAGGAGTTCAGCCCAGCACGTTCCTCCTGTTGCTGATAAACTACCAGAAGACCCAATCTGTAAGACATTGAGTGCACCTCCCTCCTGTCTTTGAAAACTGAGTAGTCCTTGACCATACAGAGCTGCAAGTAAGGTCAAGCATCTTTGTGATGGCAAAACAGCTGCCACGTGGGTGAATTTGAGCTGGTTCACTTGTAATTTAGCTCATATGAAGATCATGCCCTAAAAGAGGTCAGGCAAAGTGGGAGGGAGGACAAGAAAGACATTTCTGGCTCATCTTTCATCAGATCCTGCTTCTGTGTTCCAGGAGACAAAGCCAGAGAGAAGCCAAAGAGAGACTCCAAGAGAGAGCCTGTTTCTCCCCTCACCTGAGACAAAGGGCTCACATTCATGGTGACAGCTGATCAGGTGGCATTGGTGGAGGTGGAAGAGTGTGTGGGGACATGGCAGAGGAATGATTGGCAGGGGATGGAGTGACTCTGGCACCAGAGTGTCTCACTGAAGCTCTCAGGATGCTTTCAAGCAGCTCTGGAATCAGGTTTGAAAAGGCCCAGTGTGCTCAGACACGGTAAAACTCTTCAAAGTTTGAATCTTATAAAAAACCTCTCTGTTTCTAATCATAGGCCCAGCCTGTTGTGGCAGGATGGTCACACTCATACAAAAAAGGAGAACCTGCAACAATGTGAGTTTCCTCCCAGAACTCGGTATCACTTGGAACAGCAGCTGCTTCTGTTTCCCCCTGTCATAGTAAGCACAGCCATAACTCACGGGGCAGCCAGAAGCCCTGCTCAGCAGGAAGGCATAAAAAGCTGCCAGATCATGGGGAACACAAACACACAACCAGACTTTTGTTTGTGCCTCCTACAGGCAGTCCAACAGAAACAACACATTTCTGGACTTTATGTGGCTTCTTCTAAAAACAGAACATAAGGGCAAGTTCTCGAATCAAAGGTGCTACTGTGTGAGCAGAGACATCTCAAGAGAGAAGCTTGTGCTTTCTTAATGTGAAATTTGAAATAGGGAGAAAGAAAATGCATGATTTAACCTCTTATTTGATAGATTTAGTGTGGTTTGACCAGGCCACAGAAACTGATAAGCTGAGGCAATAGAGGGACTGGTATTCTTTCACTTCATATCTGAACCCCAGCTTTAGTGCTGTTTTCATATTGGTAGTATAATGAGGAGGTTTGGGGAGCTTAACAGCTGTTTTTATAGAGAGACATAAGCTACAATATTTAAATATGGAATCTGAACCTTCTGCAGAATCATAGGAACAATTCTATACCAAGATTTTTTATTTAGCTGCCTTCTTTAGTGATATATGCAACACATGGACTACTTTACATTTCTTGGGTTTCAAAGATCTGCATTCTTCAAAAACTGCTTATCCTTTTTTGCATAATTATTTCACCACAGTATTTTCCTGCCCAGCATCTGAGTCCTAGGATAACAACATATGCCTTAGTAGAGTCATTTACTCAAGCTCTAAATGCTTCGTTGTTAAACAGAAAATAATCCAGTGGACACATAATCACATTTACACTTGTATGATTCTCTCCAGCCTGACCTGTTTGTAAATTGGAAGGATACCCTTTTCAAGTATCACATGCTCACAATTCCCATTAAGTCTTAGTAATGTGGTAGTGCTCAGCACCTCTGACTGGTTCATCCAAATCTGTGTGTATTTAATGTGTGCTCTGCAAAAGCAGCAAATGCTACCTGCAGTATACAGTAGAAGCAGGAGGTACCTTTGACTACAGTAGACAGATTTCCCCATTTCTCATGCCACTTCCATTTCCTGTGCAAAACACAGAGCCTTATTCACACAGTTTTGTCAAACTCTGAAAGCAGTAGCAAACCACCAAAACAGATTTTTTTTCATTAGTAGGGCCCCTGAAGGAGTACTGTATAAACAAGCACCTTTGGTTGTGTTGCAGGAAAGAACTAATGATCAGGCTGAGTGGGGGTGGAGGTGGAGGAGGCACATCCCTGAGAGCTCTGGGAGAGAGCTGCAGCACTTGGGCACTGAGAGTCACCTCACAGCAGAGGGGAGAATCCCACTTGTTATGTAGAGAAGTGAAGGGAATCGACCTCACAGAGTCTAATGGAGCTGGTGGGGTCCATGCAAGGACAGCAGAGACTCTGCTGGGACAGTTCCAGGGGATCAAGGGTCCTGAATGGTGCAGAGAAGAGAGAGATAAGATAAAGCAGGGACAGGATGTGTTGTCTGCACTCAGAACAACCTGTGAGACACCGATACCTTCTCTGCTTATTTACTGCAGGGTGGTGTCTGGGTTACATCAGACTCCTGCTATAGATGTGTCTGATATGAAAAGGATGTCAAACATTTGGATCACTGTTATTTGTTGGGTTTTTTCTTTTAAATGGGACTTGAAATACTTGTAAAACACTGGTTACAGAATTCTTCCTGTCAGTAAACCAGGTAAAGGGTCAGACATTAGAATACATGATTGGTAACTGTGGTTTAATTTGAGAATATCTGCTTAGAGGAGTTTCCCTCATTCACAAAAGCAAACATAGTGAAAAGATGGGAGCAAATCTGTAAGTACTGTGGGATAAGACCATAGATATTAATTCAAACCTGAAAAAGGATATACTTACTCTTTTCAAAAAGCACCGGGCAAGAAGCTCAGGGTTTTCAATGCAATTTTCTATCTCCTTAAGGAAAATCCTGAGAGGGAGAAAAAAAGAGCCAAGAGCAATGTTAAATCCCACTCACATTGTGTGTTAGCTTCTGTGTAAATGCACCTTAAAGCCTTCCTCTTTGTAATATGAGGATTCAATGGGGAAGGTAACAGTTCTGACACACCAAGAAATATATATTTTATAAGAATTGATGTGGCTGTCTCCCGATTCCCTAAATCACAAAATTATCATGTTTTCTCTGCTCACAAGCATCTGTTACATCTGATTCCTCTGGCTGTTGAAATTTGTTTCAAATCTGTAGCCCAAATACCTGCTTTCCATTTGGGTACAAGGATTTTTCAGACCAGCTAGAAAAGACAGGAATGCTCTGTCAGATACAGTTGCTCAATCAGCAAGCAGTGAAAATATGGGATGTAGTCCAAAGGCTTCTGCACTGACAGTCAATGCACTAAACCTTTAGGGAAAGAAAGACTGGGCTTGCAAATGGAGAGGAACATCTTTCTTTAAATGGAAGACACAATCTCTGAAAATTATATATAAACTGGAAAATAATTTTTCTACTATGTATTAACTACTCAGGCATAATATTAGGACTTGCAAAGGAGATTTTTAAAATTTATTTTGTTCAACTGTTTGTTACATCTTACAGGCAATTATTATTCAAAAGAATCCCTAAATTCCTACTCTGGTTACAGCCAGTTTTGTTTAAGCAAGACTAGGAAAAGCAGGAAATTTATAGGAGTTGCCCTAAGCTTTGTGTTTTGAAAGTCAATTCAAAAGAGTAAATCTTGTTCATAACTTGTATCCTGTAGTTATAGGCTCTGGATTTCCTTGTCCACAGTATGGGCATGGCTTCCGGAAAGGTTTGTGATCTTGTATGAGTGATAAAAAGAAAAGTGGTATCAAATATATAACACCTTCTGATCTGATAACATAAATACAGGACAAATCAGCTGAACACTAAGAAAGCTTCCTCAAAGAGGTATTTTGCCAGACAGAAAATATCAGGATTTAGTCCTGTAACATCTACCAGTGTACCAGGAGAGGTGGTAAAATACTGACCACAGGGGACATTCAAAATGGATCCTGCCAGGGGAAATCACTAGTAAATGCACAAAGGGTACAATCTTCACCAAAAAACAATCAAAAATATCTCAGAGGGGTTTTCTACACATGGGTTTAGCGGACACATACAGAGATCAAGTGAGGATGACTTTTCCTGCCAGTGTACATGTGAGCATGACAAAGCATCAGACAGAAAAGGACTGGACATGATGGTGGTACCCGAGGACAGCCACCAGTTCCCATGTACCTGTTGTGGAAATAGTAGATTTCTGGGAGGTTCCCAAAAAGAATTTCCTTCTTGTTCTGAAGTGCAGATGGAATCAGATGTACTAAATTGGGATTGTCCATTTCTGAAGCGTACCCCTGCAGAGAAGAGTGAAAATAAAGCCAGCCTGTTTTTACCAGGGAAGAAGTACTATGTTGAAGGCACTGGAAAGCCCCAAAGTCCATGTGCTTTTGTTCTCCACAGAGCAAACAAAGCTTTTCCCATGCCTGCTGCTTTGTTTCTCCCATGAATTTCTGATGCTTTTGATTTTCCCCAGAGATTTTCCCCTGTAACTGTGCAAACACATTTTAACCACAAATGAACAGGTCAAGAGGTTAATAAAAATAGATGAAATTATGTGTCTAGGATTCAAAACCCATTTGGGGCATGTAGGGACGGACACTGCTAAGATTGACAGACATCTTTCTGCTACACTGGTTCATTGCACAAGAGTTAGTTTGGATTTATTTGTTGAACTGCAGTATTTGGATTGACCATATTTCTGTTCTGTGTAAAAACTGGATTGTGTTTCTTCAATAATAACTATGAGAGAAGAACAGTCTGATTTTTAACTCTAGAGTAATATATCAATTACCAGAGCTGCCAGCTCCCATGGAACAAATGCAATAATGTCCTTAAAGTCCCACCCAAATATAAGCCTGATCGATCCCTACTCAGCTTCTGTCCTCCTGCAGATTAGAGACCTCACACATGCTGGTATCCTAACAGTTTCAAAAGCTCAAGAATTGTATTTACAGCACAAGCTGCTTTTTTCTGTGTTCAAGCACAATATGGGACAATAAAGAAGAGCAGGAGGGGCACCTTCCTTTTCCTCTACCATTTTCTAAACATACATTCACAGAATTTAGCGTCTGGCCCCATGGATATCAAAGGTGCTGCTTCTGAGACCTATTGGTAATATTTTGCAAATACATTATTAACTCCTTCTCTGTCCAGAACTTTCAGAACCATGCAAATTGTCATTCTGTGGGCTCAGGCCAGAGAAGGTGCTTTTCCTTTAAGCCCTGAGGAAGGAGTTTGAAAATATCCTTCCCATTCTCCATCTCCAAGGCTGAGCTATCTTGCCAGCACAGCCTGTGTATTATAAACAGGAGGGGGGAGTGCTCAGCCCATGAAGGATGTGTACCTGCAGCGATGACTTAGATCTTAAGCACCAAAAAGTAATTTCAGAAGAGTTTCTTACCTCTATTATACTTTGAAGTTCTTCTACATAAACCCGTTCTGTTTCTATCAGCTCATTGATTATGTGGCTGAAAGACAAGAAGGTAGAGAGTCACAGTGTTAACCAAGCACATGTGAAAGTGAAAAAATTGTATTCCTTACATATTCCTGTTTATGCCTTCGACTACACAAAAAAAACCTCTGAAGGTCACTTCTCAGTTCTTCAATATTGTGCCTTGTTGATAAGATTAAAAGGCCTAAACATATCTTGGACTGTAATAATTTTACACTTCATCTTGCATTCTTCTGTCATTTTTATACCTGCAAACTGAAAAATAAAAAATTCCCGAGAAGGAAAAATAAAAAGGTTTCTCTTCTAAGAATAACTAATACTCAATAAAATGAAACCATATTTCAGAGCTATGCTAATGTTTTTGTTTAATTTCTTTTATAAAATAAACAAAATCTGTGACTAGATTTTCATTCTTTAATACCAGGCAAAAACAGGCAGCTGGATGATGTCAGAAATCTGAAAACATGAAAGTACATTACAGCAAAATATTTTTACTACATTTGGACTTGTCATTTCTATTAGTAGCTTAATACTCCTAGGTAACTTGAAGACATATATCTTGAAGAGGCCTGACTTATTTCACAGAGGCATGAATGTAACCAATTCACTTTTGGAAAGACAACTAATTAGATTTTTAAATAAAATTGCATTAGATCTCTCATGTTTTTATGCATCTAATATCCCATATTATCAAGATAGTATTGTCTTTAGTACTGTTATGAACAAAGTTTTCAGGGTAGCTCCTCCAGAGGTTTGAACAGTAGGAAAGGACAAGTACCTGGTGTTCTTTTCCTGGCCTGTGCTTCTCGAGAGTCTTTAAGCACAGCTGCCTCAAGCCGAAACACATCCCCAGAAGGACACTAGGTAATAATGTCTAGAGGAGCTGGAGTGTGGCCAGCCATGAGCAGCACACAACATGAGGCCAGTAGAGTGTAGGCAACTCTTGGCACCAATACCAGCACGAGCATTCATCCAGCATCTCCCTGCACACACTGCCTGTGCCCGGTCACCTGACTCTGTGTGTCACAACAGTCACAGCAGCAGCCACACCTCCTCAGCCCTTTAGCACAGCTGTACTGTTGCATCCACTATAAGAAGATTTCCTCGTGCTCTACAATTTTATAGGAAGTCCTTTTTAATGTCAAAAAAACAATCACGCTCCTGACAAAGCCTTGTTTGAATGGTTTGGCCAAGCATTTGAAAATAAAATAGCCACATTTCAGCTTGCAGCTGGAAATGCAAAAGCACTGACTAAAACATTACTAGGCTACTACAATAGATTCACTGGTTTCCTTTGGATTTTCCCAGTTCTTTTTCAAGGAAATGTGGTTTTGTTGGCTACCTGGGGACCACTTATTCAGGTCTCAAAGGCTATTATTCCTTTATGGACCACTTTTTGAGCAACATTATAAATAGACCTTACCTTCAACTAATATTTCAAATTTTGCTGTAAAATACCTGGGATTGCATAGCTGTCTTGACATAATGCCTTAAGTTGCAGCATCTAGCACAAGATAGGGCAGTGGGTGAGGGTTGTACCAGTGCTCTCCTGGCCACACTCAGGTCCCATTGGCCACTCTTGCACTGGCTGTGGGCTCCTGGTGACTGTCTCTGCTCCCCTTCAGGTGTTCCCAGTTTGGGAGAGGCCCCAAAATGTTCCACTGCTGATTGTGCCAGGAGGGGAGCTGCTCCGTGACTGCCATGGGCAATGAGGAGAACTCAGCACACGCCTCCTGCCAGTATCACATTAAACGAAAATATGAGGCAGCAATTTACAGGATTATTATCACAGGCAGATCTCTCCACCCCCTTTTCCCCTTTGACATGCATGACTAGGTTAGAAGTCATTTCTAGAGTGATTGGGATGTGTGAGGTAAAAGGGCAGGGGAGAACTTCCATACTTCATTGTTCATTGTTGTACTGTTCATTCATTTCTGAGAAATTTTAAAAGAATTTGAGGTTTGCAGGGCAGCAGTCCAAACACAACAAAACTCTGAGCTGGCTGAAGTTTATGGGATAGGATAACTCTTCACCAGGATCATTCCCAAGCAAACAGGCCATCTCAGCAGGGATGGTAAAGGATTAGGCATCTGACCTAAAGGTCAGAATCTGAGAAATCCCTAAGGTCCTATCCACAGACATGCTTGTTGCTAGTAAAACTTCATTTCTCTCAAGTATACTTGCTCCTTCCCCAGTGAAACAGAAATTCACCAAACCAGCAGAGTTAGCCAAAGGTAGAATACTCTGGTCCCAGTAATACCTGACTCAGTAGCTGACATGGAAATAGTGATGGGAAACACTCTCAGGAGGTCAAGGCCAGCTTTCCCTCTGTGGAGGGAGTTAAACATGTCCTGGCAGAGGAAGCTCAGCCATCACCAACCTGGCAAAGCTCTGTGTGTCAGAGCCCCTGAATTAGGGGCAGAATTAGGGTGTGTTCGCGGCAGGGATCACACACAGACTCACTGATACAATGTTGTCAGATGTTCCTTCAGCAGAGGAAACTTCTTGGCATGAAACATAATTTACAATGCATGAACTTTTTAGTTGAATGATTACTCTGGGTTTCTAAGGAAACTGTGTGGCCTTAGCTACACCAAGACTACATTTCCCACAAGGGGGATTTTACAGAGGTGTCATTCAACCAGGTTTTTCTCACTTCAGCAGCCGTGATATCCTGTGACCCTGCTGCTCTACTTAGATCTCACACATTGAGCCATTTTCCACCACTCCCAGTTCTGAGAATCCCTGAAGTGCCAGCAAAATATGGATGATAAGAAAGGAGAAAGTAATAAGAAAACTATTTCTGCTTTGTCAATAGTGCTGTCTCCAGCAAGTTAGTCATGCCATGCTGGAGTGAAGAAAAAAAATTATTTTACAGAGGAAGCCCCTCAACAGGGGTGAGAATGTAGGAGCTGCAATGGACAGCAAAGCATTGGGAAAAGACTTGTTTTTAGGCAAGGTTGTAAGAGAAACCTTGAAACTGAGGTAAACTCTGGTATTAATTATCACCCTTGACTTTTAGAGATGCATTTCTCTATCAGCCCATGCCTGTGCTGGTACTTAGATCAAAGGTAGCTATTTATATCACTTTGGACTGTGCAAATAGCAATTAGCAGCATTGTTGCTGTAAGTATAAACTTACTCTGAATGGTATTGCTTTGTTGCAACAGAACTTTGTCAGTAGGTATTTATATGAGCTGCTTTCTTTGGGTAACTGAGAGCACATTTCTAAGCAGGTTCTCACCACAGTGACCATGAAGCAGACACATATCAGACTATTTCATCTCAGTAACTTTTTCTCTTTCCTTCTTTAATAACAGAAGGAAGAAGAATAACTGAATGGTTGGCCAAGCTCCCCAGGGGTGTCAGGTCATTCTGTCTCTGTCACAATAATTTTAGTAGGATGGTTTCTCTGCTGTGATATGTGCTGCCTTAAAAAACCCCATCAAATATAATGAAACACTAAGCAGGAATATCGTCTAGAGATTACCACAGCCTATTAATATCTCCTCTGGCTAAATCTCAATTGCTTTGTCCTCATACAGTTACTATTTGTGCATCCTGCTCAGATGACAATACAAACTAATTCAGGATTTTTGTTTCCATAGCTCTATTTCTCTAACAAACTCATTGGCTCAAGTCCACTCACAGATCCTGTTTCTATGCCAGGATTTGTTACCACACGTGCCTGTCCTGATAAAATATCCTTTCCCAGAAGAGAAATTGAAGCCATCAATTAGAATTAAACCAGTTCTTTTATGAAAAGAACCCCCAGCATAAATCATCACTGGTGCTCCAAAATTACTGTGCTGAAGAAAACCTGACTGCATGACAGGTGTGGAACCAGCAGAAATGGCACTCATGCATGATCTCTCCATACCTATGTAACAAAAACACATGGAGTCTAGTAGATGAAAAAGGAGTATTTTCAACAGCCAGAACAGGAGAAAATAGGTATGTAAGGGCAAAATATTTAATTTAATAAATTAATAAAAACCCCTCCCCCATTACTTTTATAAATATATCTAATATAGATAGAGAGCTACTTAAACTGAAAATACTGGGGTTTTTTAATACCTGAGGCTTCAAACACAATAGTAAGGACTGAAAGAAGCTGTGTGCAGTGTAATGGAAACATAAACATGGAAAAAAATATCAACATTGGATAGGCTTAGACTTAAGGGAAGTCAGAGTGAATAATTTACTGGATTGCAAAAATGAGCACAGTGGTAAAACCTCCCTGGTCCAGCACTCTGGCTGGTTCTAAGCACTGTGAAATTTCTGTTTCTGAATGTAAATAAAATTTAACAAAACTTATATTTTACATATTAACATAACTTATAATTTTTCTGCAATGGTATCTTCTTTGTAGGTAGTATATGATGAACGTCTCACTGCTGCAGTTGAAACAGAATTAGCAATAAATATCACATCTAGTTCTTAATTAGAAATCACTACAAGAAATTCTAAGACTGGTCTAATTGTAAAATTTCAAAATTATCTCAGTGGTATGGAATGAAAAGAAATGACAGCATGTCAGTAGCTGAGAAGAAACTTCCATTCCGTCTACATAACTGCATTTAAGAGGAATTTTTTTGTTGTTGTTTCCCACAGTGCTAAAAAGGCCTTTTTCAGTTGAAAAGTATTCTCAACTGAGGTTGTGCAACAGCTCAAATGGACTTTGAATAATGAGCCAGTTGCTGTACTTTACCTCCTAAAGTGGAATGAAAGATCATTATGGACGTAAGAACATTTGTTTCAACAGAACTTGTTAGTTGATAGAGTATTAGTTATATACAGAAAGTTGATACAGAAAACACTTCTGATTTCTCTGCCATGTACTCTTTTTTTTTCCAATGAGAGCAATGCCTCGAAAGAACAATGATTGTTCTTAAAGTACATTTCATGGCTGCAAACCAAACCCAGCTAAGCAACTTTGAGAAGCATAAGGGACTTAGGTAGTACATTCCACCCCGTATCAAAATTAGTGCCCTTTACTGAAGTTATTGTAATTGCCTGCTGCAATATCAAATGGATTTTCTCCAGCTGTTATGGAAGTTCTTCTGAGTAGAAGGACTGCCTCTTTGTTAGAAATACATTTCACCACCAAACTCACCACTTATAATATTTTGCTTCTTCTGAAATGATCTGAACTCTTCACATAAAAGGAATTGTCCCACATTGATTGTTCTCAAAACAAATGACCTTGGGGAAATATATTTATATATCTTAATTAGTTGACCTACATTATAGGAACCAGAGCATAGTTCATAGTTCTGTTGTTAATGGATAGGTAAATTAATTAAATCACCTACAGAAAGGAATAATATGAATAGAGGACTAAAAGTCACACAGGAGTTGTTTCTCACCTCAGGTGTGCATCTACACGGAAAAGATGCATCTCTGAACCCAAATTTGAGCTACCTTTAGGCAATGTGGATGTTTCCAACTGGTCCCTACTGTGGGTCAAAAATACATATTTAATATGTATAAACATATAAATAACATAGCTGTGTACACATTTTGTCAACTACCCATATTTGTGAATTACCCATCAGGGCCCTATCATGATTTTAGTTTTAATGTTGCAGCTGCACTCTTTCTGTTTGGTGATGAAGATATATTTAGCTCTGTGATATCTCAGCATTGAGTAAGCAATTATCTAACAGCAGGTGAATAATTTATATACAAAAATAGTGTAACTGCTAAGAGTTATTGCTATTAGGTCACATTCTAGCAGATTGTAATAGGCTGGTAGTAAATTGAGATCCATAGAAACTACTACAAACACGTGCTTGTGAAATATGTTTTGTAACTGAGACACTGCAGGTTAACAGGTTGCACCCACACTGTGCAGACTTCCACATAATTTCTTTGTTTGCTTGAGATCGTGAGTATTTGCATGCAGGCCACAGAATTAACTTAATTACTCAGATTTCAGTATTCTTTAGAAATATTACCCAGTCAAAAGAAAACATGGTGATTTCCTAGGGCCAAGCAGATCTAGTACAGCAACAAACCATCTTGCATAAAGGATTTAAAGTGAGGACAGAGGAGGAAGACATAATTCTTCACTACACTTCCTTAAGGATGGATTTGATCTGCTGAACTGAAGCCAGTATGGATATTTAAGTTTACCAGCCAACAAAGGGAGGTCACTGCTTTTTAAAATGTAGAAATAGGAATATATGCACATATACATAAAAGTAAAGGTAATTAATATACTAACACTGACATTTACTCTCAGACTTGTTTCTAGCTAGTAATGATTGGAACATAGGTTATGAATATATATCAATTTTATATATATGTGTGTGTGTGTGTGTGTATCAGTCACAGCTGATATGCAAAAGATAAGGCCTCTGAAATGCAGCATTTTAAATTTTGCATGTCCTTCTCATGTGGGAAATTCATGGGGTTTTTGTGTCCTGACAGTAAATTCTTCCTGGCTGCCTTTTTCATTAAAGTTGAAAATAGAGCAGGTAAAAAAAATATCTAGATATGTAATAGTTTCTGACTTCTGAAAAAAAATATTTAACAGCTTTTTTCTATGCCCAATCTGACTTTTAAGACAGCAACTACTTTCAGATTACATGCTTTTTCTGTTCCTTTGTAGACACAATACAACAATATCCAAATACCAGCTGACCTTATTGAGCAAGAAATCTGATAAGGGCTGACAATGCTGTGGATTTTCCCACACAGGGTGGTAAAATACTTTTTCAATAACAGCAAATGTTACAGTGGTAAAACCCCAAAACTTTCAGACAGACAAGACCAACAATATAAAACCAAGAAATAGGTTAAAGGAAACTTAACAGACACTATTTATACTGGGGATTCATGTTGACTCTTAGAGCTCAGGCTCTAAACTATACCCAAAGCCTCTCTCCAAAATTCTCTGTAGTCCCAGGTGGATATCCTTGCTGGTGGGTGTCTTGGTGGGACAGAGAAGGATTTAGGCACATGTGACTCTGCTCCCTACAGATTCCCACACCACCCTAATCTCTTACTGCAGAGCACCTCTGATAGTGCTGTGACTTACATGTCTCATGCCTGTGGTACTCACTTGTCTCCTTCCTGCCCCTGCAAGGACATTCTGTGCTGTACAGAGCCATTTTCCATGGGGATGCAAAAGCTTAACACAGAATTATCATTTACTTCATGAAAATAGCAACACAAATTCTTTCCTGAAGGGCTAACTTCTTCAGGAGGAGAAGAACATCAGTGGGTTTGATTCTCATGGCAGATCTGCCTTTGATAGCTTTGTTCTGCGAGACTTTGTAGGACTATTTGGGTAGAACGAAGAATTTGTTTTATTAGTAAAATTAAAAATAATTGCTCTTACAGACAGGCCCGAGTTTATGTTGGAGAGGGCTGACCAGGGAAGTTCATGTTACACTTGGAAGTGAGAGGATAGGTTTGGTGATGATGCCTCATCCTTTGAGGGTCTGTATTTCAAGCCTTGGCAAAGGCTGCCCAGGGGAGCAGTGGAGTCACCATCCCTAGAGGTATTCAAAAGTCATGTAGATGTGGCACATGGGGATGTGGTTTAGTTGTGGCCTTAGCAGTGCTGGAGTAACAGCTGGACTTGATGATCTTAAAGGTCCTTTCCAACTGAAATGATTCTATGGTTCTATGATTTCAGTCTGAGATACAACCCTAAGGAAACTCCATCCTGCAAAATCTGCTTCTTCCTGTAATAGGACGCAGCACTGTGCCAGACTTATAATCTGTGGTCCTCCAGACCAAACTCTAGTGTATCTTGGGCAGTGCTTTTAAATAGCCTCAAGAATCAGTATTCTTGGGGGCTTGGGAGAAATCAACTCAGGTGGTAGTTACATAGCAACAGCAATGGAACAGGGAGAGAAAATTCTGACAACCTCAAATGGAGTTTACGAGAGTAACTGGAACACACACTGTGCTTTAGTAAATCTCTTCTTGGCATATCTACATCAGTCAGTAAGTTGTGAACTGCCACAGCTGAGGACAAACATCCCTTTTTTGTGTGTCACACTTCCTCAGCCATGGTAATCTGGGCCAGAGGGGCAGGCAAGGATCCTGCCACCTGCAGCCACCACACTCCACCCAGCAGAGACTGGGAATCACAGCTCTCAGCAATATCCACATCCATTTACTAAGCTATACTTTGGGCAACCCTGTCTGCCACACCCAGAAACAATGCTTGCAGAATTTAATGATAAACTTAGAGAAAGAGGGAGAGACACTCTTAGAGGATATTCCAAACTTAGGAAGAAACTCTTGAGAACTATTGGATAGACTCCAGCTGGAGACTGTGTTCAGAGGGCCACTTTACTCCACAGGAAACTCAGAGGAAAACTCTTACAATTACAGCTTGCATGAAACTGGAAGAATATTACCCAGCATTTGGGTTTCTTTTTTCTCTAAGCAGCTGCCAATGGGGAATGTCCAAGATAATACAAAGGGACAGAGAGATTTCTAGGCTCATCCACGACAGCCATTCCTCCCATTTTCTCCCCAGAAGAACAGGGAGCTTGGTTTATCAGCCTTAGTGGCTGTTGCAGGTCTTACACAAGCCTTGCCTACGTGGGAAATGCCTTGTTTGCTGCTCCAGTGTTTGTAGTTAGAGCTGGGGCTGGGTGCAGCTGCAAGGCTGCCTAGCAGTGGTAAGAGCACTGCACCAGGCACGGCTGCTACAGAGCTTGGAGCTCTTGGTGTCCTCTGCCCACACAGGAAGTCTGGTCTGACAGACTGCTGAGAGAGCCAGCACAGACAAACAGAATTTAGGCACTTTTACCGAGAAGAGCATGCTCAGGGTCACATTGTTTAGCTCTAATGCAGGTCAGGCGTCAAAAAGGCAAGACTGTCCATGCTACTTTGTTCAACATGGCTATTAACCAGGGAACAGTATCTGAAGACAGGTTTGTAATAACTAGAAATGCAAATAAAGCATCAGGGTCTTCCAGCTAGAGATTACAGAGAAAGATCAGCGACAGTGTATTGAATAATCCATACGCACAGGAACTTTGCAGAGTCTACAGAGGAGCTGCTGGACAGACAAGTCATACTATGTAAACCAGAATTCCTTTCTAGACTCATACAAAGAAAGAATGTTCCTGCAGGATGAAATAATCCACATGAATTTTCAGAAGTGAATACAGAATTCTAAACATGATTACGTCACAAATCTTCCAAACCTAGTTATTATATTCCCAGTTAATGAGCAGCTTGTTAAATGCAGGAAGTCAAGTCAGCAGTCATTTACTGCACAGTGCAATTGATAAATCACTTCTCCATTGAATCACTCACTACACGGGAGCGAGCAATCTGCTCTGTCCTGTCTGCCGCTGTCCTGCAAACCGTGCAATTATTTAGATCGGCTCAGTGTGGGTGCAAGTCACTGACATCTGATTAGGCAACATGACGTGCTCTTTGTGCCGCTGTAAATAACAATGTGAAGTGCTCAGCACTCCTTCATGAGCTAATTGACACACAGGAACTTCGTGTTTTTAACTAGAGAGTTTAAAAACGGGTTCTATTGAAACTGGTGTGAATGTGCAAAGGGAATGCTTTGGCAGCTGTCTGGAGAATTTGACACTCTGAGAGGTGTGATTGCTCCTGGTTTGTTTCAGTGGTTTCCCAGCCTGGAGGCTGTCACTGTTCTGCCCTTTACAGAGAAAGCAGCACCATCTGAACTGAGGTGGTATAAAATCACACCAGTGCCTCTCCTTCTCCTTCCCCATCCATCAGCCTGGCACTGATAACAGGGCTAATTTCCTCTGCTCCTTGGCTTGTGCCTGTGTTACCTAGGATTTTGCAGTGTCCTTCATGCAAATGCATAAAGGTCAAGAACTGTCAAACTGCCTTGTCAGAGCAAAGTCAGGTTTTTATGGAGAGCTGAACAAGCTACAGTTAGGAGAGAAACAAACATATAAAACTTCAAGTCTATATGTGCTTCTTGAGAGAAGATGCATCCAGTCCTAAGTGAACACAGATCTGCCTTTCTTTGCATGTGCTCTGTAAACCCTGAGCTGGATCGGGGCTGAGGGGGAGCAGACCTTTAGTCCTGTCCTGGATAGGCAGAGGAGGAGCAGGAGATTGCTGACCATTGACGATGTGCTTGCAGAAATTTTCAGAGCTTTTCAAGTGGAGCTCACACATTTCTGTACATGGGACAAAACAGAAGATACCTTTGATCCTAATCACCCCGTGGGCCTAAACCAAACCAGCCATCCAGGATGTGCATGTGGCCAGCTGTATTCCAGAGCCAACAGGCAGCAGAACTGCACAGAAAACAAGTTGAGGAATTCTTGGAATTTCTGAAGAGCATTAAAAGTGACCTTGGTATCCAATAGCAAGCAGTTATGAGAGATAATAGAAAAAGTGACTGCTTAATGCTCTTTCATATTCGATTAAGTGCCAATTTTGTAAGAAAACATATTGAAAGTGTTTTTTTCAGCTTTGCTCTACTTCTCAGACTCTTTGGGAGGGAGAACATAAGGACTTCAAGGACTTCAGGAAGCCTCCAGAACACTCAGTCAACTACTGCATTGTAACAATAAGAATTTTTTTTTTCTCCTGCTCATAATAATTTTCCCAGTTCCCAAAAATATTTGGAACTCTAGTAGGAATACATCTCCCCTTGCTATTCTACACAGATTTCTATCAGCAGCCAGATCTCCCTACACACAGCATACACTTCACTTCAAAGATCTTCCCAACCCTTTAGGCTGTAATTAGATTTGTAAGTGCTGGAGCCAATCTGCCCAACAGGAAAACTTCTCTGAAAACAAAGATTTTGTAAAAGTTGAAAGAGATTAGGGCAAACAAGAAATGGCTTGTGGCTTCTTGAAATTTCTCTTGCTGACTGAACTTTCATTAAGTCTGGTGAAAGAAAACATCTCCCTCTGCCCATTGATAAAGTCAAGAACATGGTTTGTCTTTTAAAATGTAGAGTCCAAGTTCTTCATGGTATCTCTACTAGCTGGAAGTTTTCATGAGCCTGGAAATTAGACTGGAAAGGCATGTTGTTAGGCTCCTACTATAACACTTACCAAAATCACCTTCTTTCAACTGTAACAGAAGCCTTATATTACATTATTTTATGAAATTTGTTATATATTCCATTTACACACTGAATGGAAGCCTTTGCAATGGATCTTACTTATGCCATGTAAAGGTGGAAAGTCGTTGTCTAGTCTGGAAAACAAATAGCTTTGGGAAGACCTTTTTATGGCCTTTCAAAATATAAAGGGGGCTTATAAGAGAGAGACATTGACCAAAGCCTGTAGAGACAGCACAAGGGGTGATGGTTTTAAACTGGCTGAAGGTAAATTTAGATTAGATATCAGGGAGAAATTCTTTACTGTGAGGGTGGTGAGGCACTGGAACAGGTTGCCCAGAGAAATGGAGGATTACTCATCCCTGAAAGTGTTCAAGGCAAGGCTGGATGGAGCTCTAAACAACCTGTACTAGTGAAAGGTTTCCTAGCCATGGTAGGAGAGTTGCACTACAAGATTTTTGGGTCCATTCCAACCTACTATTCTATGATTCTAATATTTATCTCTGCCTCCTGTAGAAGCTCTGCACCTTTGGCCAACAGCTAATGAAATCAAGAAACTTAGTTCTTTCCTGCCATGCACAGCTTGGATGATTACAATAAGCACTTGGACACCAAAGCTTTTAGAAGCACTCCCTGAGCTACTAGTATTTTTGACACCAGTCCACACCTAAATTTAGCAATTCCCAGACCTAATGTCAGCACAACTTTGCTATTGCTGATTTAGAATAGGGCTGTGGCACAATATTCTCATTCTGAAAATAGCTTCTAATTCTTTACCCAGGGCAGAAGTACTCTCCTGCTCTACCCACACAACCTGATGATTCAATGGTACACTTATTCTCATGTTCAAAGTGATGCACAGACTGATTTATGGAAGTCCCCAGTCCTTGTTAGATTAATAACACCGACCCAGATAAGATACATTGAATCTAAAGAATTCTTTGATTTAAATAATATCCAAATCTACAACTGGAACCTGTCATTTAAGGGCACAAACACCTTCAGGCACACAGGCTGTACACTCCAGGATGTGACTATGCAAAGTGAAAGCTGGCTTCTGGTGTGCAGAAGTGATCTCAGATGCTCCACAGGTTTCCTCAGTATGTAAAGCAAACTTTATGTGCATGTTCAGAGGACAAGCAGTGAGTCTGGACTGTGTACATGTTTGGAGACTGTTGTGCATGTGTACAGAAGTACTCCATGCATATGTGATAGCTGAGGCCAGCCCTTATTCTTAAACTTGACTCTTTCATTAAAGTCACAAAAATGATACTTCAAACTCCAAACCCCCGAACTGATAATTCATGAAGTTAATTCTATCTGAATATAAATGTAGGAGAGGTTACTGTCTTATGCAAATTTAATTCAGAAGGCAGGGATTATGCTCCTTATGTGACATGCCTCACCAGAGCACAAAAACCATCAATGCCTTGCAATTTTCAGCTTATTATTCAGCAGTAGTAGATCTGAATGAAGATGAAACATGAATAACACTGTAACTCCTGCCACTGCACACCTATCACTCCAAGATACACATTGCTGTGCCTGTAAGTGATCTCTCACTGAGAACACCAAAACCACATGCAAGATTTGGGGGTACATGAAAAGTGCAACTGTGGTCAGAAAGCCCTGGAACAGACGTCATACTTCTGTGTTTTCAAAATGAAGCACTAACACTGCTGGGCAGTGCCCCAGCCCTTGTTATGAGGTGGACTAGAAAAATGCTAGGTTTATCAGATCCAAAGATAACCAACCAGAAAAATATTCCAAATTTACAGGAAATTCAGTTTCCTACCTGATGAGGATTGCCAATATCAGCTGTTTGGGTGGAGTTTCTTGATCAGTTTATCTGCTCCTTAACTATAAAAGAACAACTATGCATCTTTGCATGCTCCCAGTCACTCCATCCTGCCCTTTCTTCCCATTTGACAGTGAGTGTACACGAGCAGGCACACTCAGGCAAACTGGTGAGCAAGAGGAGCTGACCCAACTCAAAAAAGAAACTAAAAGGGCATACCAGCTGAAAAGTAGTCAATGAATGTAAGATACTAAGGAATGCAGTAGTTGGAACTCCATGGATTTGGCCTGTTTGTGCAAATGAACTAGGAAGGGTTGCCTTGCTAAAATTTTGTCAAAAACGCCCAGCTCTGTTATACTTACAGGGAAGGGAAAGTAGAAAGGAAAAAAGGGAAAGTGGAAAAGGGAAGGAAAAAAGAAAAGAGAAAGTGGAAAGGAAAAAAGGAAAAAAGGAAAAAAGGAAAGGGAAAAATGAAAGAAAAAAAGGAAAAGAGGAAAAAAGGGGAAAAGGGAAAAAAGAAAAAAGGAATAAAAGAAAAAGGGAAAGGGAAAGGGAAAGGGAAAGGGAAAGGGAAAGGGAAAGGGAAAGGGAAATCAATTTAACATTTTGCTTACTGAAAAATAAAATCTATGCAGAGATACAGATAGAAACTTTCCTACTGTAATTTCAGGACAGAAGCAGGATGAAGTGTGATTACTTCAGTGACATCAGCTGGAGAAAATTCAGATCAACCAAGATGGGACTTTAGTGAGCACAAAGAAAAGGTTGTTGATCCTTTGAGCAGATGTCACTTTTCAGGAAAAAAGTGCACACAACTGTAAGACAAACTCAGTTTCTTTGCAGTGCTGATTAGAAACAGTCACTTTTGTTCAATAATTGAAACACTTCTGGCTTTGTTTTCTATGGACCCGGTTCTTCAAATCTTGTAATTGTGTCCGAATGATGTTTCCACATAAACACACCTTAAATTTTAAAGTTATCTCCTGACTTTGAGAATGTGGTTCACTGAAGCTGTATTTTCTGGTAGCTGCATTATCCAGATACAGATAATGCAGAAATGATACTAAAAGTAAGAAAGAAGAATAATGTATGGGAAAAAAACCCTACCACATTTGTGAACTAGGAAAAGGAACTTTTCCTAAGAAAAATGAACGGTGCTTTCTTTATAAGGTTATTTCTATTGTTATTTAAACACTGCTCAGATAACGTCAAATTTCCACAATAACCTACAAACTTTTCCTTCTAAAGTGAACTGAAGATTGCATAGAATTATATTTCATCTTACTGAAGAATCAAACAGACAAAGAGAAATCTGGGAAGACTGCTATAAAGTATTTAGTGTACTAAGACACACAACAGGAGAAAGGAGAGTTCAAGCGAAAAACTGCTTAGGCCTTGAAGCTTCCCAAGCAAAACCTGTATTGCAAGACAACACATCCTTCCATAGGATCATCAGCTGCTCAGGTTTTACCCTTGCTCTACTTTTGCTGGGTGACCTTGACAACAGTGTTCCTATCTCTATTTTCTCTCTTGTGTGTGAAAAGAAAACAATTCCTTGCCTCACAAAGATGTTGCCAGGTTTATGGTTGCAAAATGACAAACAGACCCTAATTGTCATGATATGCAACAGTTAAATTTCTGTGAAGTCAGTGATGAGGTCAGGAATGATTCGGATCAATCACAGTCATGTGAAAGAACTGGAGATACAAAATGATATCTGTAGTCAGTGAGAAAGCTATGATTCTGTGATTCTGTAAAATCACACAAGGCACTGCATTGTAGTGGCTTTTCAACTGAATTTGAATGCCATTTTTTAACCCAGTTTTTCTCCTTGCAGAAGTTTGGCAAAAGTGTATTCAAAGAAGGCAGGTTCATAGCACTTTCTTTGTTGTTTTTTTTTTTAAATGCTTCTGTCTCAGTCCTGCTGCCCATGGAGACTGACTTGCTATTGATGTTCTTCAATTAATCAGGCATTCCCCTCAGACTGGTATAAGGAAGTCACCAAGATTTGTGGGGAAGGTAGAAGAAAAAAAGAAACCCTAAATCACGCTCTTTTTTACTCCTCTGAAGACACTCTGCTGTCTTTCCCGACAGCAAAGTGACACAAACAAGTTTCACTGCGACCTACAAGCTAACTACCCAGCAATAAGATGTTATTTGGCACCTCGGAGACTAAGACGAGCCATCAGCTACATTTTTATGGCGTACCCTAAGAAATTCCTAAGACAGAAGTACTTTTGAACTTCTAGCACATTACTTTTGGCACTCTGAGTGTCAGAGCAAGACAGATTCCCCTCTGCACACCGCAGTTTCACCCTGGCCAGCCGCTCGGGAGCAGCGCCGTGGGCGGGCAGGGTGTTTGTGCGGCGGGATTCCCGAGCCGAGGAGCGAGCCCGGGCCGGGCGCGGGGAGCGAGCGCAGGGGGCGGAGCCGGTGGCTCCCGGGCCGCCGGAGCCCATCTGCCGCCGGGGAGCGCGGTGGCCCTGCCCGGCCCGGCCCTGCTGCCCGAGGAAGCCAGCGGAGGAGAAAGCAGCTCTCCGGCCAGCTTGGTAGGTGAGGTGCGGGAATTCCTGCTGGGTGTCGTCCCGCTGCCCCTCGCGCTTTCTGAGCTAAGAGCAGCCGGGTTGCTCGTTCCTCTGATGACTAAAGCGAGTCGCTGGGTAATTAAAATGAGAGAAAATATTCTGGTTTTCTAAATGCTATTTTTTCTCTTCTCTGCCTGGCTTCAGGGATTGTGAGAGCTGGTCTGTTCAGGGAGGAGGGTGGCTCGTTTCTCCGCGTTTCAGGAATTGCGGTTCCCTGCTTTGGACAAACGAGTTTTCCAACTGCTTTGTTCCCAAGGTTTCGGTGGAGACCGCATCCATTAACGCCGTACGCGCTTGCCCCCCTCCCGTCCTAAAGAAGGGTCTTGTCGAGGTTTGGTGTTTCAAATTCCTGTGATAAAAGAGACCCAAACTTCAGCGTAGTTTTGATGTTTGTTCTGCGCAACCTTTTAGCAGATTCCCCCCAAACCTCTGATTGTCTGGCGATTTCCCCCAAACCTCTGATTGTCTGGCAATCGGTTATGTTTAAGAAAAGAAAAAAAAAAGGCCAGAAAATTATCAGGCTTTTCTGTGGCCCTTTCAGGGTCTTTCTCATGTCCTGAGCCTTGGAGGGAAAACTCGCGGCCACTCGAGTATTGCAGTGAAACAACCCATTCAAAGGCGCGCCGTTTCCTCCCGCCCCTTGTGCTAGCAGCCCCTCCCGGCTTCCTATTCCTCCAAACATTTTTTTTTTCTACAGGAAAAGTGGAGGAATTTTTTTTTCTTCTTTTCTTCTTTCTTTCTTCTTACTCCACTGCTCCCACACAAGAAACTCGCAGATCCGGCTGTAAGTTTCTCCGGGCAGCCCCACGTTGCAACACGGGGACGCGCCCCCGAGAGCACCGGGGCTGCTGCCCGCCTGCCGAGCGCGGCCGGGAGCGGCACTGCCGGGGAACGTGGGCACGGAGCTGCCACCACCCCGAGCGGTTTTTGGGCACCCCCTAGGAAAAATCGGCAGGAGAAATTGCATTAGGCAAAAGGAGGAGAGCGAACCCTTTCAAAAAGGGCGTTTGCGCTAAGCGAAGCTTAAAAAGAAAAAAAAAGTACATATATATTTATATATTTTCGTCTGTGCTCTCGGCCAGGCTGAGGAGCTCCCAAGGGGGGAGGCTGGCGGCGATGGGTGTGCGAGGACACCGCGCCGGCTCCCGCCTTTGTTCCCCCGAAGGGGCGCCCCCAGCCGCATGGCTGAAGCTGTTCCCTGCCTGCCGCCCCTCCCAGGCGGGCGCCCCGGAGGATGGGGATGGGGGAAGGCGCGGTGGCGGGGAGGATCATCTTCGGTTTGTATCGCAGGGCTGCCCGGAGGCGGCAACAGCCGTCGGGGGAAATCCCGTGGGGGCAGTGAGGTGTCTCCAGCCCGTGACTTTCCCGATATTTTCGATTCTCCTGGATTTCAAAGGTTTCGGGAGAGCTGGGGATGCCCTTGTTGCCGCGCCGGGAGCCGCGGTTCGGCTGGGGGCGGCGGGGCCACAGGAGAGGGAGAATGGCAGCGCCGCATGCGCGCTGCGGGGAGCACTGAAAACACCTGAGCTGTTCTGGGGACAGAAGTTTCGTTAACTGCTTCTGCGGAAGGTCTTGGGAGTATCCGGAGATAGGAGAGTGGCATTACGCCGCTGTAAGCAGCTAAATGGAGTGCAAGACAATGATAAGAACCCCTGTAACTATCTTGGCTCGGCAAGGCAGTGGAGAACTCGGTACGTGCTGCAGCATCCTCAACTCGGGACTACCCAAGCACATGCCTGAGGATCTCTTAGTGGATGTTGAAACTACCAGCGCAGCTGTTGAAATCTGGTTTGTATGATGCTGTCTTGTTCTCAGTTCTCTCCGGTTCTTGCATTTCTTCTAGCAGTTGGAAAGGGAAAAAGATGGGGCTAGAAAAGGAACGGATTATTTTTTTTAAATGGAAAAATAGCTGCACTCTAGGGTATTTTTGTTTTAGTTGAATAGGGCAGTAGACAGTAAGTCACTGTTGATAACAGCCATGGAATATTCTAGCAGTGTTACAGAACCCTGGACTATCATATAGAGCTGGGTGTTGCTCTGGTATTATGGAAGTTACTGGTTGTTTTGCCCAGAACTAGTTCTGTGGAAGTCCACCATCTATTACATACAGAAATGTAGAATCACAGTAAAAATGTAGGCTTTTTTGACAGGTAAGAGGTTTGGAATTTGTTTGTTTTTCTGCTTAAAAATATAATAGTATCTGCTTACTGGTTGTCTTCAGCTGAGTGAAACAAAACTGTATCACTTTCTGCTTTCTCTGAGATCCCAAATTATTGAGAAACAAACTGGTTGCTCCTGCTGCCTGGAGCAGTAGTTGGGACAATCTCTATGACATCTGGCCAAACTGGAGTAGTGAGTACTGATGCTAGGAAGGGTAATTCACCTACAGATTAGGGAGAAGCATGTGGAAAACCCTGCAAGTCATAGCTTATAGTTGGAAATTACAGTGGCTGATGTGTTTGGTGTCACTCTGCATCTACAGTGTTATGGCATCCTGGATGTACTGAGCATTGCCTCTGCCATGGTCTTCCCTCTCTGTGTCTGGGAGCTTGTCTAGGTAATCCTCCAACTTGAAGATGTTGGTTACTGGAAGTACAGAAATACTGAGAGGGTTTTGTTGTTGGGCAACCTCCCTGTGGCATTGCTGTTACTGCAGTGGGTCTGGCTGGGCCTTGGGACTGGCAGAAAGAGGTGGAAGGAACCAGGACATGATGGATTAGCATTGCATGACTGTGATGGATTAGCATTGCACTACTGGCTCTTCCTTCCACATGGCACTTGCAGAGTTTAGTCAGATACCTTCCTTAGCTCCCTAGGATAAACACATCTCAGGTGAAGCCATCTCATGATTCAGCAGACCTCAGTACGAAGTAAACCTTAAAATCCTGTGGAAAGCAGCATGGTCCACCTCAGTCAGGTTGGCCAGAAGTGAAAGCAGGATTTTTCACTGATAAAGGAGATGTATGTTTGGATTCCTTACAAGTTGGGAGATTGTGCTACAAATCATGAACTGAGATCTGTACATTCCTGAGTCCTCAAAAACTGAAGTAATAGTCCTGGATACTAGATTCCCCTATTTCATAAATTTTCCAGGTAGGACATTTGCCCCTGGCAGCAACAGAGAGAATGCTGTAGAAGGATCTTTGAAAGATGACATTAAATTTTATAGTCAATGGGGAAACCACCACAATGCATGGAAGTAGGATGATGACACACCTTAATTTGGGAATTGCAACATTTTAGAATGAACCTGTAGCAGTCCTGAAGTTTACTTCTTGCTTGGCTGACTGCATAGTCTGATCTTCAACTCAGAATTGTGGCTTGGAGATGCTACGGCTGCTACATGCCCAAATAACTCGGAAAATCTAACAGATCCCAAGGCTGCTTAAACAACCTGCAAACTGATGGCCTCAGAAGAAGGGAATGTTGTTGTAAGCAAAAGCAGCTTAGTTGGCAGGACTGTTGAAGTGGGACATACATGTACACACTGCAAAGACCACAGGCTATAGGATTTCCTGCCTTGGCTTTCTGCAAAGCAGTTTCATGATGTCAAGGTTGACTGTCTGGTACCAACTCCAGATTCCTGAATGTAGTTTAAAACTTGAATAAAAATGGTCACTCAGAACTCCCAGGAATGCTGCCATGCTCTGAAGGTGCATGATCACCTTTCAGATGCAGCAGCTCAAACTCACCAACTCAAGTGAGGCAGGAACTTGGGAATAAAGAACTTTTGTCAACACTGAGCTGGAGGTGCTTTGGGACATGGCAGCAAAGGAAGGGATTTAATTGGTCCTTTGCATTTAGAGCTAAGAAAAGTTTCTTCAAATTGAACATGCTGTCGGCCCACTAAGACTGCGTACATTTCTTCTCCTATTGTACCCTGCATCATTTGTTTCTTCCAGCCTCACTTCCAAGAAGACCTGAGGAGGCTTGCCAGACAAAGCAGTCCTTTTGTCTTAGGGCAGAAAACTTCGATTTTCTTATTCTTTAAACTGTTACTCATCAGTAGCAATTTTGCAGCTCCTTTGTTTGACTTTTCTTATCTGATTTGCATCTTGAAGCTAGGCCTGAGGAACCCTTTGCTTAGCCCTCTGTTTTGTGGCTTGTGGCTGCTTGGTAGCAGCTCTTAGGGCACTTGAGCCATGGTGAGCTGGAACTGTTCCTCAGTGCCTGCAGCTCTGTGCTCCTCCTAAATGCATGGGCTGGGGAGGAAGGGGGTTTTGCTTTGCTTTTCTGCCCTGAGCCCTGCTCACCCTGCTCCCCATATTTAATAACAACTAAAAGCAGGCAAGTATCTGCTGTTCAATGCCTGCCCTTGTTGCATTGCAGGAGACGCTGTATAAAAGCCAAAATTCTCCTTAGTTCCCACAGAAGTAAGAGAGGATTAATGGAATTTCTCCCACCCCGTTGGCAGACAGGCTTAAACAAAGCCTTGCACCGCTATTATCCCAGCCAGTCTGCAGCTCCTTTGTATATGCTGAGGTGGTTCTCGATCTGCATTATCCTAAAATCTGAAATGCTTACATCTTTCTGGATGGCTTGAGGCAATCATGGAGACCCCCAGTATGCATGCAGAAGACTTCAGTACTGAATCTGCTTTTAAATTTTCAAAGAACTATCAGCTTGTGATGTGAAATATTTGACTGTCTTGAAAAGTTTAAAATGTGTAAACTACATGAGAACCTTGAAACTTATGTAGTCAAATAATTGAAACTGAACATTTCACTACTGAACTAATGTAAAAGGATAGCTGGATAGATGAATCCAGATCTCACAGAATTGCTAAATCAGTGGTGAAACATTGTTTCTGGTCCTTTTTGGCGACTAGCTTGTCGAGTACACTTATAACAGCAGAAGTTTGCTGTCTTCTACAACCCTCTCCCCTAACTGGCAGCCCCTTTCCAAGAAGTGGGATCTTTTATACAAATAGAGATTGGAGAACATGAAGCTTACAGCTTTGGATACTGCTTTTTGTTGAAGAGTTTGGTTACTCAAACTATCTCCCCTGCCTCTTAACATAACATTTCTTCAGTTTCAATGCTACAGCTATTTTGGGCTTTTCTTTTTCACAGTCTGTGAAGACTCTGAATGCTTTCAGAATTGAAGGCTGGAAGTTAGGAGAAATGGACAGTCTGATGTGTTTCTATTTCTAGATAATGATTTGCCTCAAGTTAGGGTGACTCTTTAGTTGAATTTAAGGTGTTGTTTGTGTACTTTAATTTTAAAGTAGTTAAAAATGTAAGTTCTTTAACTTCCACTAGTATATCTTGAATGGCTGATGCTTCATGCTTTTACAGAAAATGTGTGTGTGTGTGTAGTATATAAACTTCACATTTACAAAGCATCTGCACAGTTCTATCAAATTACTGCTGAGCTACCCCAAACAGCAATTCATCTCTTAAGAAAATAACTGCAGTACAAATGCTAAACAAGAAGTGAATGTATGATGGGACAGGCTGCTTGCTTGATTCAAATAGATGCATTTCCTATTAATGAAAGAAGACAACCCACTAGATGGGATTATGCAAGAAGCAGACAAGGTCATTAATAACTTTCCTCTTCCCTCAGCAGAATACAGCATTTCTCTCTGCTGAAGAGCTGGTGGTAGCTATGCACTGCAGTGAAAGGGAGGGGGTGAGGATGAACAAGGGCAGACTCTGATCAGGGCCAAGGAACAGTGGGCAATGAGTGTCTCTTCTTAAGTGCATATGTAGGTCTGTGGATGTACGGAAAGTTGGAGTGGCTTGGGCAATATTTGCTCTTGGTGATCTCAAGAGGAGGCCTCTGGAGCACCAGCTCCACTGCATTCGTGGGAGGGGATGAGCCATTAGGGGTCATCTTAAAGAGGTTCTCTTCCTCATTATCATTAATCAGAAAGCTCATATTTTATAATTAATTATATATGCATGTGCATCCTTAGGTGCTGACAGATGTATTGCTTTTCTCCACAAAGCAGCTTATTTTCTAGCTTGATCCCATAGTTTAAATTACTAGACCTTTGTATGTAAATGTGGTGGATTCAGCATAGCATTGGGCCTTGTGCTTGCTGGGTGTGTGTATGTGGTGGGGAAAGCATGGCCTTGAAACTGCAGACTTGTATACCTCCCTGACAACAGAGCTGAAAACCAGGCTATGTTCCTGGCTGATAGAAGACTTTTTAGTAAAAGTGGGGTCAGTTCTGACTGATGGGATCTTAGGATGGGAATGAGCACTAGTGTTCTGCAACCAAGCTTCCTCAAACTCTTGTGTATGTGGTTTGGAGGTTACAAAAAACCTGCAGATTTGTCTTCCTGGGCTCTACTTGTAGGTTTGGGAAAATAAGCTATCAGAGGAAAGGATTTGATGCAGAAAAGGGTGATGCAAGACTTCTGTCATGCTCAGTTGTCTATAGATAATGATAAATGGTGTCTGGATGGTAAGTCAGCATGAGACTTGGCTGAGTGAATGAGCCATGCTTAAGAGAGACGGGCAGATTCATGTAGCAGAGATGATTCAGGAAGTCTTGATGGCATGATAGTCTGCTATGTGGACTCAAAAGTTCACCTCTGGTCTGTGCTAATTTCAGTGTAGAACAGGGAGGACTAATATAACAGAGCACTAAGAAAACCCACCAGCTCCCTGTAAGTTAACCAGTATATTTGACATTTTTGATTCCAACATGTTTTATCATCAATGGTGTAACTGAAAGAGAAAAACACCTTGCATCCTAATCTAAAGCTGAACTTACAAATACTCATTTGTCTGTCTTCCTGCCTCAATGCCTACATGGTAGTGGCCCATGCAACATCCAAGCTCCTGCTGCAGTATGAGAATTTGACGCTGAATTGGGGTCATAGGGTCAGTATTGTCTGAAGGAGAAGCATATATTGGTAAGCAGATGAGAGAATATTTACTCTGGAATGAAAATCTTAAAACCTAGAAATGGGCACGGTACAATGGTGTTAGCCTTCTGTTTAAACAACCCCTTCACACACTTTCTAACTCACTGCATTTTTTTAGTATTCTTACTGGACAAAAGAAAAGTTTCTGAGAGGCCCCATAGAAAGGCAGCTTGAACTAGTCTTACATTTAGTTGTGTCAATGGAAACATGACTTCCTCTTTTAGTTTGGCAGCTAGCATGGAAAAAGTCTGCTTTGGATAGTTGTTCAGCTTGATCGTCAGGTATGGTCTGCAGACTGGAACAGCCTTGGGTTTGTGGGGAAAATAGGCAGGAAATAACATCTATAGATCTAACTGCAAATAAATATTTGAATGGGCTTACTTAAAACAGGCACCCAAAAAAATTATTGATTAGGTGGGGCCCTGATGTTGTAGCTCTTCAACTGGAACATGCTATGAAACGGACATTCAGTATTAATGCTTAACTAGGATATTTTCAATTTCTTGTCTTCCAGTGTTGAGTTTTGTACTGGACCCCTAACTGCTTGATATTTCACAATTGATTTCTCTAGTATGGGGAAAACAGTTTTCTTCAATGTTCACATCAAAGAGTGCCACATTTAATGGGATGTCTCTCTTGCAAGATTGCCTGCAATCCACTTTTGTAAAGAGGTGAATACACTAATGTGGGATAAAGTAGTGGCAAGCCCTTTGTAATGTCTCTTGTGGTCCTTACTCACTTTTGCAGGCAAGCTATGTTTATAATATCCCAGGAGTAAGTAATATTATAATCACTAGAAAATTCATTACACCACTTGCACAAAAGCTTCCAGATAAGACTCCAAATACAAACAGAAATGATCTACTGTAAAATGGAGAGGGAGGTGACTTTCCAGAGGCTATAGCAGTGAGGTAACATTAATATCTGCAGTCAATGTGCTTTGCCCCTTTGCTACCTCTTTTTGCCTGGGTACATGGGTGTAGAATGTGTGCCAGTGTCTTTAAATGCTGGCACTGCGAAAGTGAACTTACATAAATGCAGACTGCTGCTCAGTGCATCATTAGAGCTCATTGCTGCCAAAACAGATGTGGTAGATTTACAATAAATAGGTGCCATTACAGCCTTTGCAACTGTGTGTCAGAGTTCTGACTTGTCTGTGTGGAAGTTAAGTGCTTAACTTAGTTCCTCATCTAAGAACATGAGGACATATGGCCTCAATCATGTCACTGACAGACAGAAACTTCAGAATATTATCCTTACTGTCAGTGCTAAGAGCAGGCTCTTTTCACCCAATCTGCTGCATGCAAAGCAAAAAAATCATGTTGGTGCTTGTGCATTTTATGCAAAATCCCTTGAACTAAATGACTCATATTTTGGAGACTCATTCTGGAAAATGCCGTCCTTCCTTCTAGCTTGTACGGGGAAGAGTTTGCAATGGATATGGGAGGTTAAAACAACTGAGAACTGCAGGCTAATGCAGACTGATGCTTGAAAGATGTGGTTCTGCTCCTCTCCTGCCATCTCCATAGTGGCTGTTTTGGGCAACTGATCTTGATGAAAGCAATTTGAGAAGGCAAATCTGTCCTTTCTGGCAGATGTCTCCATTTACACTGGCTTGTAGCAGCTGGGAAGCTTTCAGCTCATTTTAGGGAAAACTGAAGAAATCATTCACTTTCTTTCCACCCAATAGTTACAGTAAGTGCAAAACCTCTGCAGAAACTAAATCTCTATTGGCAATTAGGTGCTTCCTGGCAGCTATAAGCATTTACAACCTGTTTCTGCTTCCAGCCCTGAAGGAATTGAACTGCTTTACTCAATTTCTCTCTAATGCTTCACCATCCTTTTAATTTCTCTGCCAACATTGCTCAGCACATGCAAGTTTTAGCCATCAGTAAGAATCAGCAATTGGGCACAGCTTCAAACGGCTCATTTTTCTATGTGGTGGTGTAGTTGCTCTGATATAGAACTTCCCTGGACAAAGTGCTATGCTTCAATGCCCATATTTTTAATATGGGGATTCCTCTCGACTGAGCAATTTCAGAATCATTTAAGGAGCTTGTGTTTTGGAAAGTGTTGGATGTTCTCCTTCATGGAAAGTCAGATGTCTGTTCAACCTGAGAAGTCCTCAACATATACACAAAGGGCATGTAAGAATGCTGGTATACCATCCCAGGATACTCAAGGTATACCCTGAGTAGGAGCTGCAGGCAAACTCAAGAGCTTGCAGGTGAAGCCTGCATTGGAGGTTGCAGAAGATGGGTAATATGTTCTTGAAACAAAATTTGCAAAGCTACTGTCAGTCATTGCTGCATTATGCTCCTTATTAATGCAACATCTGTGACCTGATTCTAAACTTTTAACAGATCTTTGGAGCACTGGACTGTTTCTTTTTGTTAATTCCATTGCCATTATGACCATGTTTTCCTACAGAACACTTGTCTGAATTGGCTTCCATTTCTAAACAGTTTGGACAAAACAAGGTGTAACGGAGGAAGTTTTGACATTTTTGAAATTATTTCCTTTGCAGGCTGTTTGTGACTTCATCTTGATGATTGCAAACTATGTAAGAAGGTAGCCTCAGCTAAGCAACTTACTGCATCTTTTTCCCTAAAGTGATATTCTGTCACTGTAGCCAGAAGTCCTAGAAGTGCCAAAAGCTGTTCTCCTTTTTGTGACACAGCTCACCTGAAGATCAGTTTCCAAGCAAGTGCTTAATATGTAAGAAGTGTTCTAAATATTGGGAAGTGAAGAAGGAGAACATAGGCCAGGGAAGGGAGGACAGATAACATGACTTGTAAAGACATGTCAGCAACAGAAAAATAATCAGAGGAACCTGGGTTACATAATATTTTAGCTAAAGCTGTAAGCACCAAGCTCCATTCAGGCTTTTCTCCCATTGGCACATACTTTCTTAATCTTCAATTAGTCAACCACAATGAAAAATCTTGATGAACTTGTGTTTTGATGGCTTATTGGATGTGTGAACTTGACTAGAATTCCTTCCTTTGGGTGTAAACAGTACATAAATCAATACTAGAGGTGGAAGAGTTCAATCTCACAAAAATTATAACTGTTTAAATTGCTTCAAACACAGCAAAAAAAGTTTTTAATTCTACTTAACAAACAAAACTCAAACATGTCAAGATGTGTTCTGTGGACCCCATACCCCCTTTCTAAACAGATTTTGAAGGCTTCAAGAAAATCCAACTCACTCTTTTGAGGATTGTCCCATCCTTACTAGGCTTCACACATCTCTCTGAATTTAAAGCCAGGCAGTGACAATCTTGGCCCGTGCAGCTTTAACTGCAGCATATCTGCCTCTGTCACCTCTATGGCTGGGCACATTCCTTTAGTGCTGTAGAAGTGCTGTTGCAGCTTAGAGGACATCTCATGTCACCCAGTGATACCTGATGTCAGGATGGAACAAGCAGGATGGAGTGCAGCTGAAACAGAAGGGAGCCACTCTACAATGTGCCTTCTAACCTGGGCATCCACTCCAGTGTCAAACAAGCTGATTTGTAGAGCCTGGCAGTAGCCTTAGAATTGAACAGACTGGAAGCTTTAGAAACAATGTGTTACATCTTCTACAAAAGAAAACCCTTGAGTCCTACTGTGCACTTGGGTTAGGCACAGCTTGACCTCAATTAGCCACTTTCTGATACTTCCTTCAGGGATTCAGTAAGTTGCTTTTTGGGGGCAAGAGGATGGGAGGAGCTGAATTTGGATTGTTGAGCAACTACATAAACTCCAGAGTTGTTGCAAGCTGTGGAACATTGGTGTGGTAAGGATAAGAAGGCAGAGTAACTGTTAGGCTAGGAAAAAACATGGACATAGAAAGCAGCAGCTCTTCAGATTACTTCTGTTTGGAACTAGGTAATGTTTGAGGTCTTCAATCTTTCTGGTAGGTCTTCTGAACTTTAATCAAGAAATGCTGATGTGAAAGGGCCAGCTGCTACAAGTTGATTGTAAAAAATGGTTCTATTTAAAACAGTGTTTGCTAATATATCCTGCATTGCCTGGCAAAGCCACTTGTGATCTGAACTTGCGTTCTGTCCTAGGTGGGAAGAGTGAAAAGTACCTTTACATTTTGATCTTTGTCCTAAAATACATGTTGTGCCGGGATGTCATGTATTGAAGCCCAGCTTGTGTATGGTACTGCATGACAGTAGCTGGGAGTTTTGAGATGCTCTCTCTGGGCAGTCTTAGTTGGTCTCTTGGGTTTAGGTTTTTATCAGGGTGGTGTTGCTTGGAAAAAATCTGTGTTGGATGTCTTTTGTGTAAATGTTGTCTTTTCATGGATCTTCCTGTGAGGGTCTGTGCCTCTTGTCTCATATCTAGGGTGTCTCATATCTGGGGTGTCTTTATTTTTCTTTAGGTTGTGTCTTGTCTGTCTCTCCTTAGCTGACTTTCCAAAACTGTTCTACTTCTATCCTGAAATAAACTTCACACTGATGTTTTTCAAAAGTTAAAGTAGGTCCCTAAGGATTTGCTTTTCCATAGTGGCCACTCTACAAACCATTGAGTTTGCAAGTCATACTATGCCAGCTTCTCTTTCACCCTAGAATATACTCCACATGCAAAACACAGAACAGTGAACAGTTGCTACAATGAGTCATGCTTGTGGAGTATTGAAAGGTTAAATAACAAACGCCTTTAGCCAAGACAGGATTGCTACAGGATGGCAAAAGCCTGCAGAACTTAAACTGGAGGGAATACCACAGGCAGTTCTAATCTTAAATCTGCCAGAAAGAAAGGCAGTTACAGGAACTGTGTATGGATGCTTGGTTCTTACAATCTTTCTTCAATCTTAAAGCAGATCTAACAGCTTTCAAGCCACAAGTAAGAAAATGCACAACAAGGGAAAAACACCTTAATTATGGTCAGAAAAATGACTGTCAAGTACAGTTTTATCTTTGTTCCATGGTGTTTCCTCTTGCTAGGGAGAACACATTGGTGAGTTGGACTGTTTTCTTTTCCTGGAATGATGAAATTTAAATAGCAACAAATAGCTCCTGTGGTGTCTCAACCTGTTTTCCTGTAAGGGAAGGAGAACATGACTAAGCCCAAAGGCTCGGTCTTTTAAAAGGACTATAAAAAGTTCTGACAATCAAAGAGACTCTGCTTGTGCATTTGAACCTTCAGTGCACATCTCCGTGCTTTTTTTGGAGAGAGATGCGCGAGTGGGTATAGACCTCCTTAAATTTCATCAGTATTGATCATCTACAGTAACATTTTAAAGTTTTACCTAAGAGGTATTTTTCTGAGGAGGATTCTGAATGACTTTTTTCTACTAATGGTTCATCTAATTCCACTTAACTAGAAAAAGGAAATGACAGACCAGACTGTTCCAGCCTTTTGCCAGTTATTTTTATGGATTTTTTTTTCTCATAGGGAAAGCTTAAGTTCTCTTTTTAGCGTCCCTGACTCAGGAAAGGGTGTTGGGAAGCAGAAAACTGAGTCTATGCATGCCTCCTGTTGCCTACTAGCTGCTCCACATTTAAAGCTATTTCCATGATGTATTTTGTGGTGGATTTTTTTGGTAGGTGTGTAAGTTTGGTTTGAGTGTTGTTGGTTTCGTTTCTTTTTTCTGGAGACCGTTATTTTTCCCTACCGGGGAATGAAGGTCATGTAGGTTAGTTTCACTGCTAGCTCACAGTGACCATGTCCTTTTTATCTGTGATGTTGACTGTTGTCTCCTTTCACCAGATGGCATTGGCAACTGCAGACTGTTTCCCAAACTTCTTATCCTAGTGTAATCTAAAAAAGTTGGTTTTGGTGATGAGTATCCCTATGTTTACCAAGGTAAATTTTGCTTCAGGTGATTAAATAGATTGCCTTGTGCTCCCTTTGATTTCAACCCTCTGCTTTAAGTTTATCTTCATGACAGTGAACAACCTGAATGCCTGGTATCCTCAGACTTATTCCTTCATAAGGAACTACCAAATGTTGGGATTTCTGTAACACTCCAGCATGTCTGCATCCCTGTGCTTCATCTGAAACAAGAGTAAGCTTTGCAATAGTGTTCTATTGTAAAGTTGCTGAGTTTATAACTCTGAGGTGCATTGTTTAACTTCATGTTTCCAAAATAAAAAGGGTTTAAACTGATACTATAAAAAGTGCTGACTGACTTTTATTCACCAAACTGCCCATACAGCTTTTCTGTTATGCATTACAATCTGCAATCCTTGGATACATGGTTTCCATTTTGAGCAGTGAGTGCCCTTCCTGGAGCACCACAAAATTGTCCCAGGTTTTCTTACCACTGTATACTCTGTTGTGTTTTCATCATGCTATTCTAGTTACAAGACTTCAGATGGCTAAAACAGTCTCAAAATATTTGTGTTGCACATAACTTCTGACTTGAAAGCAAAAACCTGTGTNCCGTCCTGGGGCTGCGCGGCGAGCACGGTGCGGGACGAGCCCATCGCGGCACCGCCAGGGCTGGGGGCAAGGACCTGTGCGGGCAAGGGCGCGGCGGGGCGGGGACACGGAGCGCTGCCGGCCGGGATCCCGAGCGCTGCTGCCGGCAGGGATCCCGAGCGCTGGCCCGGCACTCGCTGCCCTGGCAGCAGTCGCAGGGCTCCGCCCGGCTCCGGGTTTAGCAGACTGCCGGCCCAAAAAGCAATTTGTAAACCCGGCCGTTTGTAGGGTGCGGAGCTCTCCGGGGTTAGAGGAAGTTTGAAAGATGGTCATCTGCCGGTTGACGGCAGTGGGGGTTTCTAAGAAAGAGGTTTCTGTGTCAGTCTCCTCTCTCACTGGCCTTCACAAGCTTGCTCCGGGCCACTGACNTGGTTTCCATTTTGAGCAGTGAGTGTCCTTCCTGGAGCACCACAAAATTGTCCCAGGTTTTCTTACCACTGTATACTCTGTTGTGTTTTCATCATGCTATTCTAGTTACAAGACTTCAGATGGCTAAAACAGTCTCAAAATATTTGTGTTGCACATAACTTCTGACTTGAAAGCAAAAACCTGTGTTCTCTTGCTTCAGGGGTTGTTTCCATGCAACAAATGCTTCGTTTGTGGGATGTCATTCCTCACAGTTTCTTGCTTGATAGCTATTTTTGGCTTTTTATGGGATGAACATGTAGTTGCTACTTCAAGTTGTTCTCGTTCATTGTACAGTAGAGATAACTCCAGCTACGAGAACCGAATTTTAAAGTTCAGGGCAAGAAGGCTGAACTTGGGTGGCTTTTTGTGCTTTGGATTCTTAAACCACGGCTGGTAGCAGAGACAGTCGCATTGTAAGTGTGAGCAGCGCGGTGTCCCCGTGGTAGGGGTGCCTAACGGGAGGGCAGTCGGTCCGTGTGTCCGTGTGTCCGTCCGTGTGTCCCGCGTACCTCGCTGGCAGCCCCGGCCCGCGGGAGCGGCCGGCGCGGGCTCGCGGCNTCTGTGTCAGTCTCCTCTCTCACTGGCCTTCGCAAGCTTGCTCCGGGCCACTGACTGCCTCTGACTTGCGGACTGGGAGGGATGGGAGGGAGGGATGTGTGTATGTGGGTGGTGATGGGCCGTGACTGAGAAGTCAGCTCATTTCCATGACAAAACTAAAACCAAAGGTGTTAATAACAGCTCACTTAAACTTTTCTTCTCTCCTCCTTCAGAACTGGCAGGTGTTCATCTTCATGAAGGAAAGAAACACTAGAAGTTCCGACTAAAACTGCACTGTTTGCTTCAAGATGCCCCAAAGGGAAAATGCTCATTTACAAGTCTCATCTTTCAAAATTGCCTGTGTTCTTTCAATCAAAGAGAAACGTTTTTTGAGAAAGATGACTTGTGAAGTCTGTGAACAAAGCTGTCTTCACAAGGATACTGAATGAAAGACATCATGCCTTACAAGGGACACTTATCTTGAAGGGTGACACTGTGCTCTTAAACTAAAACACAGGCACTGTAAAAACACTGATCCTAAACAAGAATAAGGATTATAAAAACTGCATCAGAATGTTTGTTAGTCCCAGAAGAGTCAGAAAATGCCATTTTTTGCAGATATGTGCCACTTGCTTCATACTGTGTCTCATGATTTTTTGGGTACCATTTGATAATCACATTGTGAGCCATATGAAGTCCTATTCCTACAGATACCTCATAAATAGCTACCATTTTGTGAATGACAGCCTGTCTGTTAGCAGGGGTAACCTGAACCGAGTATCAAGCTATCAGTACTTGATCAACCACAGAGAGAAATGTCAGCAGCAGGATGTCCTTCTCCTACTGTTTGTGAAAACTTCTCCTGAAAACCGTCATCGAAGGGATGCAATTAGACAAACTTGGGGTAATGAGAAGTATGTTCGTTCTCAGCTTAATGCCAACATTAAAACCCTTTTTGCTTTAGGGCGACCAACAGACCATCTGCAGAAAACACAGCAGCAAAGAGAACTTGAACTTGAAGACCAGAAATACCAGGATTTGATTCAGCAAGACTTCTTGGATACTTTTCACAATCTTACTCTTAAACTGCTTTTGCAGTTTAGCTGGGTGAATACTTACTGTCCTCATGCCAAGTTCATTATGTCTGCAGATGATGACATATTTATCCATATGCCAAATCTCGTTGCTTATCTCCAAAGTCTCACACAAATGGGTGCTCAAGATCTCTGGATTGGTCGTGTCCATCGTGGATCCCCTCCCGTAAGAGACAAGAGTAGCAAATACTATGTTCCATATGAAATGTACCAGTGGCCCTCTTACCCAGACTACACAGCAGGAGCTGCATATGTAATATCAAATGATGTAGCAGCTAAAGTCTATGAGGCTTCATTGACTCTGAATACAAGTCTTTATATAGATGATGTTTTCATGGGTCTCTGTGCCAATAAAATGGGAATTGTACCACAATACCATGTATTTTTTTCTGGGGAAGGAAAGGCTCCATATCATCCCTGCATTTATAACAAGATGATGACATCTCATGGACATGTAGATGATCTTCGCCAGCTCTGGCAGCAGGCTACAGATCCCAAAGTTAAAAAGATTTCTTCAGGAATTTGGGGTAGAATGTACTGCAGACTAGTCAATATTGTGCTTCTCTGTAAACTGTACTATGTGGACACATATCCTTGTTCAGCTGCATTTTCCTAATACTTGAATATCTGCACTGAAGATCCACTGAGCCAAGACAAAGCAACAACATTTTAGGTGTTTATCCAAAATATATGTAAACATGGAAAGAGGTATAATTTACACATGAATACTTGGAGTGGGCAGAGGGAGAGGAAAAGATGGTCCCGGGGTCCCAGATTCTGTTCAGACTTATTGGAATAGCTTTCCTGTTGTACTTCAACTTTTTACATTGTAGCCTGTTTTTTTTTTTACACTCTTCAAGGGATGCAAGTCTGGATTATAAGTGAACTGTGATGGACTTGACTTCTAGACTCTGAAATGCATGTTAAAAATACCTGTTTCTTTGAACTTATCAATAAGTCTTGACTGTTTTTTTAAAAGCTATTTGAACTAAGGCATGTGGCAAAAAAAATCTTATATCAGAATGGAGTAGACCTTTCAAAGCATGAGAAAAGTGGAAGTTCTGACTTGATGAATGAGAGACTATCACAGTAGTTTAAGGTAGTGTAAACTCTCTACAAATATTCATAATTTCTCAATGCTTCATACAAAGTCAGTCTGGACCTGCACTGACCTGCACCTGGAGCTGACAAATAGTTCTAGAAGTGAAGACCTGTTAAAATTGTTTTCTCAAAGCTCCCTAAATCTTTGAAATAGGGAAATAGTGTTGGATGCCCTCTGACTTGGTGGTTTTAAGTAACAAAGGAACCCCCTTTATAACCTGAAGCTGTAAAAAACCAAATACTACTCATGTGAATGGTTGGGCTAAGATTTCTCTGCCTTCCAAAAACTGAATTAGTATATTTAAAAAGTCCAGTCTTCAATAGGCAAATAAGTTGAGTTAGTTTTCTTTTAATAATGCTTCTGTTTTCCAATATTCTCGAGGTGAAAAGCAAGCAAAAGTCCCCAGGAATGTTACTTAGAGCTAGTTAAAGACTTAAAAAAGCAAAATTTCATGCTTGTACTAACAGAGGGAAGATAATTTCTGTACAAACTTTGACTTCACGTAGAAGGGAGATGGTGATTCACACAAACTCAGTACACAAATCATAATAACTAAAATATTTCTCCTGAAGTCAAAATTGTGTTTAAAATTTCAGGGTGGCTTGTGTCCACAAACCCCTGTACCTTGAATATATCTCAATGTTAATATCACTTGCAAAGGAACAAAATGACTGCTTTGTAAACCAAAACAGAGCTAAGTGATGTGCAAACTGCAGCCCTTATGAGTTTTCCTGTGGTGCCATAAAGATACTGCAGAGAACCAGAGTTGCAGGCTGCCTGCAGTCCTTGCACAGCTCAGTCACGGTGCTTCCACAGACTCTCAAGACAGATATCTTAGTTATTGATTGCCAAACCTGTGGCAACTGTACAGGACTTGCTAGTATGAAGGCATGAGTAGTAAATTTGGTTTATCTAACTGCTACTGCTCTTTTGGAACTGTGCTGCAGGTTTTCTGGTTTGAATGGATAATGGCATCTGTCAGGGCAGACAGAATGCAGGAGTGTGTCTGCTGACTGCTCTCCAAGCTGTTCAGATGGAGGGTAGGGAGCTACTGGAACTAAAACATGTAACTTTCTATAACTGGTTTTGCAGAAGGAAGATAATAAGATTACTAACCAGTCCCAAGTGTTGGGCAAATAAAGAGCCCACAAATATATCATTTATCAGTGTCAGAATGACTGACAAGTGTAACAGTTATACTTCAGAAGGAACAAATCTAGTTCCTTTTCTTGCCTAAACAAATGGATAATAGTACTGGGGATGTAGAGCTATATAACCTGTTACATACAGAGAAAATAAATGCACATATAAAGTATTCTATATTGAAGGAAACCTACTTCATCAGATTTCTGACTTGTTGTGAGCCTTTTAAATCAACAAAGCTGCACAGCAAAACTGCACTGCTAAAAAAGCCACCCTGTTCACTGAAGGGAAAGAGGGTCTTCATATGCAGTATACAACCAAAATGTACTAGTAAGACTAAAGTCTTCCAGCATATCTACATGTTGGGATTTGTTTTCACTCATACATGCAAAAGTAAAGTAATCTTTAAGTACC
This sequence comes from Anthoscopus minutus, assembly GCA_013399455.1. NCBI lineage: Eukaryota > Metazoa > Chordata > Aves > Passeriformes > Paridae > Anthoscopus > Anthoscopus minutus. The sequence continues at coordinate 12,657 of VWYI01046169.1, read as the reverse complement.
TTTAACCAGCTAACATCTAAAATGCTGCTTAAATGTAGTTGCCATTATCTGAAAGTCACTTTTGACCATTGAAATACTTTGTTTTACAGTTGGTTTGAGCTTTGTTTGGATTGTTTCTTAATCTTAAAAAGGCCTTGATGTTTGTAGTATGCATTTTCTTTTGCTGCTGTGAAAAGAAGTTGCTTGTTGAATAAAAAGGAAAGCATGAAGGCACTCCTTTCAAAAAATAGAAGATACATAGAAAACTTCATATTTTCTGGTTCTAAACACAAGATTTGTACACTTCCATCAGGAATCTTTTTTTAACAATAGTCTCAGTGCTCCAATGCAGGGCTGATAAGTTTTACTTCTACAAATAAAACTTATCAGTCTGAATGGTCACTCCTCATTAAGAGTTTGATGTTGTTGCACAGCATATTTAATGCTATTTTTTTACCTGTTTGTTTGGTTTGCATCAGTTTCCCTTTGATATTACTAATTTTTATACAAAGTATTCAATATTTATTCTTAAACTTTGCTCTGTACCACGGAAAGACAGTTGTTTTGTAAAATTTGTTTTGAATAAACAGACTTATTTCTTTTAAAAAAGCTAAAGAATACAGAAAAGGAAAATATCGCTTGTTGCTTTCTTCATAACTGACAGGATCAATTCTGATACCTCTAAGTTGTTCTGAGCTCCCTTTTACAAGAGGACTTCAAACTGCCCCTCATTCCCTTGCCCCCAGTGTGTGCAAAAGGCAAAATTGGTGTTCCCAAGAAAAGAGAGAGCTCACAAATTTGTTTACCAAGCTTCTAGGTCTAAAGTTGTATAAAATTGCCAGGTATTAGAAGCTGAACCTGTTGCTAATGTTACAATTTGTATGTTCTCTTCAGGCAGCTCTTCCCCTGGAGATGTGTATCTGTCTATACAAGACTTCAGATCATACTTTGCACCTTTGGAAAAATAGCTGATGGTCTGGGGACCAGACATGGTATTTTTATAGGGTATCATTAAATTCAGATAATTGTGATTTGTATGTCTCTCCAATTTGTCTGACATAATGTATCAAGTTAAGGTTTTTAGAAATGGAGTAATTTGCATCAGGTAACTCCAGTGTATGAGACAGGGGCATAACTAAAGCATGAATTATCTAAATGATAGTGAAGAAGAGAACAAAGGAAATTGTCAGGATTGTGGCATTTGGCTTCTTACAGGGTGGATTTTTTTTTGTTTTCTGGGTTTTTTTGTTTAATTGTTCCCTTTGGCCTAAAAACTTCAGTTCAGCTAAAATTTGGCTTGCTTGATACTTTTTGTTGAAGTAAGTTATTTAAGTCTCAGGTGCTTTAGAATGTATTGTTAATAACATTCTTCTCAAGATTTTGCAGAAACTTGAGCTTGCAGCTAAAAAACCCAGAAGCCCCTCAGGGGTATACAGTCACAAGTGAATATTCTGAGCACTACGAGAGGATCTTTTAACACTGTTTTTTTTGTAAATACATGCAAAGCTTATTCTAATGACTTCTTCTCTCACATCTTGTAATTAATTCTTCTAAGAGAAAAAAAGCCCCATTAAAAAAGCCCCAACCCAAAGATAACTTATTTGCTTTTCCATCAGATAGACTGGGTATAAATACATGTCTATAAGCATTTCAGTGATTTAGTTATTGTTAATTTTTTATGAATCTTGGTGAACTTCAAAGAGGTTGTAGAGAATGTACTCTAAATGCAGTAATTTGCATTCTAAGAAGAAAAAAACTATATAGTGGCTCGTATGTGCAGCCTTACCTCCTCCTTGTTGACAAGTTCTCATCACTTTCACTGGTCACCAGGACTCTGCTAGATCCTCCTTGACTGGCTTCATGCATCACTTCAATCTGAATGAGAAGGACATGTTAAAACTGAAAATACTTAATTGCTGATTCTTTTATTTAGAGAACTTTAACAGTTTGAAAGAATAAAAGCCAGATCCTACCTAACCTAGAAAGTCACTAGACAAATTCAAATAATTGAATTCTAGATGTGCAGTAATATCTCCTATGTATATTCTCCATCCTTGCTCAGTGTTGGTATGGAGGCATTCCTTACTCCAGGCAAAGTCATTATATTCTTGCACCACAGAAGGTGAATTATCAGCTTGTGTAGGTAATTACAGGCATAATAATCTGTTCCTTAGACTCTGGAATAGTATTTTTTCATTTCCTGTCTGAAGCCAACCCAAAGACTTCACATTTTCAGAGTTCTTTGTAGAATATCCTGTGGAGAAATCTGGGAATCCTCCACGTGCATCTGAGAAGTGTCTGTGTCCCAGCAGTATTGGGCGAGGGAGTGCTGAGCACAGGTACCTATGCAGAGCCCATGTCCAGGCTGAAACAGAGATTTTGCACAGCTCCAGTATTTGTTTTGATAAACACTCACACACTCCCTTGTCCAGTCTTGCAGAGTTGGATCATTTCAAGTACTCTCCAGTCAAGTTTTAAGCAGACTTTTCCTCTTTTTGCCTGCAGCTTTAAGCGTACCAAGAACTACTTGCACTTATTCAAAAGCCAATCTCTTCAAATTCAGTTAAACAACCCATCTGCTGAGTTTGCTGTTAATCCAAGGCAATATCTAAATCCCAGCAGAATCCAAGTTCCTGAGAATTTTCATTTTTAAGAGCTGATTCTATATTGCTAAATTATTTAGCTGGTTGATGGTAATGATGGAATCCAGTAATGAACTGTCCTCATCTGAACTATTATCAGAATAATGGGAGAAAAGGGAGAGAGGCATAATTTGCATTGTAGTCTTGGGAAGTGAATTTAAAAATTAATGAATGGATGTTTTATAAAGCCTTACCACATTGCTGCATATACCTAACTACATGGGAGGAATGCAACTGATTACCTGCATTACTCATGAGAGTAAAACTAATTCTAAAGTCACTTTCTGTGAGTTTAGGCAAAGGGGAGACCACCTGAACATTCCTGCTGATAACTGTGTTTTATTCTGTGCTTATTGCTGAAGTTGTGAACTGCGCTGGCCATTTCAGAAAATGGACTGCATTTAATTTTTGCTTTCAGCTTTAGAGGAATAAAAATTAAATGTATGAGCAAGTCAGGGGTGTGGATAACAGACAAGTTGGGTTAAAGTAGCTTGTCCTTATCAGACAGTTAACTTAGAAATGCTTAGAAATTCTTTTTAATTTCAAGTATAGGTATGTAAATCTATATTTATGTGGTTTTGAGTTCTCTCACAGTATCAAATGTCCCCAAATTACAGGCAATCTTACCTTAATTCCACCTTTTGTCTTCTTAATGCTTTTCTTTTTTGATAACTCTACTTCAGAAACAGTCTTTGGAGGGCAGGATATCTCTGTAGATCTCCTGTTGGTAGCTAAAAGTAAAAAAGGAAGTAACATTAGAAAACATGTTCTAAAAATTAAAATTCTACTTCCTAATAAAAGCAATGAGCAAAGTGGTAAATGAGACCTGGCTTAGAGAAGTGAGCTGTGCTGGAGCAGTAATGGACCGGGTGGAACAAGGGATGGATTCCCTCGTCCAGTGCTGCTCTGTGTCTCAAATTGGCATCTTCAGCTCCACACTGTCAGGTTTACTTTGGCTTGGCTTCCCCTGGGAAAACCATCTTTAGGACAGCACAGGTAAATGTTAGCCAGCTGTACCAACTTGGGTAATTGTCACTTGCATGGTGTTGCTTGTGTGGGTTCCCAGGAAATGTTTCTGGTAATGATTTGCTGATTGATGTTGGATTAAAGGATTATTCCCTGTAACAACTCTCAAAAGAGTAATCACAGGAGTTCAGCAAGGCACAATGACAGGTGTGTAAGGACAGAATCTGAGGATATTATTTCAGAATATGCCCTGTGAGGTTTGGTGGCCCTTGCAGGCTTTGAAAGCCCCAGCTGACACTGAGGTGTCTGAGACTACTGGACAGTCATCCTTAACAACAAAACCACCTGTGATGAGCCTGCTGTCCAAAGCAAAGGGTTAGAATGAACTACGAGAAGGGGAATAATACATTTGGCTTGAGTAGAAAATAATATCTGTTACATCTTTATCTTTGTTTTAGATCAGTAATGAGTTCATAGCACTCTCCCTTTTCTTCATTGCTGAATTCAGAAAGGCAGCCATTCCTGTCATGGCTGAAAACATGTATGAAAGCCAGATGAAATGCTGAAAGAATCTGGGTCAGGCAACAAAGAACAAAATTGAGGTTAAGTCCTTTTCTTTTTTTATTCTGGCAAAACTTTCTCATTGAACAAACACTTTTTCTAAGAATAAAAGCTGGTGTTTTCAAATGCATCTTGTAACATTTTGTTTAAGAGGGTTTCACCAAGTTTAATAATTTGAAGTGTTGAGAGTCGTGATAGTCATTAACTTTTTCTTCTTTGGGAGAAGCTGAGGGATATAGTAAAAAAGATGCAGACATCTTTGGATGAGGAGGACATGCTATCAAAGGTTTGATGTAGGAGAGGTCTGAATACTTTTTTAAAAGAAACACCTTAACAAAGTTTTACATGCCCTTGTCATACTCTTCTTTTAAAGTAGTTTTTTAAAAAGGCAAAAAGTAACACATAGAACCCCAAATTAAATTCAGTTAAAGAGACAATGTATCAGTTTCACATATGATAATAATGGTAGCTGACATTTCTTCTACTCTGTGTCTTTTCAACAGCCTTATCACACAGCTGGGAAGAGAATTAATTAAAGCAGCCTCTCTCCAACTCTTCCCTAAATCTTCTTGGATTTATCCAATGCTGAATAACATAAGAACTTGGCAATACCCATTTCATGCCTGTTACCTCCTCACAATGACTCCATACTAGAAAGTTTCCTCAATGAACAGTGAAATCTGGCAGTCACCAGCAGCTATAATCAACTTGTAGAGAATTCTTGTGGTTCCCAGGACTGAGATGAAATGCAAATGTCTCTTTTTGGCTCTTGCATCACTCTGTCAGAATATACAGCAGGGGATTTGTTTTGACTTTGAGCACTACTTTCAAGAAAGACCTTTTTCCTCTAACCAAGCAAGCTTTCCCTGAAGTAGTATTTGTTCTCTCAAAGGTATTTTTATTTCACCCAAAAAGTGGTGCACTGACATTTTGGAATCAAGGGAAGAAAAAGATGCAAGATGCAGCACATGGGAGCTATTGAACCTGATTGTCAAACCTCTTCATACCTTTCTAATCTGCAGGGAGAGTGACTGCTACTGTTGGCAAAACCAGAATATTTGTTAAGTTTTCAAATGGGTCCTTTTATGTGTTTTCCCGTTACTCCATTCAATGAGTAAAGTGTCTATAAGCATCAGCAAATTCACCTTTTTTTTGTATGGATGCACCCTGGAGATTCTATTTAGCCATAAAGTCTCACCTACCACGATCATGACAAACAGGCTGTGGTCAGACCTATTACACTAAAAACTATTATCTTCTGGAGCTTCTCCCAACTGTATCCTATTTATACCTTGAAAAATCAGCATAAAGAAAACAGATCTAAGACCTCACCACCAAGACATTTTCATAACTTTATCCACACCTGAATACCCTAGATATGCTACCAGTGTTTAGTTGCCCTCTCTAAATCTGAGTTCAGTCCATTGGATTGCCTGACAATCTAATCTACAATTTTTATGAATATGTCATGGAAATTAAGGAAAGCAATGGAAATAACTTCAGAAAACATGAGGGCTTTTGCTTAGAAGAGCATAGTCAGCAATACCAAGTTGTTTGGCTTATTCATTAATGAGAAAATTTTGTAGCTTGAAGGAATGGTTGATACTGGCATGAAAACCCTTGCTGAAAGCAATCAGCAGAAAAAGTGGAAATCAGTTACATCTTTGATGTATGGATCACAACTAACAAGCTCAGACAGCTCCAGGTGATCCAGGAAAGAGAGCACAGGGCAGCTTAAATGAAAGATGACACATTCACAAGAAGCCAAACTGCAGGGGCTCCTTCATCCAGCAGCAAATTACTCAGGCCAGTTCACAATCTAAGTCTTGGCTTCTTCAGTGTGACATATTTCAGAAAAGGAGACAGGTACAAGATAAGAAAGCAGTCAAATTCAACTGAATTGATTCATATTGACACAATGAACTTCCCTTTCCAATATGACCCAGAAATGAGCTGAAAACAGGAAACAAGCTGCTTTGGTTGTGCTCTGGAGAATTTTTCAGTTATTGACTGGCCCATAGTCAGAGACTGGTACATGTCACTGCATTTAAGTAGTTTCTGGAGCAGGACAGAAAGAAACAGCCCAAATACCTGCCAATTATTGCACTAATTACTGTGGAACTGGAAATGTAAGGGAAACTCCCTTATAAAATTCAGTACAGTTGGCTGTTTCAAGGTCAGTACAGTATTGTCTTGCTGAAGAAGCTGAAAATTATAGTGTTGAACTACCTATTGAAAGAATAAAGGCCCAGGAACAAAGAAAAGAAAAACTAGAAATGATCTCATGTCGGCATGGTTTTAAGGTTGTTTTCATCCTGTTGTTTCATAGGATGATACAAAATGATGATGTAATTTTGAATTTATTAATATTTTAAATTGCTTGATGCTGCTTTTAAAGCAAATATTGTAAAGGGCATGGTAAAGCAGAGTTTGTGTCTGTCACTTGCATTCACCTGGAGCACCACTACACTTTTGCAATGGGGCTTTAGTACTGCTTACTGCATTTTTATAAACAAGTTGCATGACAAGTATAAATCACTGTTGTATTATTTAGCCTACAGCAAATGGTAAAGTGGGCTGTACTGTCCCTAAAGCTGCTACAAAATGACAGAGACTCGTGTGCTCTGTTCTGCTTTGCAGTCTCTCCACCCCTCAAAGACTGAAATAAACTCAGTGAGGAAAACTTGCTGTGCTGCTTGTGAGAAAAAGCTGTGGTTTCACCCATTTCCCACATCCTGCTCTGACTTGGCAGGACACAGGCACCATCTCTCTGATCTCTTACAGGAGGGTCTACGTCCCCCTCTGAGGGACACAGAACTGTGGGCAGCTCCCAGGTGCTCAGAGACAGCTGGGTTAGGTCACCTGGGTAAGTGGCCCCAAGTTAGCTCCTGCTAGAATAAGTGTGACTTATTAGCTAGCAAGAGACACAGGCCATAGTCAAGGGTTACAATACATACCCACCACCTGTAAGATATTCCAAGCCCCCCTCAAGTAAATGTCACACTTTAGATTCAGGTTTGGGGGGAATTCCCCCATCACTTGTTTTCCCATCTGTTTTCTGTATGAGTTTGTGCATTCTCACTAATCACCTACAGCAGAATCAATTTCCTTTGGCAAGAACAAGCATGGAAACAACTAGTCTGCTAAACTTTATTGGGGCTCGCTGCTTATGCTGTCCAACAGGAACATGAGCTTGAAGTTAATTAGTGGCTTAATTGTTTTGAATGCTAGTGATGACAAAACAATGTTTAGGCAACTAAAGAAACACCCGAGCAGCTATGGTTTGTCACTAAATGGCTTAGGGCAGAAAGACTTTGTCATTCTTAGGCAATATAATTTAGACTTCTTTGCTCTAGCAAAATTTCTGTCAAGCCCCCTGAAAATCTGCTGATGTAAGAAGCACAGAGCAAGGCTCCTGGATGTGGAATATTCTTCTACAAGGAGACACTACTTGGTTTCCTCAGACTGGCCCAGGTGTAATAGCAGTCCCACAGCTACAAAACTGAAAGTATCTTTTCCTTTTTTCACCTTAATTTACAGAAATATACTGAACCACAGAAACTAGAGGTTTCTCAAACCAGCCATGAAAGCGACATGCACCATCTCTTCTGAGTCAGCTAATCTCTCCACAGCCTCACTTCCCCTGCACACGTCCCCAGACTCTTGCAAGAAATTCTTCCTTTATCCTCTGTCCAGATGTTATTAGTTAGCAACTGTTATGCACTAGTGACTGTGAGGAATGCTGGACTGGATCCAATGAGCAGTTGTATACATTTAACTGAGATGGAACCAGCCTAAATTTTATTATTTAAAGAACTGAAAAGGCTCCAGCTGTGTTCCCCCCTTATGAATCTTGTGCTCCAAGTTGGCCTTCCAAGATGCCTGTATGGTGAGTCATGGAATTTGTATGTGCAATGTGCTGTTAAACATGTTATTTGTTTAACAAACTCACAGGAATTTTGACATCTCTGCTCCTGTATTTCACATTTATGTTGCACACAAAGAACTCTCTAGGTGATTATTTTATAGCACTTTGTGCTGCCATGTTCCAACTCTTGCCAGAAGGTAACTAAAGCAAAACATTTTTCCTAACCATGGTCACTGAGATGGCGAAATCAACTTTTACTGACATTTTCCAAGAATGTGTGAAGCTGAAGGAAATAGCCTTTGGGAAAGTTTCATTTCAAAGAGTAAGAGTTTGGGAGAATTACAAGCAAATTAAAATAGATTAATACTAGCTGCAGTAAATTCTAATAGCTTGTATTATCCTTTACAGTTCTGTAGTTCATCTCATTGTGCCTGACAGACTCTGTGGTTTGACTCTGTGGGCCTATTCCAATTCACTCCATGCTAAAGAGTTTTGCATAGAAATGCAGAGAACAAATATGTAGCCAAATCATGAAAAGTTAAGCCCTCTGAAGTGAATCAGAGCAAAAACACTTCCCTATCAAGTGCCACTTCTTTCCTCCCAGCAGACATAGGGACAAATGTAGCCATTAGCAGTATTCAAGCAGCTTCCACTGGGAGAAAACAGAGTTCTCCTTAAAATAAGGTGTAACATATGCTACTAAAATATTTTCAAGGCTCTTATTATAAAAAGGTCAACAGAGTTTTCTGCCTTTTCAGGGTTGATCTGTGAATAGTATTTAATCAAGTTCTCACATCTGAAACATGCACCAAATACAGCTGGCACAGACTTCAGGATCACGATAATTGCAGAACTATTACTTCAGTCTTAAACAGGCCTATCCCTACAAAATATAGAAGTCCACTTGTGAAACCAGAAGCATCGAGCAAAACTGAGATTAATCTGAAATTTTATTTCAGAATCTCCAGACCCACAGAAAAGTGGGCTCTGAGCTGCCCTTCTGGATTTTCACTAAGCTAAAAGATTGTTGAGAGTCACCAGAAACCATAAGAACGTGGACATGAAACTGTGACAGTCATTTCACCGACAGAAACCTTTCTCTCAGACATGGTATCAGCTGTGCCTGTGTGCAGAAAATCCATCTCTGCCTACATATTTGTCTATGTAAAATGGAAAGACTGACAGTTACAATAATGGACTATTTAATGTCTGAGCATTCATATCTGTGAAGATTTTTCCATTAGCACCCTGAATTTGACTGAATTTTCCCTACTGCTCCCTGCTAGGAAAATGGATAATCAGCATGGAAGAACAAAACAAAATCTATTCTGGAAAAAATGTAACTTCTTTTCTTTTCACAGACCAACAACCCCAGTGCTGCCATGGTATTGTTACTCTGCTGCCTGGGGACAAAAGCTTTCTTTCTGGTCTTCTGTTTCTGTTTACCACATTTTATTGCCTTTGCTTGCCTTTGTATTTACACAGTCTAGGAACATGGTATTTTCCTGTTGTCATACTCTATTTTGCAAGCTTTTAGAAACATTCAGGTGTGTCCTGGGTAACAAATCACAAATGAGTTACAAAGCCTGTTTTGAGAAGGTGCTCTAAGCCTCTGTTAGGCTTCCACGATGTTGCTCAATAAATTCTCCCCATAAGTAAATACTGATAGTGCATTGATCCCATGAATGTGAAGAAAAGACACAGAGGAAAGTTCAAAAGAGGGTAGCTTCAAGAAGAGCAGAATTTCACAGCCTCATTTTCAGGCTTGGAATAGGACTCAGTGTCCCTGTTTCTATTCTTAGACACATTTTAGAATCAGACTGTGAAACATCTTGGTGAATTCCCTGATTTATCTGTGCTTCAGTTTTCTTTTTGAAAAACAGAGGTTAAAATACTGACCAGTACTTGCCAAGTACTTTGGCATTCTGAAGGAAAGGGCACTCAGCAATTTCAAAGTATGATTCTTTGTAGCAGACAACTGAATGATTCACCAAAATGATTCATAAAGAATAAGTGAATATACATGTACTACTCATGGCTTTTAAAGTCACTGACTGAGTCCCTGGATGAGCAGTAGATACTCAGGCACTTCTGTTTCTGTACAGAGGCACTCTCGGTCAGTCACCTTCAAGAATCTGAATGAAATGGCAGTCTGCTTATCAATGTCTGAACAGGACTGGGTTGCACTTTGCACCTCCTCACATCCAAAGTAGCATTTAAAAATAAATTTCTCCTACTTATTATTTTGCAACAGGACATTAAAGGCTAAGCCTTGTCACACAGTTATCCTGTATTGGGTTGTATAACCATGAACTGTAATTCAAGGGACAAGGCAAGGGAGCATCTCATGACTTTCTGTGAAAGAGCTGATAGTATGTGGGATGGGCTGTATGAACAAGAATCAAAACTTAGAGCACTGTCATAAACTAATGACTGTTTTATAAGGTTCCATCTATATCAAGAATTTAATTTAAAAATCTTCAAATGTGCTAGAATGACAAGAAGTTCAAGGAAGTTCAAGAGACTGCACCATAAAAAGAACGGCAAGATTAGCTTTTATCCTGAAGATGCAGTTTCACAGTAGGTGAAAGCCATCCTAAAACTGCGCTGCTACTTACAGGAACTAACTGGCTCTGACCTACTGACCCATAATCCCATTTTCTGTGATATCCTTTGCTTCAGCACTTGTGGCCATGCAGTGAGCAAGCTGAGGAACTCTGACATTAGTGCTGCTTGGAGCAGATGACTGAGATGCGCGATCTCCAGAGCTCCCTGCATTTCTCTAATTCATTCAATGGAAAAAAAAACTGCTACAGTTTTGCAGTCTTCAGTTTTCCAGGCAAATCACAATTCCAGCAAACTGACTGCCCACCAAGTGCAAGAGGGGAGCACAGCGCTGGAGGATATGTGTGTGTGGCAGAGCAGGACCTCTTCACAGGCATTGTGTTCTCCGAGTGCCTTAAAACAAAAGGGAAGCTGAGGCAGGAACTGTACATAAAAAGTACAGCTAGCATGGTTTGGGGGAAAAAAGGTACAGATGTCAAACCAGCATGGGAAGGGGAAGAAGATGATTTTCCCTTGGGAGAAAGTCTGAATATTGGGGAGTAGAGGAGAACAGGGGTATTGGTGTGACTTTCTGCTTGTATGCCTAGAAAGCAAAATGGTCTGGCTACTAGCCATCTTCCTGTTGAGAAAGCAGTTTATTGAATGCTCTTCATGCAAATTAGAAGGTTTTTTTAAGGCTTTTTGCTAAAGGTTTCCCTTTTGAAGCCTGAAAGGTTCCAAAGGGACAACCCCTTTCTGCTCCCAAGCACAAGCTGGCTGGTCTCCAGGATATGCTGCTTCAAATCAGCTTCACCCATGTTCCTTTTTCAGAAAGCAGCTATCTTAGCTAAATGCACATTCTAACCTAAAATCAAGAACTTTCAATAATTTCCAAACGGAAGCAATGCTCATGTTCTGTGGTTAGCAGAGGACAAGGTAGAAAGTGAGTACATCTAGGTAGAGGGGGAAAAGCAAAAATTCCACAAATGAGTCAGTGTCACTCACTCATGAACCCTTGATTTCACAAATATGATTGAAACTTGAGGAACTATGACACTTGAAAGTCAAATAGTCACATTACATTATCTGCAGTGTAAAAGAGGCTCTTGTTGCAGGCTTGCACTGAGTACCCTGAGAATTTGAGAATTAGCAATACAAGACACACTGAAATACAGTATAGAAATGTACTCTATAGATTAGAACTAGGAAGAGAAACCTGGTGGGTTTTTTGGTTCCCCCTTGTTTGTATGTTTGCAGTGAGAGATATTTCATATTCATTTTTACTAGCTGGATCTACAAGGCTGACACTGCACATCAAATTCAAGTGTTCATTCTGATAACAAAAATCAAACATGACCATGTGGACAAAACATTGGTAAGAGTCTGAAAGCAGCTGCCCATGGCCTACCTGCTGCTGGTCTGGTAATCTTTGGTGATGCTCGCTTTGGGGAAGATTCAGGATGTGGAGCAACAGGTTGTACTGGCCGAGTCTGTTTGGCTGCCAGCTTCTTCAGACTTACTTGCCTCTTGTCAAACATTTCTTGTACATCTTCAAGTTTTTGTACAATTCTTTGGGCGTTGGCCTTGACAAAGAAAAGGCAAACAACAAATGGTTGTCAGCGCTGGACTGAGTGAGTGAAGGAAGGACTTGTATTACCAGACTCAGACTAGAGCTGGAGATCACACTGTGCTGCAGTTTACTGCAGCATTCTGCCCAGATCACAGTTTCACTGACCAAGACATGGTGACTCAAGCAGTGTTTCTAGCACTGCTCTGAAGAAAATGATGTATGTGTTGCATGACTACTCTCATGAGTAAAACTGACTGCCACAAATACTGACCTCTGTGGCCTTTTGGAATAGGGAAAGAGGCAAATTTTAGCACTCAAATATAGTCCAGTACACTCTCATGGACAAAGAAATTAGAAATTTTTAACTTCTAAGTGAGCACATGCAAATCTGAGGGATTTTACCTTGATTTCAGGGGTGAGTATCATGTCAAACTGATTGTAGAACTCCTTCGGGTTGGAGAGCTGGTGTTCCTTAGCTGTTACCAAGAACTTCTCAATTTCAACAAGTGCAGTTTCAGCTCCCTCTT
>VWYI01046167.1:0-28171 GCA_013399455.1 Anthoscopus minutus | reverse complement strand
TAGATTTTCTCAGCAGTTGGAATGGATATCATATTAAGCAATATCATCCATTGCTAGGGATCTGGTAAATAACTTTTCAGGTTTGGAAAGCAAAGCTCAGTGCTCTTCATAGCACTACCAGTTGACTTTTAGAGGTGCTGGAGCTAAAGGTGAATCACAAGCTCTGAACTCATCCCAGGAAAGGTTCACATTTGCAAGATTAGGCCCCTGAAGAAATTTTTGTTTTGGTTTTTTTTTTTAGTGACAGTGAGAACTGCATGTCATCTTACAGAGAGGAAGTGAAATAATTCTTGTTTACATGGGGCTCCTGTATATAAAATTACAGCAAAAAAATACAGAGCACTTTCTGGGTCCTCTGCCCCGAGGCTGTTAATGCCCAATGGCTAGCAAAAGAAATCAGCAATTTAAATAGCAGTCTCTGCTGGATGATCAGCTGATAGATACACACAGCAAATGGGACTTGTATGAACAAAATGTTTTACCCATGGAAGAGCGTGTGCATCAGTAACCCATGATATGGAACAGTGCACTGCTCACTTGGAATTGGTTTCAATCAGATGTCACCCTAGTGTTGCATACATATTCATTTGCTATTCAGTCCTCTGTAGCTACCCACACACACACATATGCACATAAAAACACTGTGTATTTTTCATCCTTATGATCCATATAAAGGAGTTAATTTCTCTCTTGGGAAAAAGCACATTGAAATGATAAAGATACAAAATACAGTTCCTTTCAAGTGATTTTCCTCTTTAAATGTGGGTGCCTTAAAGATTCTGCTAGGGTGGAGACACTGAAGGAGTGGAAGAGGATTTGTCTGACTCCTTTGTGGGTCAATTGAGAGAATGAGTCACGAAATACATTGCATGGATGTCTGGTGGACAAAACACTTACCTGGTGCAAAGGGCTGCAGCTGAATCCTCCACATGGATTTCCAGGCTCTGAATTCCTTACTTATGTTTGTCAGTGCCTATGCTGAGTCTAGGACCATGTGATTAGCACAAGGTCACAAAACCAGATGTACTCTGGTAACTTTTCAGAGAATTTCTTGCTATGGGTACCACACTGCTCTGCAACTTTACACAGCCCCTTCCTGGCTGTCGTTTCCTGCCCTGGATCCACCACAATTCCTTTTGCTTTCTCCGGATCTTTCTCAAAGTGAATATTTGAAGCAGTGAAGGTTTACATATTTAACCTGTTTCTTCCTTGCAAACTTTTGTCTTCTGCTAATGATTGCCTCTGCCTAGAAAAGCTGGGTGGATTCCACACCAAACCATTAATTCTGTCTAAGAGTGAACAGAAACCACGTTCCCTGGCTGCATTCTGCTCTGTCATACCACAGGTTTCTTCCTCAGCTCCACAGAAGGCAGTAGGAGACTTGACATTTTCCAGTTCCTACAGGGATAGGATGAATTTCACCTTACATGATTACAGGTACTCAGTAGATGTATGCTTAATATCTGCCAGTCATTCTGGACTACTTGATAGTAGAAAACAATATGGAAGTAGAAACCCGCTGAACACATGGCAATCCTTTAATCACAACACACAAAAAAAAAGGAGTAGGATGAAAAAAATTAATTTGCAGTCTCAATGTACTTTTTGAAAGTGGAAAACTGTCATTTTCATTCAGAATCAAACCAAAAGTTTGGAATTATACATGAACTGAAACATTAATATGAGGTCAGTCTGGAGCAAACTGAATAGGTTTATGATAACATTAAAATGAAAAAGACTTATTTTTAAAGAATATTCTAAATTTAAAGATTGAGTTAAAGAAACTAAGACAAAAAGAGTAAACCAAACAAAAATTAAACATCTCATAATGGCAAATATTTAAATGCTTTTAAAAGTCACATTCTCTCCCTTAAAATTGCATTTAAACTTAGTCCAGTGAAGTTTGATATTGAATTATGCTTCTATAAGTAGATAGCATTATTTCAATAGTATTTAAATTTAGTTTCTTCATTTTAGAAATGATTCAGTGAATTCTTACACCTAAAGACAGACAAAGCATAAGGCCTATAACAATGACATCATAAGAACACAATTTGGAAGCTTAGACTTGTGTACATCTCTCTGATATGATAATATCTTCTATTTATGTCACATTAGTGTCTCATTTCTGGTAGAAGGATGGCATGTTGAGCATGCATCCAAATAAAGGAGCTGTGTAACTTGAATAGCTTCAAAGGTACAGAGGAAAGCTCAGTTTTGGGAGCAGAATGTGGAAAGAATATTTTTAACCCAAGATGGTTTTTAACATTGAATTGACAACCTTCAACCTTTTGCAGTACACTGTTACAGATGCAATAAAACAGAGCTTCACATATAATCCCAAGGAATCTGGAGAATCAGAAAATTAATGAATAGTTTTAAGAGAAATGAAAAAGAACAGAAACATATAATACTCTAAAGCAGATGCTCTCAGTGCATGGCTTCTACGTATATGAACTGGAGCTTGCTCTCTTCCCTCGCTTTGGGTTTTAGGAAGATGAAATGTGATATCCTACTTTCTATTAGTGAGAGGAAAAGTAATTTAAAATAAAAACACAAATCTTGTGCTAACATACATGGATACATGTGAATGACAGTCACCCACACTAAACCTGACTTTCTGAAATCAGTTAAACACTTCACTGATCCCCTAAGAATATTGCTCAGGTTGAAACCTTTATATAGTCAGTTTTGATAAAAAGTTTTAACTGTGAGTTTCTGATAAACTTTATTGCATGGCTTCATGAATTCTTGATGTGCATAATTCTTTAGTGGCTGTTCACTGTCTACTCAATCATGAATATCCTCTCATGCTGTCAAAAGCTGAATACCAAAGTTCATGGCAGAGATTTGTTCAGCATCTGGACCATGAGTATGAGACACTGTGAGTCTAAAACTATATACCAAAAAAGCCAGATAAAAAGGAAAATCTCTACTCTCTATGGCAAAAGCAGGCCCATAAATTAGCAATTTCAGTGCAAAAAAATGCCGTAAATAAATATCAGAAATAGTAGTAATTAATGTTTAGTTATCTCATGCATATTTGAGACCATGGGAAGTGACAAAGCTCAAAGGATATATCCCAAAAACCATGCCAAATAATCCTGGCAGGAACTTCCAAATTTCAGAAATAAAGCCTCAAGTTCAACAATTCAATTCTATTTTGTAATAACTTCCCTATCCACCAGGAACTTGAATCCTGAAAGTATATGGTATAAAAAAGGATATAAAAAAATTTATTTCATTGACTGCTCCCCTTTCACCTTTTTTATTCCTCTCATGGCTGGAGGGACTGGATAAGAGAGTGAACCAATCCTACCAAAACAAATAAGTTTCAGTCATTAAAAACAGCAGCCACGTATCTGACAGATCCAAATGCTTGCAGCATGAGAGATAGAATCAGTCACTCATGCTGGAAAGTGTGAGGTTAAATAATATAATTGCTATATTATAATATATAGGTCTTCCCTGTGGCATGACAGCCTATGTGGAGTCTTAGCCACACAGCAGGACTAATTAAGAAGGCAGATTAAGAATAGTGCTACAAAAATTGTAATAAAGACTTCAATTTTTCTCCACTCTTTTCCTATTGCCAATGGAAAGACGAAAAAAATCACAGTGTGGTCCACATTAGCCCATACTTGCATGTTAAAAGGAAATTCACTCCCATCACTGCATGGCAGATGTGCATTCGTGGATCACATGTTGGGATTTGAGTGCTCACCATTAATTATATAATTCTCATCCCACAGCGGTGTGGAGTTGTATAATCGAGATTTCATTCACAAGATGAAACTCACCCCTGTAGACAGAGCTGCAACACAGACCATACAACACAAACATCCTGCTTATACCTTCAGAATTTGTACTCAATAATTTTGTTATTAACCTGTCATTGTGTGAATATTCTGTAGTCATTATAACCTGAGGCCTTGTATCTGCATTTTTTCTATATTGAGCTCAACCAGTGGGAGATGTATGTGCTAATGAAGGAAAGTTTTTCTCAACAGTGCATCTAGGATTAATTTCACCTAAGTTTCAAGGTTTCTAAAAGTTAAGGGTCTAGGGTGGGATTTATTGCTTCATGTCATCCAGACAATAAAAAGTAGGTAAAACCAATTTCTTTGTTAAAGTGCCCATTTCTCTTTAGTGGTGATTTATGTACCCTGGAGTGGCCAGGCCAGATGAACATGTTGGGTATTGAAGATGGTTGGAGCTGAGGTGACTATAAGGCTGTCACCACCACTAAAGACAAATACCTTCAGATATTAATTCTCTCTATTTTGGACTTCACTCGGGGTGACAAGAGAAAATTACCTCACAAGTACACAATTTCTGTCCATTATTCATTGAGAGACCACAACTGTAAAGTCCAGGGTAGAGAGCAAGTGTTCATGCAGAGCTCAATTCACTTGTTTAAATAAGGGCATTCAGATATTTGAATCCTTCAGCAGTATCTGAGACATCTACATGGAGCTGGCAGACAGGATACAGGATTTGAAGGAGTCTCATGGAACAGCAACTGGAAATCAGGCAGAGGATCTGAGTGTCTCAATTGCCACCAGATGCCTGTGTAAGGAACAGGCTGCTCAAGGAAGTGGAGTCACCAGCCCCGATGGTGTTTAGCAGATGTGTAGACATGGTGCTTAGGGAGAAGTTTTTGGGGTGGACTCACCAGTGTCAGGTTTAATGTTGGACTTAATGATCTTATAGTTGTTTTTCAACCTAAGTGATTCTGTGATTCCAAGCATATTGAGCACTCAGAGTTAAAAGACATCAGTCTCCCCACACATATACATGATATAAAGTGTCACTAGCACTCCATTACTCCCATTAGTGTTTTGTTTTTAATGGGAACGTGCCCATTGATGGCATGTCAAAAGTACTCAGCTAAAAGGTCTTTCTTAAAGTAGTAGTTTCAAAAGTATAATCATAAAGGCTAGAACACAGCAAATACAGACAGGTAGTGAACTTTATTTTTTAATAAAATCTTGAAATGCAGGACCTTGTACCTTGCTTATGTCCACTCCTATCCAGGTTGTTTCTAGGACTGAAGTCAACATCCAGATGACTCAGTATGGACCACTAAGAAAGGCATGTAAAGCTGTATGTACTCCACCCTGTATATTCATTTTTCCATTTGCCTAACTGCACGCTGATACTTCACGGTACTGAGTTATTTTCCCTTTGAACACCTAGCAGAAGTTTTTGCTACAGGCTCTTTGTTTGTTTTTTTCCAGCTAGTCCTTGGGCAGTGGAGAAGTTCTGAAACTACTGCAGCCTCTAAAGGCTCTGTCACATAGCATCCAGCATTAGAATTAATGGTCAGAATAAGATCTAGAAAACATGACAGATAGTGATAAGACACAAAATGTATTCTAAGGAGAAGGAATGCAAAGGAAAAGGTATCACTTGGTAAGTACAGTTCTACTAAATTTAAAACAATGAAGCTGTATCATTTATTTTTCACTGAAGACCTTGACACCTGTAATTAATCTTCAGTTGTTCACTAGGTGACTGAGATACTCGACATAAACTAAGCCACTTACACATATGGGCATAGCAGGACAAAGACCCTTCCTAGAGCCTTTTGCTTTCAGCTACCCACTCTCATCTCTCAATGATTGGTAGCTGAGGGCTTTCAGCAACCTAAATAAGTTCAAAAGCTTTAAAATGTTTCAGGTCTCTTCCAAGGTAAAATGTCACGTTTATTTATCATTAAAAAATAAATTTTTTTCTGTTAGTGAGATCAGTCCCCTGACAACAGCAGGAACTCAGGAAACAGAAAAAAACAAGTCCTTGGTAAAGAAGATAGCTAAACTGTAAATAGAAGGTACAATAATTCGAACAAATAAATGAAGCCAAAATAAATTTATCTCAAGACAACTAAGTCACCTTAAGGAGCATGTTTGGCTCATTTCTTCCAGTTATATTTCATTAAAATTTAAAATCTCTATAAAAATGTAAAATATGAATATAAAATGTTACACTTTCATAAAAAGTTAAACAAAAAGTAGAATATCCAGGTAGGTCAGACTTGACACACAATGCAACTTATTAACACTCTCATAAACATTGCCAATTCTGTTAGAATCTTTGATTATGTAATTCATTATAATACTATACTAATGGTTAATCTCAGCAACTATTAACCAAATAGATATTGAAAAATGAGAAACCAGCGTATTCTGATTAAATTGGGTTCTGTTCCAGATAAATTTGTTTAAATTAATGAACTGAAATACTCGTTATACACATAACAAAGACATTGTAAATTTAAAGACAGCCTGAATGCATTCATACTCAAAAATCTTTTTTTTAAGAATCAGAAGATTCTTTTCCTCTAGCTGCTTGTATCAGGCTGACCCTGAATGGATGCCAGGTGCCCACCAAAGCCACTTCATCACTGCCCTCCTCAGCTGGGCAGGCAAAGAAAATAAAACAAAAAGCTCATGAGTTGAGATAAGGGTAGGAAGAGATCAAACACCAGTGACTGTAATGGGAAAAACTGACTCAATTTAACTTATAGCGATGAAATCAGAGTAGGATAGTGAGAAATAAAACCAAATCTTAAAGCACCTTCCTACCCCTCCCTTCTTTTGCAGCTCAACGTCACTCCCCATTTTCTCTACCTCCTCTTCCACAGATGCTCAGAAGGCTGGGGAATGGGGGCTGTGGCTGGTTGATCACACGTCTTTGCTACTCCTTTCTCTTCGGGGGAGAACTCCTCACACTCTTCCCCTGCTCCAGTGTGGGTCCATCTTTGTGCATGACAGTCCTCTACAGATTCCCTCAGTCAGTCCAGGCAGTCTTTTCCATTGGATGCAGTTCTTCACAACCTTCTCCAGCTTGGGACATTTCCACAGGGTGCAATTCTGCAGGAACAGCCTGCTCCAACGTGAGTACTCCACAGGGTCACAGGTCCTGACAGCAAACCTGCTCCACCAGAGTCTTCTGATGGGGTGACAGCCTCCTTCAGGCATCCATCTGCTTTGTTGTGGGGTCCTCCATAGCTTCAGGTGGATCTCTGCTCCCCTATGGGCTTCAGATGCCTCACTATGGGTTGAACCAGGGGCTGCAGGGAAATCTCAGTTCCTGGGACTGGAGCAGCTCCCACCCCTCAGCTTCACTGACCTGGGTGTCTACAGGGCTGTTTCTCCCATTCATTCTTACTTCTCTCCCTTCTGGCTGCAAATGGTCCTGTGCAATACCTGTTTTTTCTTCTTAAATCTGGCATTCCAGAGGCACCACCACTATTGCTGAAGGGCTCAGCCTTTGCCAGTGGCAGGTCCCTCTTGGAGCCACCTGGGACTAGGTCAGTTGGATATGGGGAAACTTCCACCAGTAGTTCACAGAAGGCATCCCTGTACCCCTATGCTATCAAAATTTTGCTAGGCAAAACCAATACATTGCCATATTAATATGCCTTTAACTTCATTGAAACAGAGAAATCATGGACTCATTATAAATTAATATTACTATAAATTTCTATTTATGTATTTCAGAAATATGTTCCTGGAGTGAAGATGAAGATGATAGTTGTCATTGTAGAAAACAGCACAACCTACGGGAAACCTCACTATTAACAACTGTATTTCCAAAGGCATCGTAATACTCCCTTTTAGATGATCATTAACAAATATTCTTGCCAATATCCTTTTATCTTGGATCAGACTGCATATTTTTAATCCTATGAAGAATTAATTTTTGGAAATTGTCAGCATACTTCTGTGTACATTTTTAACATATAGACCACTAATGTGATCTGAAGAAATCAGGTAGATATGAGGACAATTCAGATTCATTTCAGACCGACCCTGAAGGGACAGCAGACTAGATGTTCCAACAATGCTACCACTTTTAAGGCAGGATCAAAATATGTCAGAAAGATAGAAATCTCAAGCCATTTTAATCTGTAAAAATGTTTTATGCTTACCAGATATCTCAGGTTTCTTTCCTGTCAGGTACAGAGGGTCTTATATCACTATAAAGTCATGTAAAGTCATTCAGGTTGTATCCATGACTTTTTTTAACACATTATCACTCCACCCATTTCACAGCTACTATAAATTTAACTTATTTTTTTAATGAATTTCATGGAAAATGATGTGTGATATATGCTTTAGCATGTATAACTATAGTTACTAAGACTGCTTTTGTGGGAATGATGATACAACTAGTATTTTGTTTGAAGAAAAACTGCAAAAGCTTAGTTTCTTTCTTAGCACAGTTTTTTTGAGAGAAATGCAGAAGATGAACTGCTACTGCTCAATCCTGCACCAATTCAAATCTCACAGTAGAAAAGAAAAATTAATGAAATGCAATGGGACACAGATTTTTTGTACTTCACAAAAGGAGGGAAAATTTGCTTTAACAGAATTATTTTATACCACTAAAACGCTTTTGTGCCCAAACAGAATCTCAGCCTTGCTCAGCAGTGTACCTCCAGTGGAGGACTTCCAGAAATCTTTCAGAAATCAGACATAATAAACTCAACATGTTCAAGTCAAGACTGTGGCAGTGAGTTCCTCAAAAACACCGCAGAGCATCTCTGCCAGACACCTCAAACTCACATCTAGGGAGGAAGGAGGGTAGAGCAGCAGTGGCAATTACAGTATGACAGTGCTACCAACAATGCTTGACTTGTTGTTATGCCCAGGCTTGTAGAGGAAAGTTTTGAAAGCCTGAGTTGTGGAAGGCAGACAGCTGTGTTAGTCCTGGCTTGGGCCCTCTCAGGTTAAGATGATAAAAAACTGGAGAGAGCCCGAGCAGGGCTGACAAATAGTAAGGACCTTATGTCACCTACAGAAGTTGGTGGGATGGGCTTGCTCAGTCTTGTGAGAAGGTGGGCAAGGCTTGGAACTGTGTTGCCCTCTGAATCCATTTCTGATTCCCAACTAAGATCTCAAGCAAGATACAGAAAGGAACACTCACAGAATATTAATCTGCTATTACCCTGGGTTCACAGTATGCCCAGGGTAACTGGACTAAGCAAAGTTTTGATCTAAATTTTCAAATCAATATTTTTAAGAAGTAGCACTTAAAGTCATATTTTTAGAATGAAAAATGTAGTCTTTTTTGGGTGCCATTTTTCTTCATCTTCCTCTGCTCATGGACTCTAGTTTGTTTGCTTCTGAACACCAACCCTATGAACTTACGTACTTTCAACTTTGAAAAAGATATACAAAGTTGATGCCTGGAAGAGGTGGAACAGAGGCTAGATGGAGTTAGGGGAAATAAAGGATATTTATTGAGAGGTCACCCCCAGACAGCACCAGTGTTACAAATTAGGTTTTGTCTGGATGGCTCTAAAGATGGAGGCCAAAGGGAGGGGGGCTAGTCCCAAGACCACACTCTTTTTATATGTTTGGGTCCATTTGCATACAGGAGTTCCATTTGCCTGCCCTCTTCCTTCCACATTGTTTCACTTCCAGCCTGAAGTTTGGAAAATGTGTCCTTGAGTCCAAACTGGAGTAGGATTGTTGTGTCTTCTTCACCTTGTGAAAGGATCTCAGCACCCTGAACAAAAACCACACACCAATGCAGAATAGGAAACTCAAAAGCCCAAGGCGTCAAAGTTCCTAGAAAATTCACTAAAATACCTGGGAGCAGGTCACTCTCCAAATTAAGTACCTTCTATAAGCATATTTGTATTCTGCCTCTCATTCTCCTTGCAGATTATCTATTAGATAGCTACTAACTAAAAAAATGATCACTATTTTGTGTTAGGCCATTTTGGTGTTTATCACAGGAAAGGGAGTGTGGTAAGCACAGAGTAGACATTCTGCTCAGGCATTATGTTGATTCAAGTATATTCAGCAATCTATGAAATGACAGTATTCCCAGCATTCCATTTTATTACACAATGAGGAGTCAATATTTGAGACTGACACTCAAAATTTTAAGATGTTACTTGTTAACAGCAGTGACAAAGCATAGATATTGTCTGCAAGACAAACACAAAAATGTGGCACTATTTTTCTTCAACCAGTTTAAGACTCAAACATAACAGCTCACTGATCTTCATTAAATTTTAACATACAATTGGAGAAACGTGTCTGGTGAGAAAAGAAGAAATGTGATGTAAGGTTGATTAATCATTTAGAGAATATACATAAAATGACATCTTTTATTGTGGTGAACAAAGGTCAAATCTTAATTGCCATCATAAGTTTTCTCTTTAGGTATATTATGAACTAACTGAATTGATAAAGTGAATCAATGGCACTAATTACTCAGTGGTTTATTGCCAGCTAAAAATACAGAGAATCTTTCAAGGATATGACTCGTAAAATTACTATGCTTCCTTTCAAACTCCAAAATATTTCCTTGCAATGAAAGGAAAAAGTTTTTCTCTCAATAATGTAGTCGGTTTAGTGCTGGCTAAAATTGCTAGTGCACCTACTAGAATTATTTACTCATTTTCTGCTGTGAGGTATCAATTAGGAGGAGGGTAAAGCAGGCTCAAAATTTAAAAAGGTATCAATAAAACTTTATTGACAGAACTAAAAAAAAAAATCAGAATAAAACCTTCAGAACACTTTTCCTCCTCTCCCCACAACCTCTTTTCTTTCCCACTGATGATGTGGAGGCAAAACCTGAGATTTTCAATTGCCACCTCTACAACAGTCTTTCATCAGTTCTTGCAGGGAGAGGAGTTTCTCTTGCCATGCCATGGAGACTTCTCCACAAGAAACAGTTTACTCATGGCTTTTTAATTTTAACGGATAGCAGCCACTGGTAAAATCTGCAATCATGAAGTCCCTCCCATCTCATGCAGCCAGCCTTCCCACAGCTGCATTCATGTCAGACTTAGGCGATATTATTTTGAAGACGAGCTGTTCAAAAGCAAAGGTTCTCTTCATCTATCTGAGATCATTTTCATCTCAGGGAACCTAGGGAGATCTAAGGATTTCACCTAGGGAGATCTTTCCCTAGGAGCAAAGGGTCAACATCTTTCTCATGTCTCTCTCTGTTCAAGCCTCTTATGGGATCACAGCTACTTCAACATCTGCTTTGCTTCGCTATGGATGCCTCTGCTCATGTCTACAGTTTGGACACTCCATCTTCCCACGCTTTCTCATGAATTAAAGGGGATACTCTAGTATATCACAGTCCATCTCCATGGCCTTACCAAAAGAATTTTCAGCCCAAGACTAAGGCACCTCCTCATTCTCCTCCCATCTCCTTCTTTACTAACCTTGCTGTCTTTATGTTGTTTTTCTACGTGTCTTCACTCTGTCCTTTTCTCCCACTTGAGAGAGGATCAATGTTTTACAAGTTTAACCTGTGCAATGAAAGAGTTAATACCTCGCCCAGGCCTGCATATGATCTCTGCCGGGCTGCGGCCGAAGCTGCTTACATGAAAGTTCTTTGGGGTGCACTGGGGGCTGTGCCAAGATCTCAGGGGGCTCGGGCAGATCGGTGCCGGCCGCTCTGGCTGCATGCCTGGCCTCCGGTCCCTGCTTCCTTCAATTTCAGCTGCGGGCCGATGGCTTCCCCTTCCTCTGCCCGGCAGCCACTGGGGCCACGCGGGCTGCAGCAGAGGAGGCCTGGCACGGCCCGGAGCCGCTCCTGGGGCTGGCAAGGCCCGGCTTGGCCCGGGCTGGCAGCGGGGCAGGGCTTAGTGTTGGCCAGGTGTTAGCAGCCGCGGCCCGGCCTTGGCCAGGGCCCTGCCGCCTCCCGACCCCCGCCCGGCAGACACTGGGGCCCGCGCCGTCCCCGCCAGGTCGCGCTGGCCGCGGCGAGTGGGGCTGGTACGGCAGTACCCGGTTTCCTCTTCAAAGCTGGAAGCAAGGGAGCAATTTCCTAGGCTTGCCCATCTTTAAAATGTGAATCTCACAGAAGCAGATCTGGCTTCTTAATGGTTTAATAGGTTGTCAGTTCTCCGAGCTAGCCAGCTGTTGGTTTTTGCCAGGCACAGAGGAAGACCTCAGCAGCTTCTCTCAGAAAAATCATTTCCGTAGGTGGCTCATTCCCTTCTCACCAAATGTCAGTTAATGCGAAACCAGCACAACACAAAAACAGTAAAAATCTTTTCATCCAAATTCACAAAGTTCTACACTGAATAACAGCAAGGAATATTGGTTTGCCAAGACTTCTCTGCCCAAAGAGTACTATGTTTTTAATTAGACTTTGCTCAGCCATTACAAAAAAAAAAAAAAAAAAATCTCACTTCCCAGAACAAAGGAGAGTGATTTTTAATGAAAGATCCATTAAGGCTCTTAAAGAGAAGGCAGCCAGTGGAGGAAAAAAAAAATGCAGGTGCAATACTGGTCCTCAGGAGACTCAGCAGATAAACCCACAGAAGTAGCTAATGTGTATTGGATGAAGATAAGTGAAGATAAGTGTCTATCTATGAACAATGGGTGCGAAAAGTAAAGTGATTTGTATCGGAGGATCATCATGAGAATTTGATCATTGTAAGTCAAAGGGAGAGGAAAGAGTCTTGCTTAGGGTTTTTCTCTTGTTTCTGTCAAGATAAAAACTAGATCAGTGGACAAAACTCACCAGCTACTAAGAGCAGGAATTGCTTTGCCTGAATTTATCTACCTGGAAGTTGAATGACCAACCTAAAGTAGCTATTTACTTCTTTTCCAGGTCAATAGTGTAGGACAGGCAGTACCAACACTCTTTTATCCTTGACAAAATGCTAAGATAGGATAAATCACCTTCTGGAGAATATATTCACCTCTTAAGCGAACAGTCCTGCACAGTAGCTTAGACTTCACCATTTCAGATGGTCCATATTAACCGAGAATACAAGCAGATGCCAGAGCAGCCACAAAACACATGCAGTAACACCTACCCGAAATTCTCCTGGCCTCCAGTGATTTATCTCAGGGAATTCATGAGACAGAGACAGTGCTTTCGCATTTAATTGCTTACAATGCATTCCTTTTCCATGGAGCTGGGTATGACAAACACTGCTGTGGGTTCATGCAAGGGAAAGCACGTCTTCCTCCTAGGTATTTCCAGGAAAGATATCCACCAGATTTGTCTTGTTTAGTTCTTTTCTACATGTGATACTAACTACTTAGAAGCTTGTGTTTAGCCTGACTGCAACCCACTCCTTTTCACAGATCTAAAGGTATGTCATTTAGTAATATAAAAGTGCAGGTGTAAGCAATTTATTCTTACATTTTTTTTTCTGATAAGTAAAAACTGAACACCATCTAATTTTTCTCAATTACAATATTCTTTCTCATTCTTCTGGTCTGGATGCCTCAATCTCTGAATGAGCCCTTTACCTCTCTCATGGTTTGTTGGGTTTTTTCCCCTACAAATCACCTATGTCTCTCTTCATGGCTTACACTATCAAAATAATCTTAAATGGATTTTAAGCACATTAGTTTTAGAGAACAGTTCTGCTCACTTGTTGTCAAAGACAACTCGGCTGTAGTGGTGCTCTGTATTACAGTATATGTTTCAAAAGACATCAAATCTTGCACTCTTTTCCCCAGTTTGAGTTGTACTGGTGCCTGTTGTAATGCAACTCAAAAGCACCACCTAATCCTACACAAATTATCCTTATTACTCCTACAGAGCCCTGAGTTGAACTCAAAATCAGCCAAGCAAAGACTCTTCCATGTAATTTTCTGATGATTAAAGCATTCAATAATATGCAAGAACTAAACTCTTCTCCATCCTCATCCTCTGGTGGCTCTGTCTCCCAAAATAATAACTTGATCTCAAACACAGGTTTGCCCTCTTGCTGCAAATGGGTCATGTGGAATAAATTAATTTAAAAAAGAAGAGAAGCAATGGAATCATGATTCTATAAGGCAGAGCACAGGGGGTTTAGCTGAAACATAATTTCTGGTACAACAGCATTTAAATTGGGCCACTACAGAAGATGGTTTGAATATGGTTTATCAGTCCCATATTCTACTTAAAGGATATACGCTATTGATTCAAAGCACAAAGAAATTAAATATTGCTCCAGAATCTCCTAAACTGTCTCCTTTTCTAAGATGTGCCTTATTTGCTCTTGGTTACATTGTATGCAAGTCTTCATGTGCATGGATAAAGCAACACTGTGCTAATAGATGCCAAAGATACAAAGCCAAATACCCCAACAATCTGAAACTTTTATTTTTAAGGCTGTTTTTACAACTTAATTCTGATTTTTCTGTCTCTGATGTTGATTTATTTGTCATAGGCTTGTTTTCAGTTTTATTCAGTATAAAGGTAGATGGAAATGGATAAAAGAATGGACAGTGAAAGAAAGTACTGGTTGAAAAACAACTCCGGTAACCCTAGTGTATACAGCCAGGAAGGCCTCAATCATCTGATTAAAATTATGTCTCTAGATTATAAAATACCTTGAGTTCTATTGCACATCTAGTACTCCATGTATATCTGACATATCATAAATAAAAATAGATCATATTGCATATACTGCCTGGCTAGAGGGCAAACCTGGATTTTGTGGATATGTGGTCTAAAAGTAAAGACATCATTCTCCAAGATACTATTTTTTCTCCAAGACATCATGAAGGAAACAATATTGTGTGAAAATAATTTTCAAATGTGCTGTGAATTCTGAACATAGCTTTGAGATCTTGACACAAATAAAGGTTCCAAGTATTCTAATGTGTAATATATTGAAAGATTTATGAACATTCTAGCTTTCCAGGCAAAGTGGTGTGAAAAGTACAAGTTAAGGAGATTTAAATATCAAAAGATACAGGGAATTTCTAGCACCAGCCAACAGAGTTTGACTATATAGAGCACCCTGAAATGTTATCTATGTAGAGCTTTTTACTTGTGCATTTTCCATAGAGAAGGCTGTCTGTTTATGACGGAAATTAAGTCAATTGCCTATAGTAAGTAATTGATTAAGTACTTGAAGAGTGGTATCTTATTATCACTCAGAGCATATTGTAAGAAACCACTTGAAAATTTTTCTTTATTACTTGTATAGTTAGATTAGTAGATTCATTGATTTTAAAAGTATTTTGATGAATCCTTCTGAAATACATTATATTTTCCTGGTTGCCAAGAAATTCTGTGAAGGAAATCTGTTAAATACTGTACATTCACTAAGGAAAGAAGGGTCATCTTTTAGTGACTGGGGAGATGTAGGATTGTTTTTCTTTCCAGCCAGAGGCATTCTGAGTTTGCTTCCTTATTCCTTACTTAATAAATAATTTAACAAATACTGTATGTATTTAGTTGATAAATGTCTTGCTACAGAGAGACAGATCTAGACGGCTGAAAATATATAGATCCCTTCACATAAAAGACACTACCAGCTGAACTTTCCTCTGGCAGACAGTAATGTGAGCAAAGATGTGTCAAAACTTCTTTCCCCAAAACTTGGGGTCTTTGTAGGGAGCTGATATACTGATCCTATAGTTGTCTGCAACTTGCCTTGACCTTCTACTCCACCTGTTTGTTGCACCCTCACATTATACCTGGATTCGTAGTCAGAGCAATTATTTCAAGAATAAGATATTTCACTGTTGTGTGTGATAGGTGCTTTCTTCTGTTAGAACAGAATAAGACTGTTAGAATCTTCTGAAATGAAATAAAGTCAGTAGTTCTTCTGTTTCTTTGGTTCATCGTATATGTCTCCTTTCTCACTGGAATTCTTAATGCAATAAGCAACATGGCTATGCATATTCTTTTCTGTCTCTTCATTATCTTTCACAGAAGGGGTGCAAAGTAGTTGAATATCCTAAGGGTTGTCTAAAAGTTCTGAAAATACTGATGTTGCCTTACTGTTTCTATTAGCAGATACTGATGAGTTTGTGGTCTCTAGTTTCTAAGTTTTATTTCTATTTGTGTGTTTCCTTATTTATTCCCCTCCCTGGAATTAGATGGCTGAATATACAGTTTACGAGGTGATCCATTGCATTAGGTCATCAGATCTCTCTTATAGGGATGGTTTCCATTCACAACTTCAAAGCAGTCCTGAAATACACAGAACCAACCCAAGCTGAGAACTTAAACTCCCTTTTAACTTGAGCAGAACTGCACACACATTTGTGAGGAAGGCTGCCAAAGATGCAGCACTGGTAAGTGTATGAAGTCTTTTAAATGTTGGAGGCTCTGTGTCCAGTTATATCACATTATTATGGTCAAGATGAAAAGTAAATAGAGATGTGAGCAGCCGATAACAGGCACCACAGATGAATAGACACAGGAGTTACCTAGCAACTGGAGAGAAGGTTTTGCTTGTGTTAGGCTAGAGCTTCGCCAGAGCAGTCAGAGATTATGGGGCAAATTGACAAGTTGATGAATTGCTGATAAGTATACACAAACAAAAACCTGGAAGAGGCCAAGGACCTGAAAAATGACCTGAATGCTGTCTTCTCTCTAGCAGTATATGTGCCATCTTACTTGAGTTTTTAGTATTTATGAATTGCTGATGTCTTTTAAGCATAAGACTGTTTTGGAGGTAGGAACATTGATGCATTGAGGGACAAGTAGTTGCATCAACTGCATATTAATCCATATTTTTTGACAGTCTATTGAACATCTATGTGCTTATGTAATGGCTGTTGGGGAGAATAGAACATCAAAACAGTTCCAGGGTGGTTGGATTAATAGCCAGCCTTGGCAAACTGAGGTTATAAACTGGACCACATATACACCTGCAGTGCAGTGTAAGCTACTGCTTTTGATTTCTTCTTTTTTCCCAAGGGAATAGGTCTGGAAGGGATCTAGATAATTGCATCCTGCCAGTCTTATCTTGTAACCTCATCACATAATCCTGTTATCAAGTTCCCTCAGAAAATGGTTTCTCGCTTCAACTATTTTTATGAGATGGCTGCTCAGGCATTGCATTGGTGGTTGAGAACACTTTAATATGCAACTTAATTTGCTCATGGCAAGTTTATACAATGTTGTTGTTGTGACAATATCAGTTTATACAGACATTTCACCTCTTAATGTCTACCATAACCGTGTTTAACAATCAATGCCTATATCTTTGTTTTCCATCTGAACATGTCTTCTTTCCAAGCCTCAAACAGCTTGAGAGTGAACAGAGTTCACTACCATTACTCAGTTATTATTCAGTCATTTTTCCTGTCCTTCAAAAGTTCCTTTGTGCCTAAGCCCTTGAGACATCTCCTTGGCTCCTTGGCACAGCCCTTCTTAATTTTCTTGGTGTACTTTTTCCATTCAGTACCTGCATCTCTCAAAAGAGGAGTCACTGCCTTCTGTTGACTGACCTTGCCTTACTGTTCTCCAAGTCATGCAACAGGGCATAAGTTCAGGGAAAAGTGTACTTTTAAGTGAGCAGGACTAGGCCCTTACTGTTTTTATTTAGCAGGGCCCCACAGAAGACATCCTTTTGGCAGTCTACCACATAATTCTGTAGGGAGTGGTATCTTGGTGAAATTTTATCATTCATTCAGTGAATGCAACATGTTGAATACCAATATCCAGGCTTCCATTTAAAAGTCTCTTAGTCAATCACCATAGAACATACTGAGCTTTTCGGACACTGAAGTAAATCTGCTGATTTCCCAAAAGCCACCAGACCTATCTAATTTCATTGCTGTTGCAGAAAAGTGATGTAGCTACAGCTAAAATGATCTTTGAATGTTAGAGCAGATTAAGGATTTCTGTTACAATATGCTCCAATTCATGACAAAAATAAATGTAACATTCTAGATAAGCTTTCACTTATGCTGATGATAAACCTGGAACTAAAATTTGCTGTGCCCAAAGACTTCACATTGAGACACAACAGGTTCAGAACCAGAATATGGCAACACCAAGGACTTCCCCATGCACAAGCATAAGAAGGTGACCCTTTCATTAATGGAATATTTGCGCTTATCTAAACCTTGGGTTTTTTTCACATTAGAAGGTATCCTTGGCTTTAATATTTTCTGGTGCAGTAGTATCCTAAAACTCTGAATAAAAGAAATGGGGCAAGCTGATAACCAGAGCAGCCCCTCAAGGCATCTGCCACCTGCTGCCTCCTCCAAGGAGCTCTTCTGATTAATTTACTAATGCATTTGCCTCCTGCATATGCATTATGACTGAAGCTAATGGGACTACTTTCCACAGATATGACAGGCAGAACTTGGCCCAGAACTACCACATTAGTTCTATTGGGGGGCATATTAGTACCAACTGGCTACCTTGTCTAAACCAATTAGCATGGTTTGGGATTATCTGAAGCAAGATTTTTTTTTAACCTCATTGACCTAAAACTCACTCATGCCATGGTAATGGGTGTAAAAGGCTTGCTCCTACTGCTGTTTTATATAGCTCTTTCCTTGAAAACACAGAGATACTCCATAGTAATCAGTGCTGCACTGTGGATATAAAATTACCTGCTTATTATTCTTACCTATTTATTAAACAAATTAGTCCACCTCTGCATGCTTAGAATGGTAGAAAAATCTTAAATTATAATAGCAGATGCATGTTGGACAACTATTGAGTGCATTTTTTAAGCAACATGAAGGAAAAGTTTTACTCTTTGTAATTTTTTTTCCAGACTATAATGGCCTATTTATAGGCCACTGCTGTAAGCAAAGTATAAATCGGAAGATATAATGTCAGAATATTTCTCTGTCTAAATAACATTATTGGGAGCCAGAGGAGTAATAAAACAGGAAATCAATTGGGAAATTTTGTAAAAAGTGATTCTCATAAAAATTCTTCAGAAAATATATGAGCCTGCTGTATTCCTCTCCTTTACAAACATTCAGCCTCAAAGTTATCATATTCTCAGCTGAGGGAGCTTGGGCAATTCGTTTGCAGAGAAAAGAGTCATTTAAAGAAAGCAAAATAAGTTGGTACCAACATACCATACTTGGAGAGAGAGGTAGCTCTTCTTCTCCCATGCTGCCAGATATTTGTGCCTCATGTCATCATTAACAGAGAAATAATATGAGGGGAAAGGGAAAGGGAAAGGGAAAGGGAGGAAGGGAAAGAAAGAAAGAAAGAGAGAAAGAGGAAGAGAGAGAGAAAGAGAGAGAAAGAAAGAGAGACTAAAATGAGAGCTACTGATACAAAAGTAAATCATGATGAAAACAAAGTATTATTCTGCAGAATATGGCGTAACAAAATACATTATCACCCAGTCTCAGTTTGGATTTCAAATAGCTTAGGAAAACACAGGAATTTAATTAGTAGTGTTCAGCACTGTCTGTAGTCACAATCTCTTAGACATATAGCACTATTCCTCTCCTTCCTGCATTTGAAGTTGTTCAATACCCCTCATCACTCTCACAGTTGGCATTAACTGCAGAAGAGTCTTTCTCTCTGAGTTGATTTTTTTAATCAGGATAAAAAGTATAAATCTAATAAAAATTAAAGCTTTCCACACCCAAGTGGAAAAAAAAAAGGAAAAAAGGTTTTCCTAATGGGAATAGCAGTGAGGCATAGAAGAGAGAGCTACAAAAATAAAAGTTGCACGACTGCCAAGCAAAGTATGCTGACAGGGGGAAGAGAAGTGGAAAGGAAGAAGTGAAGAAAATAGATAAACATGAAGATGTAAATCAAGTGGATTCACCCTGATGATAACTGATACCAGATTGCAGCAGCTTTGCCAGCATCCACCCTATATTGATTTTGCATCAATGCATTTGGCTCCAGCTAGAATATGTTTTAATATGGTACAACTTGTGTCAGTTGTAAAGAAGAGGCAATTTTAAAACTTATTTTCATTCATAATTGTAAGGGAAAAAACCATTCAAATATATAGACACCTTCTGCCCTGAACTGCAGTAGACAAACATGTTGCCAATTCTTCAACAATAATTAGTACTTTTCTACTTTTCTCATGAAACTTAGCATCAATATAGGGCAGCATGTGAGAATTTCACCTTTCATTTCCATATTTTGTCAAATGTTTGAAACTTTAATCCTGCCACATAAAGCTAAAACCTAAAGAAGCAATGCATATATGGGCTTTGTACATTTTACATTTTTTTCTTTTTGTAATCTTAAAGTTCTTTAAGCTCACCTCATACCTGCAGAGTCTGGGCTTCTGGTCTGATGTATTTTTTCTGGATGACAATGTTGAAACAATGACATTTCAGACAGAAAGAAAACTCCATGGTTTTATTTCTACAGGTCATAAATAAGCCATTATAGAAACAGATGAATGATAGGTTGTTGCATTTTTCATCTTCATATAGGGAAATTTTCCTCAAAGATTACAAACATGATAATTTAGGCCATCTTGGTAATCTTTTTAACATGATGATGAGGAATGTGGAAGAATGGGAGCAGTGAACACCTCATAGAAAACCTAAGACAAAGCCAAATGATTCAGCCACAGTGGGGAAAAATGAAAAAGTACCCTTTATATTTTTCTCTTCCTCCTAATAACTACCCTGACCCACTGCTTGCATGAGCCATGGCTCTCAGGTGGAGCAGCAGTGCTGAGCTGATGCAGATGTGTACACTAGGGACGGCTGCTTTGGCTCATCTCCTCTCTGCTTCTTTGCTGCTCTGCAGACACCAGATGTGTTTCTGTCTCCACGGGAGGAGGGTAATCACCAGCAGCTGTTTCAAGCACAAGGAGACAGAGATTTGTTTATTGGTGCTAGTCCATAGGCGTTAGGATAACTTGTTGGATGTATTATTTTCTTCTGCCAAAGCAGAGCTGCCAGAGTGGAGAGTAAACTTAACATTTCTATAATGAGCAACAGAGTTTCTGAAGCAGAAGCCTGCATGCTGTGTGTCACACAGTCTCAAGAAGCAAATGCAGTCTTTCAGGCTGTGTCAAGAATAAAGCACCTCAGCTGATAGAGTTGATACTCCTATGAATCAAAAAGGAAATAGATCTCAGCAGCAAAATTTGGTCAGTTTGCACCCTGATTTTCAAGCAAGAGCACAGGTGAAAGGTGCAGTTTGGCTATTTTTTTTTTAACCAGTCCTGCTTTCCCTAATTTACCTTCTTAATAGTTGGGCTAAATGATCTTGGAGGTCGCTTCCAACCTTAATGATTTTATAATTCATTAAATTTCAGAGATGCTTTCACTGTGATTCTCTGATTCATTGTTTGCATGAAGTAAATTTTTTGTCTTAGTTAAGCAGAGAGATGGTTTCTACTATTTTCAGGGCTCAATGTTATTTTCAGATATTCCTAGTCAAAAGAAACATGGGACACGGGGACCTAGGTAGAAATGCAGCTGGCTCAGTCAGAAACCACAGATTCAGTGGAAGAGCTGGTAAGATTCCTCTGTCACTTAGGCTCTTTTGAAGAACATATTCAAATGTAAAATCTATTTCTAAATAGCCCATTGAGAAGAAGGAAAGTTTACTGGGGCAAAATTATTATTTTTATTATTGTTATCATCATTTCTCTGATCTGTTAAAGGAAACAACTGAAGACTAAGACAGGAGAGACTTGGAAATGCGATGAGAAATAAGGTCTTCTTTTAGCCTTTGACCAAAAGCAAGTTTTAAAGTCAGTTCATAATTGCACTGGCACCCAGTGGAGAATCTTGCATATGTCAATACCAATGAGCGATTGTCAATATCTCTGATCAGCAACATTTTGCATCATTTGTAACTTGTATACTGAGTCTAAAGGGAGACTTCTAAGTAAATCATTACAGCACATTGTAAATGCAGGAACCAGTTTCTCTTAAAATGCTTTAGTAACACTTCATTAGCTTTATTGAACCTGCAGACCGAAATTCTACTTGCCTATATTCATCACCTACCATGACCAGTTGTCTATATATTGTCTAAGACACCACTATATCAAGCCCAATAGGAAAATTATACCCCATGGATCTCAGTAGAGAGATAGAGAGCCAAGCTCCTGCTAGTGTCAGTAGTTCAGACACAGCTGAATGTGGCATATGGCAGAAAGAGAAACAAAGCAAGGCATGTTAGCAAATACCTTGCTTATTAAAGGTACCCACTCTGTCTTTTCAGGCATTTCCCACAGGCTGACTCAAAATCTGCATTTGCTATTCAAAGTTATTCACCAAGGAGCTCCCTCTCTGCACCTAGTAACACTGGGTTATTTGTGAGCTGAGTGCTTTGTTCAGATGGTGAGGGTAGATCACATGTTCCCTACTTTTGTTTTCTTTGATGAGAATCAAGTTACTGATCTTCTGATATTCGGGGTCACAGTATCCTGTTTCCTTCTGCTGGAGATACTCGGAAAGCACTTAAAATACAGATGACCAAACTGACAGATTTTACCGTGGAAGAAAATATCCTCTGAAAAGTCATTGAAAGGATTCTTTGCTTATAGAGAATTGTTTTGACAAACATTTGCACAGAAGTTAGACCTCCTGTAGGTTTCTGTGTCTACTTCACCTTCTTTTCTGCAGACAGCCGTGCAAAGTTGATCTCTTTGTGTCAAAAGCCTTGCAAAAGGAAGACATCAGAACAGTGTTGCAATTTTCTGCTGGAACTTGCCATGATTCCCAGCAGTAACTTTGTGCTGGGCCTTAGAGGTGCTTTCTAAGAGGACCCAGCCCTTCTTCCTCTGTGCTTGAGTATTCCTGCACGGTAAGCCAGCTGGCTCTCTCCAGATCTGCACACATCCAGAAATCATCAGGGGACCTTACCTGGACTTTGTCACTGTGTCCCACGAGAACATCACAACATTAATGTCTCCTCAGGCCTGGACCTCTTGCATCTCAAACTAGGCAGCAGGAAAGGATTCTGTTCTGAAAATATCGGAAATTATAAAATGACAGCATCATTTAGGTTGGGAAGGACCTTTAATGTTTTTGAGTCCAACCATTAACCCAGCACTGCTAAGGCCACCATTAAAACATAGAATCATAGAATCACAGAACAACTTAGCTTGGAAGGAATCTTAAAGATCATCTTGTTCCAATCCCACTGCCATGGACAAGGCTGCTCAAAGCCCCATGCATCACAGTTTCTCTGGGCAAACTTGTCCATCACCTCACCATCCTCACAGTAAAGAATTTCTTCCGAATACCTATTTTAAACCTACCCTTTTTCTGTTTAAAGCCATTCCCTAAACACCATATCTATAAATTGTTTAAATACTTTCAAGGGTGGTGACTCCACCACTGCCCTAGGCTGCCTGTTACAAAACTTGACAATACCTTCCGTGACGAAATTTTTCCTGACATCAAATCTAAACATAAAATATAAATGCAGCAGAACTCTAACCAGATACAGTGTTTCAGCCACAAGAAACATCTTCCAGGATCAAAGTCTAATTATCTCAAATGACAGAATGCATTATCATTTTTATTACACCCACATTATGTATTATTCTTCATACAGTAGTATGAGTAGAGCTTTCAAATCACTTTTCTTTTAATCTCCAGTCTTTTCTCTTCATCATCACATTGGCCTGTGTTTTCCTAATACCTGCACCAACATTAGTCACAACTGGCAGGAGCCCATAGAAAGCTTTAGAGAACATTATTTTTTGCCCTCTGTGCATACATAAGTGTTGCCCTTTAACGACGCAGCCCTTTGTCCTTTTAATGAAGAATAAAACTAATTTCCAAGCATCCCAATAAGATTATCTCAAATAATAGAAATTCAATTAGCTTAGGCAGCTTGAAGTCTCACTTAGGCTACTGGGTGGTATAATCTATCATTAAAAATACTGCTTAAAATACTTGCAAATACCTGTGTAGTATCCAGAGACAAAGATGACTCTAAGCATGCATGTAGCATCCAGCCTTTAATATCAAAAGTATTTGAAGGAGGACACAGAGATGAGGAATAGCCACACTTAGCACACTTTACCTCACAGCTGGGGAGCACCTCAGTATGCTCAGGTCACCCCTGGCACTTTAACACAAGATTTTGAGCCTACCTGCACTAAGATAGGAATATTGAAGCAAAGAATGTTGCATTTGTAAGTGAACTACAGGACCTCTTAATCCTTCAGGTCTTGCTGTCCCCTTGCCACTCTCAGTGCCTTTTCTTCCTTTACTCCTTAATGCAGGGCTTCTATTGAGATGAGTTGTAATTACCTAGACAGCAGCCCCCATCCTGCTATTGCCTTCAGGTGTCTTTCCTGGCTACCACCGCTATCTCCTTTAGTTCCCAGCGCCAACTTCCCTTTAAAAACTGTTTTCTGTAGCTGGTTTTAAATATTACTGACTTCTTTCATGCTCTAAATGCTCAAAAACTACTGTTCTTGCCTCCAGCCTCTGACTTTATTTTCCTTTACACTTTTGTATCCTCTTGGGGAATTTTACTGGTTCCAAAAATCATGAATTTCAATTTACCATATTTTTAAGCTTTCTTTTAAACCCACTCACCTTACTAAAAAAGCTTAAGTATTAGACCATGTTATCACTCACTTGTGAGAGAGGATTGAGGGAAGAATTAGTTGAACTGGAAGTCAGGCTCTTAATACATGTCAAAAAAGCTCAAACTTTTCCTGTCTCACAGCCTTAGGCAAAAGGAGATTTAAAGAGGGCTCAGAAAGCACCAGCTTGTTTTGTCTTGCATCTCTCTTGTTCAGGTTGGCTGTGCAATCTGAAAATGTGTCCAGTCCTGGTGAACACTCAAAACATGAGGAAACCTCTATAAAAATATTATTTTCCAATGTTGATATTACCATAATTTTCCAAGGCAATCAAATCTAATGATATATAGGATGATAAGGAGATGAAACATAGATTATTTCAGACACAGTCATTAAAAACCAGGAAGTTATCAGCAAATTAAAAAAAATTTAAAAAAAAATTGGAAGAACCTCTTAAAAAAACCTTAACAAACAATGATGTGTGATACAGCAAAAAATTGTACAAAAATACAAGGCCATAGAGTCACACTTACTTCCTGGGAGGTATAGAGAAGTAATGAAGAAAATGTCTTCAGATTCAGCTAGATTCAGATGGTTGGGATGATTAGACCTGTGGGGAATAGAAGTACCCCACAGATACTTCGTGAAATAATTGTTCTTGAGCCAACAGAAAAATCCGTAGGATATTGGAAGAAATGGCTCAATTGTTCAGTTCAATGACAAATGCAGTATTTGAGAGTAATAGCTCAATTGTTCAGTGCAATGACAAAAATGTTATTTAGGGCTAATGGAGAAAAGGAAACCTTCAAAATCACAGCCAAAAAGAAAATCACAGCCAAAGGAAAAAAAAAGATGTAATATATAGTTTTAATACAAAAAAGAATCCGAAATAAAAATAAAAGTGCTGGCTAAATTTGTGCTTGTCAGCCCCAATCTGTATTCAGTGCCCAATGAAAAGGAAAATAATATTGCCATAGTTTGAGGTAACATGGCAAATAAGAATATTTGAAAGTCTGGCATCTTATAGAAAGTCATATCATGCATGATTATATATATATGCAGGACATAATGCAGTACTAAAATGCCAATGAAATGTGAATATTTATATCAGAAAGAAAATAGTCCTTTTCTTCTTTTCTGTCTCTAGTTTTATTCTCAGAGAGATTCAAAAATAGGAGATAGCTTCTCAGGGTTAAATAACACGGTTTCAAATGAGATACAATTAATAACCAAAGAAAAAAATCCCTTGTAATTTAATATTTTCTTCATTTCATTTAATTTTCTATACATTGGCAATGAACAAGAGATTCTTTAGCTAGATTGTTGAAAATCATCTGATCTCTGCTGAAGTCAATGGGATGATGCCCTTTTACCACTTCCACTGCAGAGCTGTCTCCCCTTCTCCCTGTACTGTGGTTGCTTACATGTGCCATAATCTTGTGAGACATGGCCAAGGGAGACTGTTTCCTGCTCCTAGCATGGTTGACACGGGGTTTTTGCTGCCTTATTCCTGCTGCTTACACTTGCTGTGATCCCACTGTACATGCCTTTTGCCCCTGATGAAATTCACTTTGATTCAGTCATTTGTCTTTGGTCTCACAAGTCAATCCATTGCAGAACATTACACTGTAAATTGATAAGGAACTCTCAAAAAACTATGACTCTTAATCATCTTTTTCATCATGCCTTTAGGCCTGTGGCTTCATGTCCTGAAACACACTTGCTTTTTGTTGTTTATACTGAAATACACAGCCTTGCAGAGTTTCCTTTTTATTTATGAACCCTAATTCCTTGTGCTGGACAGCTCAACATCATGCTGTGATTGCTTCCATTGCATGGCAAATAAATCTAGATTCTTCCACTTGTTTACTCTTGTACTCTATAACTCAGTGTACAGCTTTTAATTAGATCATTGCTAGTTAATGCTATCATGTGGACAGCACAGCTTTAATATGACCTTGAGATAACCACTGCCAATTTATTGTAACCACCTTGTTTTGGACTATTTATCCACAACTTAACAAATCACTCACTCAGTCCTTAATTAGTTCATATATAATCATTCAAATGCATCAAAGTTAGCTATATTTTACAGGTGAGTGATGGGATGATGTGGTTTCACCAGCCAGCTTTTTTCTCATTACACCAGGCTCCGTAAATGACTGTCTGTGTACGCATAAATATGAGATCAAATGATGCCAGAAACTAACACTCAGAAATACATAGATTTTATAGAAGCAGTAAAACTTCATTATGTGCCAAATATTACTTCTAGTTTTAGCTGGAGAAATGCTACTTTGTGAGACAAATGTCTGCATGAGAGGGTTGGGTGTAGAGACACACAATAGCTTGACTCGTAATAGACAAGTTGTTCAGGCACAGGACATAGGACATAGGGTGAGTTGACATGGGAGTTTCTGTAGTGCTGCTGGTGAAAAACGTGCTTTTAATGCACCCCCTGGATTTAGCATCAGGCCTTTATGTGTCCCTCAGACCGCAGCCCCATGCATCCCATGCAGTTCTACAGCAGGATCCCAGTACAGGAGAAAGGGATCAATGCTAATACTTGAGGTGGCCTGGGAAGGTCTGAGCTTTCTCTTTGCCTTCTTCAACTTCCAAAGGTCTGAGATTCTTTTGTATAGTAGGAGTTCATGTGACCTTATTTCCACAGACATTTAATTTACTTCTAATTGAATATGATATTGCATGTGCAAGAAGTGTGCAACTAATTATCTTTCTTGGATATGATTGACTTAGTTTCCCTGTCATGACAGAATTCTTCACTAGGAACGCTGCACAGCTAGAGCTCTGGTTACAGTTAATTTTTCATCTTGATGGCCAAGGATAACTTAAAAAACTTGCATTCTATCAAAATTAAACAAGATTTTCTGTTACCTTGCCAAATCAAAAGGCCTTACAGAAATATTTGAGGGAAACTTTTTATTTAGATCGGTAGCGATGAGATTTTTTTATTTGAATGCAATTTTGTGCCTCATTCATCACTTTTGATAAAGATACTAGTTTTCTGTTAAGTTTTCATTCTGCTAGCATCAACTCAAATGTTCTGGCTATATCCATCCCAGTGAAAAGAGATCGTGTCCATTTTCTGACCCTGGGTTTAAAGGGTGCAGAATGTTCCTTTGACATAGATGGACTTTTTTAACTGCCAAAATAAAGGTCCACAAAGTCTGTATTGAGGATGGTCCCTGGTACAACTCCTGAAACATGATCAGATGTTGTCAGGGAGAGTAGTGACAAAAAATCAACAGATACCACCAGCAATTGACATGATCATGATGATCATGGGGCACTACCTTACCCCAGCCTTGTTTTATTTGTTCCTATGTAGAGACACTCTGTAAATACATCCTCTGAAGGTTATGTGATATGCAGCTGTAAATAGACAAGCTGAAAAAAAAAATATTTCCCTGCTTAGAAAATATGAAGTACTCAGTATTCAGAGGAAAGTCTCAGTATTTGGTTCATATATAACTCCCTTAAGCATTTAAAAAAAACTCTTCCTTAGCAGTGTTGTCAACCTTCAATACTCTACGTTGTTGCCAAAAAGTGGATCCATTCTAAAAAGTAACTCCAGATGCGTACTACAGAGGTAGGGAATGATCTTCAATCTTGTTCTTAATTACTGTGGCTCAAATTGATTTGACCTGAACTCTCCCTGCTTTCAAGTAGAGCAGGATCCACAGGCAAGCTCCTTGCTTTTTGAACTAACATGCTGACTGACAAATACATAATTGTAAGGAGCTGATTTATTGCCCAGCCAAGACACAGCTGGATGTAAATATTAATTTTTAATGTAAGAAACAATTTCCATTTCTTTTACCCATAAAATCCAATAAATTAATCCAAGCAGTTACAAATAATTGATATTTCACAATGGATAGACTTTTTTTTACCACTTACAATTGTACCCCTTTTAAAACCAAATGCTTCAAGGTTTTGAATTTCAAGGCTACATAA